>PVJH01001140.1:62682-231594 GCA_004026705.1 Nesogale talazaci | reverse complement strand
TTCTTACCAAAGAGAAACGATGTCCTTCTCCACTGTCTATCCTGACAACATGTCCAAAGTATGTGTGGCAGTCACTAATCTGTGTCAGTTTCAGCATTGGAAGTGTAGGGGTGGAGTCTAGCCTATCAATCTGGAGATAGGCAAGAAGGTCTCTGTGTGGGCATGGCTTTCTCCTGAGAATTCTGGGAAGTCTCACGGTGTTTCCCAATTGGAGGTGAGAAACTTGACTCAGTTCCTGAGAGACGCTCGATGGACCAGACAAGATGGCAGCACAGACCATGAGTCCTAGGAACTGGAGGAGCTGGAGAAGAAGCCCCATGGGCTTACCCTGATGAAACCAGATCTCTGAAGCCAGAAAAGGCACAGAGAGACCCCTGCCAGCACGGAGATGCTTTTCCTGCCAATGGATACTGCTGATAGACCCTGAGCCCTGGAAACCAGGAGCCATAGAGAGACCCCTGCCAGCGCCGGGATACTTCTACTGCCACTGGATACACAAGACTCTGCACCCACTGCTCTGTGATTGTCATGGTGTCATTGCATGTGCTTCGTGAGTCAAGAGGAGATTTTATAGACTGGTATCACACATATGGGCTAATATCGGATATGACCTTGGACTGGACTAGGTTGGGATGCTTTTTTAGTGTTCCATTCCTCTTGTATATACACCTTTCCCTTAGATCCATATGCATGTTAATGAATTTGTTTCTTTAGTCTATCCAGACTGACACAGAATGCAAATCGGAATTAAGGAGCAGTCTTGTCATACTTCTTCAAAGACAGAGCGGTTTGCTCTTTTTTCACAATCATTCATAAGAGGGAATAACATGTATCTTCTTATTATAGTTGCTGGTAGATTTGATGAAACGGTCAATAAAGCGGCGGACACAGTGTGCATTGTTGTTGCTGTCACTCACTCTTCACCCTGAGTCATATAATGGCAAACATGACCTTATTAAAATAATTTACTGGGCCTGAACTCCGGTGGCGTAGCAGTTGTGTGCAGGACTGCAGCCCAGTAGGTTGGCAGTTCAAATCCAGCAATAGCTCTCCAGGAGCAAGACTGGGCCTCCTACTCCCACCAGAGGGCAGTGATACCCCCCCCCCCCCAGAAAAAAAACTTACCAAAACAAAGCATTCATTTCTGCTCTGAATTACAGGAGCGCTCTGCTCCATCATGCTCATCATCTCGTCCACCTGGCTTGTCTCAGTCTCTGGTTTTTGCCTCTCTCATACCAAGAACAGAATCATATCCATCTTGCCGATGCCCAAAGTATTCATGCTAAGAGAAACCAGTAATCCTGAAATGTATGTGTGCTAGCAAAATGGCTTGTTAAAAATCCTAACAAAGGAAAAAGATAAAAAATAGGTTGCGTGGGAATCAGTTTGGAAACAACGCACTCTCTCCCACAGAGCCCAAGTTAAACATCTGAAAACACAGTGCCTAGGGTGATAAGGTCCACATCACAGACTAGGGTGGTTGCATCTCACAATGACCCGATCCTGTCTTTCTCTTTATGCATCTGTTGATATGCACAAGACCTTTCAAGGAGCCATGTGGAGGTTACTGTCGAATCTTCTAAGACAGGTGTATGCATCATCCAGGGCTTACTTCGAAAATGGAAACTCTCTGTGTTGATAACCCGCTCCCCCCCCAACCCAGAAAAAGCAAGAAGGACACCCTCCAGGCTTCCCCTTCCATGGACAGGGAAGAAGAGAGATTGAACAATGAAGTCATTGCATCGTGGTACACATAAATTCAAGAAGGCCTCCATGAAAAAGTACAACCCCGGGGTGGGAGTGATCAAAATAAATTGTATTGTCATAAAGCAATTAAGAGAAAATTAGGCAATCATAAGGTGATAAAAGCCTATTAGTTAAAGGGCCTGAAAAACACAGCGGGTTGCAAAAAATTAAATTCTCACACACTGGAAAAAAATGCAAATACACGCAGTTGTCTCTCCATGGCAAAGGATCAAATTACTGATGTGTGTGAAGAGTTAAAATGAAAACCCTGAAAAATACCAACTGCAATTTTATTTTTCATCAGATTTCAGATTTGTCCCTTAGACTCTTGCCTTGGGATTCCTCTGTCCTGCCTTTTAAAACAGCTCAGGCCTTTGCAAACAAGAAGATACTTTTTCTTTTTTCAAATGAAATGCAATTGCTTGAAATGAATCTCACTCTCTAACTCATGGAAGACATACTTGAATTATCAGCTCTGGATGGCAAAAGAACCTCACTCAAAAGCCGTTATTAAAGATGAAGAAACAGAAGGCTGGGCAGGTAAAAGTAATCTTGCCCCTGGCTAAGGACTTAGTTAAGGATCTCTGGTGGCACCAGGGGTAAACATATGGATGTTCCCCAGGAGATTGACAATGGAACCCTCTCAGGTCCAAGATGAGACAAAGGTCTAGCAATCTGCTCCCACAGAGATTAGAGGATTTATAATTTATAGGAATTCCCAATGGGGCAGTTTTACTCTGTTAAAATCAGGTTGACAGCACACCAGTAAGAAAGGGCGAGCATCTAGATAGTAGATACCCACTTTCCCTGTTTCCCCAACCCAGAACTCTTTCTAGTAGCCTCCCTTCTCTTCTCCTATGGCGACCATGCCCCAAAGATGAAGACAATGCAAGGTTGCCAATTTTCTCTGTAAAGCGACAGCTGGCACACTGTTTTTGCTTTGTGGGTCATGAGTTCTCTTTTCTTTTTGCTTTTTACAAGCTTCTTCTTGTGCATGGGGTGCAGATTCACAGGTAGGTTTTCCATTTAACAACCCCGTATGCACGTTGCTTCAGTTCATTGGTTGTAATCTCCACAATGCAACATCACCTCCTCCACTTCCTCACTGGGTTTCCTGATTCCATTCTTGATTTTTTTTTCAACGCTTGTAAACGTTATCCTTGGGGGAATGCTGCCCTTTTGATCTCAAAGGGTTGATTACTTTAAAATGTGTACATCACTGCCATAGTGTTATGCAAATCAGGTGTATCAGAGTAGAACTTCTTCGTAGAGGTTTCAAAGATTGACTTTTCTGGAAGTAGATCTCCAGTTCTCTCTTCGAAGGTGCCTCTGGGAAATGCCAACCTTCAACTTTTTGTTAGCAGCCAACCATATGATGTGTCATTGCTCTCCAGGAGCCCTCAGGTCTCCATAAATATATTCTCTCTCTCTCTCTCTCTCTCTGTCTCTCCCTGCCATCAAGTTGATGCTGATTCTTAGCAACACTATAGGACCAGGTAGAACTGCCTCTGTGGGTTTCTGAGAAGGCAATTCTTTTTTATTTTTAAAATCATTTTATTGGGAGACAGCAATTCTTCATTAGAATAGCGAGGTTCCTCTTTCACCCCCAACAATATTAAAGAGATCTTAAAGTAAGCTAACAAACATTCTCAGGTATCTCTGTCATGTTGCTGTTGGGGAGGAATTAGATTGATAAGCACCATGTTGGAGGTTCAACCTTCCCAGCCATGGGGAGAGAGGAAGGGAAGGCTGTCTGCTCCTGTAAAGAGCAGAACTCGACAGAGCCCCTCTGAGGCAGAACTGATATGACGGCAGTGGGGACCAATGAGGAGTCCTGTGAGATCATTAAATCAGCTCCTTTGATCACTGAAAGGCTTTTTGTTTTTGTTTTTCTGAGCACTTTTATAGCTTCTCTGAACCCATCCTCAATGATCCAGTAGTTGCAACTCTTAATCAGCAGAAGGGCAATCTTGTATTAATTTTACTGCTCTCTCTACTAGTGCTCAGACTAGTGCCAGTGGACAATGACCTTGTGGGTGTTCCAAGACCTGTCCTTTTGCCCACAGTGGCTTATCTGTGCTTAAGGTCAGAATATCACTATTCTCTGCAGTTGGATAACCAATTTTCATAGCACTTCTAATAACCTGTCCTTGGGGCACTGGTTGGAAATGGCAGGTTTTATCACATATGTCGTTTACATAGCATATATGGGTGTGTTTCTGGATTCCTACTTCTGTTCCACTGATGAGTTTGGCTAGATTCCTTCATAAGTATATCTTTGCAATATTATCTCTTTCTAACAACAACAAAAATTCCTCATTCAGATTTTCTTTTAGGCTCTGTAATTAAGAACTCAACTTCCTTGTATGCCTTGCACAGTTTTCGGGATTTTTTTTCCGGAAGTTGAATTTCACTGATTTCTAAAATCTCAAATAGAAAGGCAAGAAGCTGCATGCAGCCTGTGTGGTGAAAGCCGAAAGGCTGAGCTTTAAGTAAAGGTGTGTGCTGTGATGTCCATACCCCATCGGTAGGACGTGACTGACTGGTATATCCTGCCCCTCAAGGACCAAGTGGGAAAGATCAGGAAGAAGAAAAAGACAATGAAAAAAAATTGGACCTGGGGTGGGTTCAGCAGCAAGCTGTGGCATGCATCACTCTGGGAAAAGTGTTTCTTCAGTTTTCTGACAAGGCTTGAGAAACTGTCCTACAGGGCCAGGCTTAAAGCATCACCCTGTGGGCAGCACCTTGCTGTTAGGTAGCAAGGGGCTTATTGCACAAAGTGTACCATTCTGCCTCTCCTTTACTCTATTCTCCTTCCAGAAATCCACTTCCCCACTCTGGCCTGAGTTAGTTCAGCCCATGTTGCTTTCTTTCCATTCTTTTCTTTTTATTCTTTTGTGTCAGGACTTATTTGAACAGACACAAGAGTTTTGGCCACCAATTTCAGTCTCTTGCCTTCTCTTATTTTGGTATTAGACCGACCATTATTTGAGTCATTCTGCCCTTGTGTCTTGTTGAACCCAGGCCTGCTATGTGCTCGACATGTCTCAAAGGCACAAGCACCAACAATAAATGGCAGTTCAAATACCATTTGATGTATATTTTCATGGATTGACATTCTTACTGAGTTAGCTAAGACTCTCCTATACCAGAACTTAGCATTATTATTATTACTATTTTTCTAAGTAGCATTTGCTCCATTGGGTTTTCTTGGCTGAGATCATCATTGAAGAACTCCAGGTCTTTCTTCCCTGGCTCACCTAAGTAGGAGCAAACCCCCAAATTTCAGATGGACAGCCAAGTGCAAATCTGTCTGTGGTTCTCAGAGGAGTCCTGATGGTAAAGTGGTTACTCACTGTGCTGCAATGTGCATGGTTGCCAGTTAAAACCACCAGCAGCTACTGAGGAGAGAGACTGGGGGTTTTTACTCCCACAAACAGTTTTTGTTTCAGAAACCCACCAGGGATCGCCTTAGTCAGCAAGAATTTGATGACAGTGAGTTTGGCTTTTTGGAAGCACAGTATCACTGCACTGTAGAACCACTGCAAGTACCATTGGTGCTGAAGGAAGCATCAAGTTACACTGAAAATATTAGTCACAAACACTACTCCAGAAATTGATGGTCTAGCTATGTAAATGTTTCAATAAGCTGACGGGTGAAGCACTGGAAGAACTCACTCATCTATGCCAGGAAATTTGGAAGAGATACAAATTTGTACCCATTCCAAAGAATGGTGACCCAACAGAATGTTAAAATTATAGAGCAATATCAATGATAACACATGCAGGTAAAATTCTGCTGAAGGTTATCCAACTATGGCTGCAGCAGTATATTGACAGGGAGCTGCAAGAGGATCAGGCCAGATTCAGAAGAGGAGGTGGACAAGGTATATCATTGCTGATGTTAGATGGATCTTGGCTTAAAATAGAGAATACCAGAAATACCAGAAACATGTTTAATTGGGTTTATTGGCCAATGCATTCAACTGTGTGGATCATAGCAACCTATGGATAAGCTTGAGAAAGACGGGAATTTCAGAACACTTCACTGCATTCATTCCGAACTTGCCCATGGGTCACAAAGCAGTCCTTTGAACAAAGCAAGAGATTACCATAGGAGAGGTGTGTCACGGGGTTGTTTCTTCTCACCAATACTTATTCAATATGTATATTGTGCAAATAATCAGGGAAGCTGGCTTATATGAAGAATTCAGCATCAGTATTGGAGAAAGACTTATTAACAACTTGAGATTTGTAGATGACACAACTTTGCCTGCTGAAATCAAGGAGGACTTGGATTTGCTGATGAAAATCAAGGACTGTCACCTGCAGTAAGCATAACAACTCAATGGAAAGAAGAGCAAAATGCTCATAACTGAACCACGAGATAACATCATGATAAATGGAGAAATGATTGAACTTTTCAAGGATTTTGCCTCTCTTGGACCCATAATCAATGCTCATGAAATCGAAAGATGCATTACGTTAGGTAAATCTGCTGCATAAGACTTCTTTAGAGTATTAGACAGCAAGGATGTTATTATGAGGACTAAGGTGCACCTGACCCAAGTCAGGGTATTTTCAATGACCTCATATACGTGTGAATGTTAGACATTGAACAAGAATCAATGTATTTCAATTGTAGAGATGGAGAAGAATTTGGAATGTATCATGGACTGCCAAAAGAACAAAAAAATCTGTCTGGGAAGAAGTATGGCCAGAGTGCTCCTTAGCGGCAAGGAGGGGGAAACTTTGTCTCACTTGCTTTGGACAGGTTGTCAGGAGAGACCAGTTCATGGAAAAGGACATCGCGTTTGCTAAAGCAGAGAGGCAGTAAAAGAGAGAAAGGCAGTGAACAAGATGGGTTGACACTGCGGCTATAGCAATGTGTTCAGACATAGGAACAATGGCGAGGATGGTGCAGGACTAGCCAGTGCTTCCTTCTGTTGTGCATAAGACTGCTATGTGATGGCACTTAGCAACAGCAAAGACCTTACCACCAATAATATTTGTGAAAAGAGTTCTGGATGCTGCTGATGACCAAAGTTCTAAGCTATGGCTATATATTAGACTTATCCAGGAGAGTGCTTTGAGTTCATTTTATTTTTTAAAATAGTTTTATTGGAACATAATCCACATATTATATAATCCAGTAGTTCAATCCTAGCAAGAAGAGTTTTACAATCATGATCACAATTACTTTCTGAGTTTTTTTTAAAAAAAACAATTTTATTGGGGGCTCATGCAACTATTATCACAATCTTCACATACATCCATTGTGTCAAGCACTTTTGTACATGTTCTTCCCTCATAGTTCTCAAAACACTTGCTTTCCACTTGAGCCCCTGGTATGTGCTCTTCATTTTCCCCCTTTCCGCCCTCTCCCATGAACCCCTGATAATTTATAAATTATTATTTTGTCATATCTTACACCACCCCATGTCCCTCCTTACCCACTTCTTTGCTTTGGTTTTAGTGTTTTAATGTCGACACTCACTTCTTATTCCAAACTAATTGGAACAGAATACCTCAGCACAGAGCCCAGGCACTAAAAGATTTTCATGTAAAGCCATGAGAGAAAATCATGACTTCAGCAAAACTTTGGGAGGCACTAGCTGTCTTACTCTGCCACTGTCAACTTTCTTAAAGTCACAGAAGACAGATGGGTATTCAGACGAAGATTTAGGTCAGGCAATCTAATTCAGTGTTCAAAAGTCGACCTTCTTTGTGCCATTTCTCTGATGCATGAATCTTTCTAAGCCCAGAAAGATATATATCAGAGAGAATTATTTATAATTTTAAAAGGGCCACATCAATGCTTAGATCCCTTGAGTTAGGCTCTCCAGGGAAATGTCTGTGGTGTCTTTGAAGAGCCAGCTAACAATTTCAACAGAATGAAAAGTTCATTGAGTGTGAGGGTAACTGAATCAAGTCCACAGTGGAAAACTGCTGTTGAGAAAACATTGTGTCAGTCTCTCCAGAGGTGAATAATAACAGGACAAATGATTGCCAATCTAAGTAGAAAATGAATTTGCATAAGAGGATATCACCCAAACCATACAATTGCTTTGCTTCCACAAAGCCTCTGTTGCTGCTTTTGTAGGGACCAAGCAGGGACATTCACACATAAACTTAGGGTTGGCCTCATAGATACTCTGAAGGCCTACTTACCTCTGCCCCCAACAGGATATTTCCATGACTTGATTGCTCTTTTCTAAATAGAAATCTCACTCATATGCCTCTCAAGATTAGTGGAATCTTATTGACGTAACTCAACTCTCTCTGTAAGATATCATAAGTTTCCATCATTTAGTCACTTCAAACGGTATTGTACAATTGTTATCACAATCAGTTTCAAAATGTTTTCCTTTTTTTTTTGAACTCCCTGACATCAGTTCCCCTTTATCCCCTCTTTCCCCCACCATACCACCCCCTAGGAACCCTTCTTCTTTTTTGGGGGGGATCACTGCTCTCCGGTGGTGGGAGTAGGAGACCCAGCCCCACTGCTGGAATTGAACCTCCGTCCCAGTGGGCCCCAGTCCCACGCACAACCACTACTCCACCGGGGCTCAGCCCCTTCTTTTTTTCTATAATAGTTTTTTTTTTGCCATATATTACACAAGCCAGTATATCCATTAACATACAATTGTTGTCCAATCCCATCGAGTGGGGTTATACAGTCAGCAATACTATCAATTCCCCATGTCCTACCCGCCCCCCCCCTTTCCCATTCCATCACTACTCCTGTAACAGTTTCTGAAGAGTTACCTATCATACTTTCATATACCTAACAATTTTAAATATACAAATGAACATATGCAAGTCTAACATGATCTATGAGGTAAAACAAAAACCATACTAATAAGGGGAGAAAATGTTAAAGAACTAGAGTGCAGTTGTATAGTTCATCAGTGTAATGCCGCATGCTGGATTTATCATCCCTTTCATGTGGTCCTTCCGAGAGGGACTGTCCAATTATATTAGAGTTGGGTTTTGGGGGGTCTCCACTGCTTCCTACCCCTTCAATCGATTTGGTTGCTTGCTTTTTAACTTATGATGTCTCTTCCTGTCAGCACCTCACGATCACACAGGCTGCTGTGCTTCTTCCATGGGACTTTGTTGCTTCCTGCAAGATGGCTGCTTGTTTAATTATAAGCCTTTAAGACTCCAGACACTATATCTTTTTTTAATTTATCATTTTGTTGGGGGCTCTGACAGCTCTTATAGCAATCCATACATCTATTGTATCAAGCACATTTGTACATGTTGCCATCATTATTTTCAGAACATCATTTTCTTTCTACTTGAGTCATTAGTATCAGTTTCTCTTTTTCCCCCCTCTCTCCCTGTCCCTTGATAAATTATAAGTTATTATTCATTTCATGTTTAACACCATCTGCTTTTTCCCTTCACTCATGTTTCTGTTGTTCATCCCCTTGGGGTGGGGTATACGTCGATGACTGTGATAAGTTGCCCCTTTCTCCTCTTTTCCCCTCACGGCACCACTACTTCCACTATTGTTCCTGAGGGGTTAATCTGTCCAGGATTTTTGTGTGTCAATAGCTCTTATTTGTGCAAGTATACACACTTTAGTCTAGCCATATTTGTAAGGTAGAACTGAGATAATGATAATGGAGGGGTGGGGGTGGGGGAGGAAGCCTTAAAGAACTAGAGAAATGTTGTGTGTTTCATTGGGGCTATACGGCACCCTGGCCGGCCCAACTCTTCCTTACGACCCTTCTTTGAGGGGCTATCCAATTGTCTACAGATGGTCTTTGGGTCTCCACTCCAACCCCCCTCATTTGCATGGATTTGATTGCTTGTTATGGGTCTTCTGATGCCTGATATAGCAGACATTAGATCTTTTAATGTAGGGGTACCATCAGCTTTCTTCACCACAGGTGCATACGCACCCATTTTGTCATTAGGAATCATTTCAGGAACTTGAGTATCTTTCAGTGTCACATTAGTAGAGCAAACCATTCTTGTTCTGAGGTAAGAATTAAGTAGAGACCCAAAGGGACATTTCTTAAATAGGAGAAAGCTGTTCCAAAGTTCAAGAGTGGCTTCTGGAAATTACAAATACCCACTGTGAACACTTTGTGTCCTCGTTCCTTTTCCTTAGAGCACTTTCCAAATAGCACTCTGGTACACCCACTTCTATTAAGACACTCACTCCAAAGGACCTGATAGCAGTCATCTGGATGTCCATTGTGCATTTTACATGCTCACATCATCTGTCCTGGGAACGGGGGCCCATTGTGTCATGTCCCATAATGTAGTGGAAGACAGTCTTAATTCTCTGCTAAAGGCCTTCTTGTTACCAGCAGGGGTGGTAGGGAGAGGAGTATAGGTGAATCTGTAAAGAAGATGGAGTCCCAGTGGCCTAGTGGTTATGAGTCGGGCTGCTAACCAAAGCATTAGTAGTTTGAAACCAGCAACAGCACCTTAGGAGAAAGTCGAAACTTTCTACTCTCATGAAGAATTAGGGCTCAGAAACCCACAGGGGCAGGTCTACTCTGTCCTATACTTATCATCAGTTAGCATCAACTTAATGGCAGTGAGGTTTTGAAAGAAGAGGAGTTCTACTTCATTTTACTGAAAAAAGCAAACCTAGAATAGTACCTGCCACCACACCAGCCACGTTCATTTATACACAAAGTGCCCCTGAATTCCAGAGGAGGGCTTGACAATTAAGAATGTTTACCAACTATTGACAGGAACTCCTGAATGGTACAGAGAGTTGGGCACCTGACTACTAAGCTGAGCCTCTGAAAGGCACCTCCAGGTGCATCTGCAGACAGATGAGATATGCTGCTTAAAGAGCACAGCATCACAAACTCTCTGGAGCCTTGTAGCCTACACTCTTGGAGTTGCAATGACTTAGATCCAAGTCCACGGCTGCCAGCAATCCCAATGGGGTCCTTGAAAAAAAATCTGAGCATGTTACAGTTAATATATTAACAGAAAATTAGACCTCTGATGAAATACTTGTAAGGGAATGCTCAGAAACTATGAAAAGATTCTTAAGACTGCAGTGGAGAAGATGATCCTGCTTCTATCAGGGACAGAGCAGAAGGAATAGATTTATTGTGGAAGAACATGGGCAAGTTTAGTGAGAATAAGAGAACTGTTGCCCAATGGGGTTGTCCTCAGGACACTGGAATTCCCTTGGCCTTTCAGGAGGGATGATTCCCATCTATCACAGATGTTCCCAGAGGACGGGCCTACAATGATCCAAATAACTACCGTAAGCCCCTTGCAGTTTTTGATCCTAGTTTTTCCCTGGTCCTCCAGTGGGAAGCAAATTAGTGTCTCCAAGCACACTGGCTAAGTTTGTTGGGTCAAAGGAAGCTTCTGGATTGTAAGTGGGAGAAGCCAGCAGATACCCATCTGAGAGCTGCCTACTTCGCAGTCCTCTAGCTTCCCTTCCAATAGGATGAACAGTTGACATCCACTTTGTACCTCCTATGCCGGGTAGCCCCTATGATCCTTGAAAACAGCAAAAGACCTGCAACACAGACTTCAAAGGATTCCTATTTTAACTCCACGATGTCAGTAAGCTGGGGCCAGTCACAAAAGGTCATCAGCTAAGAACAAACAAGATAAGCATGGGTCTGGACCTACTCCAGAAAAGCTGAGGAGGGAGTCACCTCCAAACAAAGCAGACCATACTTCAATGTGCACTGGCGGCTGACCATGCAAATCCCGTTCTCTTTGTGCCCAGGAGGCAGTGGTTCTCAATGGAGGTACATGGCAGTTGTTCCTGCAGTTTCACCGAGGAAGAACAGTTACCAAGCTACCAAGATGTTACCTTTTTTTGAAAATCCCAAGTGCCAATCATCCCATACTTGGGCCATCATTGTGCATGAAAGGGTCCAGGAAAACATTTCAGATGATGATGTGTGTTTTCCCCGAAAGGTTTGCGAGGTGAGTGAATGGAAGCAAAAATAACCGTCTAGCCCTAGTGGAGGGGGTTGTGGTTATAATTGAGCTGCTAACTCTAAGGTTAGCAGTTCCATACCACCAGCTGCTCTGTGGGAAAAAGAGGAGGCTTTCCATTTCCATTAGGAATTATGGTCTTGGGAACCCACCAGGACAGTTCTATGCCTTATAGGACCACTATAGCTCGGAATCAACTGAGGGAGGGGACAACGAGGGGTTGGGGTATGTATTTCTCTTCAGGGCACTGTAGGTACATTATCTCATTTGTATCTCCATAACAATCCTAGGCAGTACTTATTATTGATTAAAATAAGACTTAGTGATGTTAGGGAATGTGCTCAAGACATCATACCCAAATACCAGGTTGAATTTGGTTCCACTTCAGGCAATGCCCCCAATTTTTTCACATCGTCATGCTCTAGTCTGTGGCAGACATGATTGCAGGTGGCATAATTGGTATTAAAATAAGCACTCCTGGTGCCCTATTGTATCCTCTTGCCTTTACTCCTTCAGGACATGCCTGACTTCTAACTGACAACACCTGCCATCATTTCTCTGATGATGTTGTCTGGCAAACCAAGAAGGCCATTCCACTTCTGCAACAGACCAAAAGTATCCAGGCATGAGTTTTCATCTCCCCATCAAGCCATGTGTGAGTACAGCTGGTGTATAAATGTTTCTGTTCCCATTTTCTTCAGTAAGGCTATTTCTGAGGCACAGTTTCTATATGAGTTCTGAGTTCGCCAACAGGAGTGAACTCCAGTTATCTTTGTTGTTGTGGTTAGTTGCATTGATTCTGTTCCAACTCACTGTGACCTTTTGCGCAACAGAACCCAATCTGTTTGAGCATGTGACATCTTCACATTGACTCCTATGCTCGTATTCCAGACATTCCTAGAAATACTAAGAAAGGGTTTGGGATTAGGTTAAAAAAAAAAAACATTTGGCAATATTCCATGAAATGAATGACCTTCAAGAAGTAAAAAACTGACACAGAATGCTTTGTTTCAAATATTTTAATAAATTCAGGAGATAATTGATCTATTTTTGTTTTCTTTTTTCACAACTTGTGAATATATCCAGCCTCTCACGTTCCCCATAGAAATTTAGGAGAGGTTAAATCCCTTTGACTTCTTAGGAGTTTAATAACAACCATAACAACAACAACTTATCTCCGGAAATCTGATAATGCCATAGTGTGTTGTCATTGTGAGGTATCTTTCTGTTGGTTCTGATGCCTAACGACGCCGTGAACAATAGAAGGAAATACTGCCGGGTTCTGTGCCATCTTCACAATCGCGCCACTGCTTGGACCCATTGTTACAGTCACTATGTCAACCCATCTCCTTGAGGACCTTCCTCTTTTTCTATGTCCTCTCCCTTACAAAGCATGATGTAAGGACTGGTCACTCCTGAAAACATGTCTATGAAATAGGAAAGTATATTTTTCCTTGCTTGTTAGAAAACTGTCCCTAAGAGGAAACACTCGGTCAAAACTCAGAATTCAGGACCAGCTCACCTTGGCATCTTCTGAGACATTAACAGTACAAAGTCAAACATGTTCGGAGGGAAGAGAGACTCTGTGCTAGTCTGGATTGACTAGACAAACAGATTCAGAGACACTCATATGTGTATAAGAAAGAGCTTTATGTACAAGAGCTTATGTACAAGAGCAATGGACTATTGAGGGAACATCCCAGCCTAGTCCAGATCAAGTCCATAAGTTCAATATCAGCCCATAGGTCGAATGCCAATCTATAAATTCCTCCTCAGACTCACATAACACATGCAATGATGTCGAATGCAGGAAGATCGCTGACCAACTGGTGGGAAGTCTTGCAGATCCAGTGGCAGTGGAGGCATCTCAGCACTGGCGTGGGTCTCCATGTAACTCCTCCAGTTCCAGGGCTCTAACTTAGCTCCATGTGCCTTGTTATCAGGAATACCAAGCAGGGTGTCTGGACCCAGCCTCCAGTGAGCTATTTATCTCCACAGCACCTTTAAAGGAGGTCATCGACCAGAGACCTGACTGACAGGCTAAACTCCACCCCTTCACTCTTAATAGTCTCAAATTCTCACCATATTATGTAAGTACCACAGATCTCAAATTCAATTAAATTTTATGGAGACCCCTGTAATAATTCTTAAGCAGTGCAAAGACAAGTCATCTGGATGAAAGAGATCATCCACATGGGACTATAGCAGGCCCAGATGACTTACCACTCCTTGGCTAATTACAGACAATAGAAAACAAAGAAGTCATCACAAGATCATGATTGGAAGCAGATCAGTTCATCACTGTTAATGATAGGACTGCAGATGTGGGACAAGACTATGATTGGGATACATACACAATTGCTTATTACAAAAGTTTAAAGGATTGGTTCTAGAGACCGTAAGGTTTTGTGTATGACTCAAGATAATGTGGCCTTAACACTGACATTTTCATGAAAGACACGGCCAGGAAAGTTCCAGGAATGGCAAGGCTAAGGTAGTTGCAGTCGTCTGCTTTCAGATTTATTCTTCCTGAGGTCAAAACTTTTTACTTTGCTATTAATGGTCAGAATGAATGGAGACTCAGTGGAGACTGAATTATGTTAAAACTGGAAACAGAGTGAAAGCTTGCAATGGAAACCACAGCTTTCTCACAAATCAAGTATTTAAGAATGTCTTCCCTATTGCAGCAAATTGATTCTTTATCTTCTAGACGGCAGGAACTCGATCAGTTTAGTTACCTTGACAGGATTTCCGTTGAAATGTTTCAACAAGACTAAGCCCATTCTACGAAATTTTGAAGACAACTACTTGTTCAGCTGACTGGAGAAGATCCATATTTGTACACACTTCAAATAAAGGTGATGCAAAATGATGCTCAAATCATAGAACAATGTCACTGGTATAGAGTGCAAGTAAAATTTTGCTGAAGATCATCCACCAATGATTGTGGTAGTACATTAGCAGAGAGAGCCAGGGAGTTCAAGCAGGATTCAGAAGAGGATGTGGAACCAGGGATAGCATTGTTGACATCAGATGAATATGAGGAAGATGTCTACTTGTGTTTTGCTGACGATGTTAAGATACTTGACTGTGTGGAACATAATAAAATCTGGAGAATGTTGAGACGAATGGGAATTTCAGAATACTCCTTGTGCTCATGCAAGACCTGTAGATGGATCAAGAGGCTGGTAAACAAACAGAACAAGGAAATACTGCATGGTTTAAAATTAGGAAAGGGTTGGATTCTGTCACCATACTCAATCTGTATGCTAAGTCAATCATCAGAGGAGATGGCTGATCTGCAGAAGAGCCTGTCATCAAGTTTGCAGGAAGGGTTGTCACCAAGCTGGGGTATGAAGGTGATTCAGCCTTGCTTGCTGAAAGGACAGAAGACTTGAAGCACGTACTGATGAAGATCCAGGACTGTAGCTTTCAGTTCGGATGACAAATTAAAGAAAACTAAAATAATCATAACCGGACCAGCTAACATGGGGCTAAATGCAGAAAAGACTGAAGTTGTCAAGGACTTCCTCTTGCTTGGATCCACAATCAATGCTCATGAAGGCAGGAGCCAAGAGAACAAACGGCGCAGTGCCTTGAGCAAGTCTACTGAGCAAAACCTCTTTAAAGCACTGATAAGCAAGGAAGTTACTCTGAGAAGTAAAAAAATCAAACAAATAAGTACAAAACAACTAAAACCAAAACCAAATTCACCGCCACAGAGTCAATCCTGCTCAGAGAAACCCTAGAGAAGAGGGTAGAACCGCCGCTGTGGGTTTCTGAGACTTTAACTCTTTATGGGAATAGAAAGCCTCCTGTTTCTCCCACAGAGTTGCTAGTGGTTTTGACCTGCTAACCTTGCAGTTAGCAGTCCAATGAGTTGCCACGACACCACCAGGAGTCCACTTTGAAGACTATGGTCCCAAGCCATGGTCTTTCTAATGGGCTCGTAGGCGGGTGAAAGTTGGGCATCAAATAAAGAAGACTGAAGAACAACCAATGCATTTGAGTTTGTTGCTGGTGAAGAACATCAAAAATGCCATGGGCAGCCAAAATAACTAACAAATCTGTCTTGAAAGCAGGACAGCACAATGCTCCTGAGAGGCTAGGATGTGGACACTTCATCTCATGTACTTTGAACATGTTATCGGGAGAGAACACTCCCTGAGGAAGTCGTTTATATATTTTGTAAAATAGAGGCGTAGAGATAAAGAGGAAGGGTCTTGACAAGATGGATTGACACAGTACCTGCAATAATGAGCTCAAGCAAGAATACTTGTGAGGCTGGCACGGGACCAGAAAATATTTTGCTCTGCTGTACACAGGGGACCATACATTGGAACTGCCAACGATGCGGCTGAGAATTGACTCCTTCGTAGTAGGCTTGCTTTCAAGAGACCATGGCTCAATTCCTACCACTGTACTTCAAGTAAGGTCCCCATCCCTCAATCAGTGGAGGCATGTTGCTATGATGCTGACCAAATTGCAACCGAACTTCCAGACTAAGATAGACTAGAAAGAAAAATCTCAACAAATGCTTCAGAAGTAACAGTCAACAGAAACGTCATAAACCACAATAGTTCAGTGTGCAACCAGTCACAGGAATGCTACATGACTGGACACCATTTCATTCCATTGTGTGTGTGAGATGTAGTCAATTAACAGGACCCTTTTAACCATAATCCTTTATGCAATGTAGTATAAATTCTGGACCCTGTACTTGTGGCTAGAATCCCATTTTGGAGGAAGTTCTCAACAATGTTAATGGATAGTATTAACATGGACTTGTGTCTCCACCTTAGTAGATTCTGGACCCTAGTCATCACTCTGCTTTACTAGTGAGTATAGTCTGCTGAAAGACAAAACAATACCTCCATCAACACCGCTGTTCCATCTCAGGAGCAGGCACACAGAGAAATCCCAGGACCATTGAAAGTGAAGCTCCTGTGAGATAGCTGTGTGCAGTGGTAGAGGTCTGAGACTAGACGTACCTGAGACACCAGAAGCTGTGGTAGGGAGACAGCACATTAATAACTATCTTATCTAAATATTAAAATCTAAATTAATATCTAATTTCAGCTTTTTTCTCATGGCCCCTTTGGAGAGCAGCAAGAAACAAGCTGGCATGGAGAGTTAAGGGATGGATTGAAGGCCCATGGCCTGGAAGGCACACAGTGATGGAGGACAGAGTCTTCGGCAGTCATCAGCAATCGTGATCCAGTTCTAGATGAGAACGTCTCCATGAGGAAGACCCTCAACTGCTCCTCCTGGGTTCGTATCCTCACTGGCATTGACTGCCCGTCTCCGCCCTGCTCCTTCAAGAAGTGCCCTCCCATAGAACAGAGCTCACAAGTGGGCAACCTACAGAAGTAATCTGCCTGGTTTAGCTGGTATCTAAATGTTTTTATTTATGTTATGTATTTAAATGACGACATTGAAGCATTCAACGTCATTGATTCTTGCGGTTCTGGCATCTCTCCCAGGTCAGTTGACATTGATGCTGTATTCCCACTGGGAACAATCGCCCAGAGCTGAGGACAGCTCTCCCATTTCTACATGCTCCTGTTTCTCAGTTCACCGTCATCCCACCCAGAATGTTTTCATGCATGCTGTGGCTTCAGGCCACAACCCCACCCACTGGCTCGGCACCGGGAGAGGCCAATCCAACTCTGTGCCCATGTTTTGTACGAAGAGCATGCCAACACTGTTTTAGCTATAGTCTTCCTGCCTTTTCTCTTGTTAACTTGTCTCGCCACAATCTACTAACCACCGAGTTCATTTGGAGCACATATTTTTGGGAGTCTTAGCTGCTCCTTATGAAGTTGGGGAAGGAACAAGAAAAGAATGTGGTTCCTACATGGAAGGAATTAGCAGCTCATGTAAAGAAATATTTGCCTCCTGGGTGTGCAAAATACTTATGCTTGGTTATTAACTAAAAAGCGGCAGTTCAAATCCACCTAAGAACACTTGTGAAATAAAGGCCAGGCTATCTACTTCCATAAAAGTATCTAAAAATCTTACCTTAAGATAATCTTAAAAATTTTTTTTTATTAAAAGACCATTTTATTGGGGGGCTCTTACAACTCTTATAACAATCCATACAGCAGTTGTATCAAGCATAATTATCCATATTTTGCCATCATTATTTTCTAAACATATACTTCCTATTTGAGCTCTTGGTAGCATCTCCTCTTTTCCCCCTTCCTGCTTCCCACTCACCCTCATGACTCCTAGATAAATTATAAATTATTACTGTTTTCATATCTTACCCTAACCACTGTCTCCCTTCTTCCACAGTTTCTGTTGTTCATCCCTTGAGGGAGAGTTGTGATTATCTTATCATCACAATCAGGTCCCCTTTCTGCCCCTCTTCTCCCCACCTGCCCCTTACCCTCCCGGGAGTATCATAGTTGAAATGTATTCATTTTCTGTGGTCTTCCTTAATTAATGTCCAACTTTCACAGGCATAGGAGGCAATTGAAGATGCCATGACTTGGGTCAGGCTTAGTCCTCAAAGAACATCTTTACTTTTCAACGCTTTGAAGAGGTCTTGTGCATCAGATGTGCCTAGTGTCGCTGCTCAGAGAAAAAGATAATTGCCACCGATTAATGTGCATCAGGTCAAATACTTGTGCAAATACCAGTTGAAGGGGAGGAAAAACCTTAGAAAATTGCCCACTCACAGGGAAGTGTGCCTTATCTAATATTGTTTAGATGACTCTGCCTACGTTGAGAGAATAATTAAGTGCCTTTCAAACATTCTGGGCCATTAGACCTAACTTGAAAGATGTGGAATAAGAGATTGTTCATATAGACATGAGTTTGATATCTTACTCTGATTTTTTTAATGTCCTCAAAGCAAATTTCTTAAACCCTTATGTTTTTTCTGGACCTGATTGCTGCTATTTATTATGCTTAGCTCAAATTATGGGAAAGCTAACATTTATTTTACATTCATATTCAAAGTATATTGGCATTGTGGCTGCTTTTGGGTGGTCTAAGTGCCTCCTTCAACTTGGACAGGGCCCACCAAGTCATTAGGAGAGGGATTTCATTACTTCTAAATGACCAGATTTCCACATATAGGCTGATAATAGGATCCCATGCAACAATACCTCTCAGGAAATCTAAAATTTATTAAATATACACCCATATGGAGCAACAGAGGAACAAAGGAGGCATGTGTATATGGAGACAAGATTACTTGAAAAATCGAACTGGACAGTCATCTTTTTCTTGTTATTAGCAGACAGTAGTGAGTCTACATCCGCCATCATCCTGAGCAGTTAGCATCTCCTGTCCCACGGAGTCCCACTGTTTCACATCAACATTCACTGGTACACCTTCACACACCAAAGACAACAGATTCCTCCATGTGTTGGGCAAGTCTATTACCAGTTGGAGGAGAGGAAAAACATTTCCAGTAAAATAAAGGATAATTCCCAATTCAATTATTTATCCCAATTCAAACCCTGTTTCAAATTCAGAAATTCTAGTCTCTTGAGTTAGTATTTCTAACTCTGGCTTTTTCAGAACTTAACCCTATTAAAGAGTAATTTAGGATTGGCAACAATACCATCACATTACAGAAAAACATTTTCTGTGATGCTATTTATAGCTTAGCTGGAAACTGAAAGCTTTACAAATCTCCCAAGACTATCTTGTCGTGTTAGAGTTTTACCCAAATATTGACGTCTTTGGGTTTGGATAAAGGTCAGAGATGTCTGTGGTAACATCTTTGGATATACATGTTCATATAAAAATATTATGAGAAAGAGAGAAAGAGTCTGTGAGTATAAATGTGGTTTTTAAGATTCTTGTTGAAAGTGAACGTATCCAACTCCTGAAGTTGGCCACTCAAGTTTCATAGACATGCTAAGTGATAAGTGGAATTATTTCAAGTTCAATCTATCTATGTTGTCAAGAGATAGATACCAGGATGCCTGACTGATTAAAGTCAGTCAGAGGAGTGCCAAGAAGGGCAACATTAGTGAAAACATCTTGGGGCAGTGAGTCATGGAAGAGAGATTTGGCTAATTTAACAGGAAGTCATGTTAGCATTTACTGAACAAGTACAAGCTTCCTCTGGAAGCAGAGAGAGAAAAAACTAAAGTAAGAAAGATCAAGGCCTTTCCTTTGAATTCAAAACTGATGTTTAAACAGAGTTTCAACTGGTCCAATAAATAACCCCTGGTATTGAGTATTGAACCCCTAGATGACACAATAAATTGAACATGTTAGACTGCTAACTGAAATGTTAAAGGTCTGAATCTACCCACAGGCACCTCAGAAGGGAGGCCTGGCCATTTCCTTCTGAATAATAAGTCATCAAGAATTATTCTCCTGCCCATTACCAGGAGTCAAAAGGTATTCCTTTTTCTTTTTGTGCCATGAATACATGAATGGGTCACCTCATTTTTAAAAAAATCATTTTATTGGGGACTCATACAACTCTTATCACAATCAACACATACATCTATCATATGCAAACCACATTTGTACATTTGTTGCCATCTTCATTCTTGAAACATCCTCCTTCTACTTAAGCCCTTGGTATCAGCTCCTCATAATCTCCCGCCCCATTCCCCACCCCTCCTTCATGAACCCTTGATAATTTACAAATTATCATTATTTTGTCATATTGTACACTGATGTGTCCCTTCACCCACTTCCCTGTTGTCCGTACTCCAGGAAGGAGGTGATACGTAGATCCCTGCTATTGGTACCCCCTTTCTACTTCTTCCCTCCACTGTCCCAGTATCATCACTTTCATCACTGGTCCTGAAAGATCACCTGTCCGAATTCCCCATGTTTCCAGCTCCTATCTGTACCATTATACATCCCCTGGTCTAGGTGGAACTGGGATCATGATGGGGGTGGGGGGTGGCGGCGGTGAGGAAACATTTAAGAATTACAGGAAAGTGGCATATTTCATTGTTGCTACACTATACCACAACTGACTCGTCCCTGCAACCCTTCTTTGAGGGGATGTTGCTTCACCTACTGATGAACTTTGGGCCCCAATCTGTACTCCCCCTCATTTATAATGATATAATTTTCAGTTCTTTTATGTCATACCTGAACCCTTAGGCACCTCGTGGTCATACAGCCTGGTGTGCTTCATCCATGTGGACTTTGTTTTTGAGCTAGATGGCCACTTGTTTACTTTCAAGCCTTTAAGACCTCAGATGCTATATCTTTTGATAGCCAGGCACCATCAGCTTTCTTCACTACTTTTGCTTTTGCACACATTTATCTTCAGTGACCATGTTGGTAAGGTAAGGATCATGGAACACCAATCTAATAGAACAAAGTGTTCTTGCATTGAGGAATTACTTGAGTGAAGGTCTAATCCCCATCTGCTGTCTTAATACCCAATAAGTGTATGCACATAGATCTATTTCCCCATCACCATATATAAATATATTCACCTATGTACATGCCTGTATTTAAACCTCTATAAATGCCCTTTGCCCTCTCCCCCCCTCCCCCAGTTCTTTCCTCTATTTCCTTTTACTTTCCTCTTGTCCCACTATCATGCTCAGCCTTCATTTGGGTTTCAGTAATTTCTCTCTGTTGCATTACTCTTGATCAGTCCCTATTAGGCCTTTCACACTCTCCTTGTCACTGATTTTGTATAACTTGTTTTTTCCTTATCCCTGGGTTGGTCAACACCACCTCCTTTCCCCCACCTCCCCATCTCCCATGTCCCCCCAAATCCATCAGTCACATTGTTTTCTCCTTTAGACTATTCATCCAGCCTATTTTATCTAGATAGATTGCAGAGATAATAATATGTACAAAAAGCCACAAGACATCTCAAGATGAAGCAACCAAAGAGAACAAAATGATGACAGCAACAAAAAAAAAAAAAACATATGTTCAGAAAAAATATATAAATAAGTGAAAAATAAAAATAACAAAATAAAAACCTGTAAATAGTTCAAGGTCCGTTCATTGACCTCCAGGAGCGTCCCCTGGTTGAGTCCAATGGGGTGCCATACCCTTGTCCCAAAGGATATCCTTAGCACTCCTTCAAGAATGCCATGCTCTGCTTCCCCTGCTGCTCTAATGCACACCGTTAGTGTTTTGCCTTGGTGTGGTGGGGTCAGACAGGGTACAACCCTGACCCTGCTTCTCCATTGTCTTCCCTTTAGGGCCTAGGGTCAGCGAGGGAAGGATTTCATAGTGGGGCTGGCCATATGATCATTTCAGTGCACCAGCTGTTATGAGTGAGGATATCGACTTCAAGGCTCAGTGGGCAGGGATGCATTCCATTCTCTCTTCCTCCCCCTTCATTTGTTCTCATGAGCTCTGGTCAGACATGTCCCACTTACTGAGCTGCAACTACAATGCTCTCCTCCAAGGCAAAATCTACTGGGGGAAGAGGCGGCTGTCCATGTAGTTGGGATAAGTGGATGCTGTCATGCTGCATCCACATCATGGAACTAGGTTTAAGTTTGGCCCCTCTTTTCCTGTGGAGATATAAACAATATGCTCCCTTTGGGTCAGTTAATACCCCATTCTCCCTCTACACATCGCCACCCCCTCCCTCAGTTGGCTATCATATGTAGCCTTGGATTTTGTCTGGCCCCTGCCATACTACCTGGGCCTCCCTCCAGGTATTTCTGTATGCCCAATGCCCTATTTTCCCTATGCCCAATTTGCAATTTTTCTTGCCTTTTTTCCCAGTAGGGAGATTGCTGGGTTATATGATAGATCAGTTTCCATGTGTTTTAGATATCTCCAAATCGATTTCCAAAGTGGCTGTACATACTTAACAGGTTCACCAGCAGTGGATAAGAGTTCCTTTCTCCTCACAATCCCTCCAACACTTGTTGGTTTCTGATTTTTTGAATTGGGCTATCTTTGAGGGTGTTAGGTGGTATTTAATTGTTGTTTTGATTTGCGTATTTCTTGCAGCTAATGATCGGGAACATTTTGTCATATGTTTATTGGTCATTTGGCCATTCTACCATCTTTGACATTTCTGTTCAGGTTCTTTACCCACCTCCTCAGTGGGCAGTTAGATCTGTTCTTTTTGAAGCTATCAGGGTATTTTAGATTTTAGTAATAAGGCTTTTGTCTGATGTGTCATTGCCAAAGATGTTTTCCCAGACGGTGGGCTCTCTTGGTGAATTCTTTTGATGTATACCGGTATTTTATCTTCAGTATATCCCACTCGTCAATTTGTGCCTTCTGTGTGTTTGGAGTCACCTCATTTTATAAAACAAACTTATTTCTTTTTCTTTTCCCCATGGTTTTTTCAGGTTCGACATAACCTTGTTTATCGCCGAAGACTCCTCGTCATTTCAGACACACGAGACTTTTTTCTCAGAGCTTGCATACTAAGTGGGCTTTGGGGAAAGTGCTTCCTATTGGGGAAACAATGGGGGAAAAGCTATCATTCTTTGGCAGAGATTCTTTATAAAGAAAACAACCGTGTTGTTGCTCTGAGGTGCTGGCATGTCATTTCTGCCTCACCATGACCCTGTGTGCAACAGAACAAACCCCTGCCTGCTCCTGCATCGTCCTTGCCACTGCTGTGGGTAAGCCCCTCACTGCGGTCACTCTGCCGAGCCCTGACTTGGAGATTCTTCTCCTTTTTCACTGACCTTCTACTCTATCAAGCCTGATGCCTTTTTCTAGGGACTGAATCCTCCTGGGACTATGCCCAAAGAACGTGAAATGAAATCTCACCATGCTCACTTTTTACAAAATGTGTTTACTTGAAACTAGCTCGTCCACCACAAAATCATGGAAGTAGGTGTCTATTTTCCATTTTCTTCTTTTATAATCACTCAGACCAGTGTGTGGATCTGACGGGAAACTGAAGTACTTCTAAAGTTCCCACTCTACTCGTTTAAAATTTCTTTACATTTTAAATTCATTTATCTATGTTATCACACAGACACTTTTTATTTATGGAGTCTGACATATACAGTGAAAAACATACTATATGTGTTTATACATATATAAACCTCAGAACTGCCTCAGAATATTTATAAACCATTGCCTCAGAACTGTAGCAGAATCTCAGTTAGTGCCTTCTCAACCCCAATAACCTCCCCTTCTCCCCTCCCTTTTTTACCCCCTCCCTCCCTCCTCTCCAGCCACCACTCTGCCTCACCCTGACCTTGTCATATGTTCAGTCTTTTCTTTTGGCATCCCCTTTATAATCACGGTATTGGGAGTTGCTTATTTTTATGAGGGTGACTAACATTGCTGAGAACACTGTTTTCCAATTTTGTCCATATCATGAGACATCTGTATTTCACAGACGCATAATAATCCATTGTGTATATATATAAGTTTTATGTATTCATTTCTCCCCTACTGGGTTTTTGGTTGTTTCCATTCTTTTTCCATCATATAAATAGCTGAGGTCTATATGGATGTGTACATGCCAGTTGGTCACCAGCCTCACTTCTCAGGAGCATATGTAATGTGCTATACCAGCACCCAAACTCAGATGCCTCCATGCTTCTTCCTGAATTCATGGACAACATATCTTGCCTTCCTTGCTTACTGCCCAACTTTCACGTGCAGGCACAGTGAGGGAAAGCACCAAGCCTTGGTCAAGGAGGTGATTTTCTCAGTCTGAAATTTCTCCTGCAGTGTCTTGAAGAGGGAGCAACTGTTGTGACCTAGCCAACCGAAACACCAGAAGGGCAGCATCTATGTCATAGTCAACTTATTCTTCTTGCTCACTGATGGCATCGTGCTCACGCTTCAGGCTGCTGCCCACAAGGCCAGCCCTTCAAACCACCGTCATACGCAGGAGAAAGATGGGGCTTTCTGTTCCTGTGATGAGCTACAATCACAGAAACCCACCAGGGCAGTCCTACCCTGTTCTACAGGGTGGCTATGTATTAGAATTCGCTTGGAGTTAGGGAGTATTTGTTATTTATTTGTACAGTGAACATACCTTTGATTTTAAGAGTATCCTTTGCACCTGCTGTAGGAGGGGACACCTGCGTCGCCAGAAGAAGGGGATCCGTCCTCTGACCCAAATAGAAAACAAGTGGAAGGCAAGGGGCAGCTAGCCAGACAACTGCATGAGGAGCAAACACGTTTTACGAACTCCAAAACAAAAGTCACTGCCACCTAGCTGATTGCCACTCCTAGTCAGGATCCCAGGGCACAGGGTAGAACTGCCTCTGTGAGTTTTTGAGACTGTAACTCTTTGCATGAGAAAAAGCCTCATCTTTCTTCCATGGGGCAACTGGTGGCACAGCCCCTTTTATAACCCCTATACCTGGCTGCAGACAAATTCTACTTGTAGGGTAGGGCACATAAACCAGCTCCTCTGAGCGGGTCCTGTAGAATCGCTCTCCTTTTATTTACCTTCAGCAACAGCCGTTGGCTCCAGGAGATGCGCAAACTGATGACTTCCCTGTGGCCCAGTTCATCGGACCATGGCTCTATCCTTCAGAAATGTGCACAGAAAGACGGACATAGGGAAGGGAGACGTGGAAGCCCTCAGGCATGTGAGGATTCCTGAGCCCGGCTGAATTCAAAATCTTGTTTTCCCCAAGTGTGTGCCCAGACCCAGGGACCTCAAGGTGCTGTCCTGCGCCATACCATACAATGTGACTCCACTCACTCATTCCTTTGGTTCAACGAGTCCTCTTCCTTCTGACAACGAAAAGGAGGCGGAAATACCCGTCTGAGAGGAGGAAGGAAGACAGAAGGAAGGATCCTCCTCTACTTAAGTGAGGAAAATAGCATTGACCCCAAGTGATATTGGAAAAGTAAAAAAGCAAACAAAACCCAAGAGGCGGTGAACCGCCACATTATCAGAATCTGAGCCTCTGAGCTGGGGAGTCGGTGCCTGGGAATAGGGAGCACGAGGAGCAGCGGCGCGCAGGATCCTGAGACCGAGGGACCCGTGCGCATTCAATTAAACGTGTTCACCAGGAAGCGATTGCCTTTCAGCTGCCAGAATCCCCTCTTTCTTACCCACGAAGACATTCTGGGAAACCGATTTTTACCCCCTTTGCCAGCTGGGTATTTGTGAGATGAAACCACTGGGGGCCGATCAGAAGGCACCAGATGGGGACTGTCAGCATTGCCAGAAATGGCTCGTCAATTCCCAACTCCACCTGTCCCCTGCACCCCCAGAATCAGTCCTTGTGCCCTCACCTCAAAGACACCGACTCCAGGCAGGCGGTACTTCTCCTCCCAGCTCCCCCGCCCCAAGGGGGGGCAACTCCTCATACTTGTAGGTTTGATAACCCTCCCTCTCCCCTGAGTTTTCCTATCATCCAATGTGTCCGCTCCAGCTAGTAAGTCCATGGGGTTCTCCCGTGTTCTTTTCTGTCTCTGTTGGGGAACACCTGTTCTCTGATTCTCCCGCATCCCAAACGCATAGAGCTAAGCATATTGCACAGATTGCTTTGTACTTGACTTCCAAGTGCCGTCCTGTGTTAGCTGTTACTGTCACGATATGCTGTCAGTCAGTATCGACTCAGAGGGATCCCGTGGCCCAGAGCTGAACACCCGCTGTGGAGTCTCCCTGGCTCAAATCTTCCTGGGAGCATCCTGCCTGGCCCTGCAACCTGCCCAGGGGTTCCTGTGGGGCTGTTTCAATGCGCTGACTCTGAGCTTAGCAGCTAAACTCGGAATCATTGCACCAGGAGGGCTCTTTTTGTTGTGTTATTGTGGCTGCTGCCCAATGCCATCCACTCAGCCCCACCTGTAGTGACCTTTTGTGCAGCAGCATGAAGCATCGCCTGGCTCTGTGCCACCCTCACAACTGTTCTAACAGTGAAGCCATTGTTGTGGCCACTGTGTCAATATGTCAGTCCGTCTCAGTGAGGACCTCCCTCTCTCTCACTGCCCCTCTGCTTTACCAAGCATGACATCCTTCTCCACCATGTCTCTATTAGTTTGTCATAGGACGGTGGCTCAGGTGTGGCTGTGATCCTGGAAGTAATGCCAGCAGGGTCATCTGTGGAAATGAGCTTTATTGTGCCAACTAGGCCTGCATAGGAACATAGGGGCGGAGTTTAATCGGGTCAAGCTTGATTGGAGGGCAACTGAGATAAATACTTTCCTCAACCCATTTCTCTTCCTCTCTAGTGATCAAACCAGTGTGCTGCTGCTTGAACTATTTCTTTGCCTCTGTTGTGTGCTGCACTAGCTGTCGGCCCCCCAACTAGTGGATTTAGGTCGATAGAGCCTCAGGCTTCTTCAAGACCTGCTTTGCCACACTGTTGGTGCATACATTGCTTGAGCTCAAGGCTAGTGGACCATGTCTCCATGAGCACATCACTTGAGTCTGAGATCCCATGGGGCCTACTTTAATAACTTCCTGGTACTGCTGACTGTTGCTGCCCCACCTTGCCTATCTTGCCTGAGGGCAGACTTTGATTTCTGCTTCCTTGACCTTGGACTGGCAGTCCGAATGGGTTGAAAGACTTTCAGTCTATCAACTGTTCCATGAAAGCAAGTAGACCTGAACTCTCTGTACTGCTATCGGGACTTATTAGCCACTGTATTCCTTTTTGCTGTATAAACTTATATATGTGTGTGTGTGTGTGTGTGTGTGTGTATACACACACACTATGGGGACTTATGAGCCACTGTATTCCTTTTCACTGAATAAACATATATATGTATGTGTGTGTATATACATATATATATTTGTAAGTGTCCTGGTATGGTTTGTCTAGAGAACCCTGCCTAACACAGTCACCCAAAGTGAACAGGTTTCAGTGGAGCTACCAGACTAGAAATAGACAATGAAGAAGGAGAGATGCCTACTTGGGAGAAAATAACCTCTGAAAACCTCATGCTTACTGATGAACATTTGGGCTGTTTTCAGCTTCTTGCTACTGTGAACTGTGCTGTGATGATCATAGGAGAACATAGGTCTGTCTGTGTTCTGCCTCTTCTTTCTTTGGGGCATATAGATGTCTGCAGCTGTGTTTTTTCATTTTCCGTCATACCCATGTGCACATGAAGATCCTATGAGTTTTCCTTCACCTACATCATTATGGTCAACTCTGCTTTGAGGAGGCAGCTCTTTTCAGGCCACAGGGAGTGCAGCACACAATAGAGGCAAAGAACTCATTCAAGAAGCAACAGAGATCTGATCACCAGAGAGGAAGCCTGGAGTGAAGGAGCTAGGCCGGAATTCTAACTGAAGCTGTATGTCTCTGGAAGTTCATTTTACCTTCCTCAAATCCTTACCTCCAGATGCCACTTCAGTATTTCAAGATCAATTTTTTTATTTAATAATATCTTTAAAGTTAATTTTATTTAATATTTCAATTTTATCTTGCAGCTTTTCTCTCTCCTTTTGTGTGTGTGTGTATGTTTTAGGGCATTTTGTCTTTATAGTAGAGACCTATAGAAAGATTTCATCAGAGGAATGAATAGGAAGGACAAGTGGAAAGGGGAGGAGCTTGAGCCCATGAACTGGGAATCCAGGTACAGAAGGATTCCTGATGGAGCGCAGTGCAGTGACAGTGGAGCAAGGAAGACTTGTGAAATGGACAAAGTAAGACCCGTGGAGAGGATGAAGGAGATAGCAGCACTTTGGTCCAGCTATGGATGACCCTAAGAATTTTAGGTTGAGCTATTTGGTAAGTCCAAGCCCAAACCTGTGGTCATTGAAATAATTTTGACAGACACTGGTAAGATGCCTAATACGGACATTGGTATAATGCCTCTTGTGATAGGGTAGAACTGCTTCTTAGGGTTTCTGAGACTAAATCTTCATGGGAATAGATAGTTCCATTTTTCTCTCAAAGAGAGGCTGATGGGTTTGAACCACCAACCATGTAGTTAATAGACCAGGACTTACACTATTGTACCACCAGGACTCCTCACTTGGTGACTAGAGTTTAGAAAAGGCGAAGGTGGAAGGTGAAAAGTTGTTAATTTTGCTAATTGTACTTAGAATGTTTCATTGTTTTATTTAATTCTTTATCATGAAATTAAAAAGATATGTAAGTAGATTTCTCCACTTACCACCTAAATAAAAAAAATCATGTCTTTGTTATTTTTTATGTCTACATACATATACACAGATGTCCACATATGTGTTCTTTCTAATATTGGAAATAAGTTGCGGCATCATGAAAGTAATTCCTAAATACTTCCCCCAAATAAAAGCTTCTCCCAAGAATAAGACCTTTCTCCATAAGAACAATGTAATTAACTTATTTATTTTTAATTTATACACTTCTTCTAACATATACTTTGAAAACTCAGATTCAAATTTCCTATTGTGCCCCAAGTGATCTTTCTAGTCAGTAGTTTCAAAACCAGGTACCATCATATTTTATGCATTGGATTGGAGGATATATCTCTTTAGTTCTTTAATATTCCCTATATTTTTATGATGGTTACTTCTGATTGTATTTTTAAGAAGAGCAGGCCAGTTGTCTAATAGGAATTGTTACCTTAGAACAGTGGTTCTCAACCTGTGGGTCGAGACCCCTGGGGGGGGGTCGAATGACCCTTTCACAGGGAACACTCGATTCATAACAGTAGCAGAATTACAGTTATAAAGTAGCAACGAAAATAATTTTATGGTCGGGTGGCCACAACACGAGAAACTGTGTTAAAGTGACATGGTATTAGGAAGGTTGGCTTATAGGATCATTTAGCTTGTTTCTTTCTGCCAGTGGTTCTGACATGATGGAAGACAACCTGCTTGGTACAGGCCAGGGGGCGAAAAGAAGACTTTCAGCAGGATGGCTGGACACGGTGACTGCAATAATGAGCTCAAAGGAGCAATTGCGAGGCTGCTGAAGAATGAAGCAATGTTTTGTTTGCTCTGTTGTGCATAGGGTGTCTCTGTGTTGGATACAATTCTATGTCAGCCAACAGCAGTACTACAATTAGCATTTTGCAAAAGTGATCTGTGAGGGAGTGAGTGACCTTTCTGTTCAGAAGAAGGTATTCACTGGTATCTTCACAAGGGTTGAAACCATCGAAGCAGGTGAATTTACCCAGATGGAGCATGCAGAAAAGAGGCCTGAGTGTCTTCATTTTTTAAGGCTACTATAACAGAAGTAGCACAGCTGAGAGCCTTTAGAAAATGGAAAGTGATGCAATCCTAAGTTTGGAGGGTAGAAGTCTGAAATCTGGGCACTGGCTTTATGCTGTTGGTTCGCAGCATAGGCCCTGGCCTCCTTTCAACCTCTTCAGTGCCCTAACCCTCTTCCTGTGGCTTGGCATCCATCTGTCTGCATCTGTGCCTCCTGTCTTCTCTGCCTAATCAGCTCTTTGTAAACCTCAAAAGTGACTGGGTTTAAGTCACATCCTGCACCACTCCGGTCACCACATAGAGGATAGGCAGAAGAGATCAGAGGGGGTGGGGGGAGAGACCCAAAGGTTCTTGAACAAAGATACAAGCATGGGAAACTGGGTGACGAAAACGCCCAGTGGTGGATCCTTAAGGGCAGCAACGTCAAGCCCTGCAGAGACTCTTGCTAAACAAGGCCTGGGCAGAGACCACAGGATGTGGGGAAGCTTCATAGTGATGGAAGACCAGCTCAGCGTGACCATCAGGAGGAGTCTGTTTGCAGAAAAGGCCACCACTCTTCCAGAAAGCAACTGAAGGATAAAGAGAAGAAAGGCCCCATTTCCAGACATCAGGAAATGTAGTCACGGGCAGGCTTTTCTTGTGTTTGCTTGCTGATTTGTAGAATGCATTTTGAGGTGTTCCAGAGCCAATGAGAAGGCATCCGTAAGAGGGCAAGGGTTCCGTATAAAAAGAGCTAGCTAGTGTATCATTATGTCAGAGGAGTGGGGCGCGGACATGATCAAGGACACAGGTGTTTTGCCCTGACAAAGGAGTGTCCCCCTGGAGATAATGGCAAAGTCACTAAGAAGGTTTAACTACGTTGTGGAGGGAATTCCGGGGGAGTTCTCGCCTGGTAACGTCTATTTCCTCTGTAAGGCTGGAGATTATCTCAGTCGAAGACAACAGGTGTGGGGACTCGGGGCCCTGAATCTTGGGGAGCACTTAGAACAGCTGCTATTGAAATGGGAAAGGAAGCTCATATGTGCCTCTGTGAGTGCGGGGTGGGAGGGTTGTGAGAAGCCCATCAAACTTGTGAATGAAAGGCCTCTTTCTTACACATCTGTAACTCATTAAGAAGATCATAGCTTCCTAAAGGGTCCTCAGTGGATTTGCATCTGCTTCAGCTATGGGACCCGGGAGCGGTGTCTGTGGGCGTCTAGAAGCCGGCTCTCCCGCTCTGTCTGACAACTGCTGTTCAGACGGACAAGCATCCTGCCCCCTCACCCCGGGCCAGGGATATTCTGGAGAAGTTGGACTCACAGAGAGCCATTGTGGCATGTCAGAACCCACAGAAAATGTTCCTCCTGTGCATTATTTATGACTTTCCTGCATTTATATAATATCCAGCTTCCTGAAAGTAATTTGTTTTGGATTGTGTAGTGCTGGGCAGCACATCAAAGGTATGCTAAGCAGTGGCCATAAAACATTGAGGTTTATGGTCACTGAGGTATTAAATATCACCCATAAATTAAAGGGTGAGTATTTTAAATGAGCTATGGCTTAGAGAACAGTAGGCGCCCCATGTCTGCACATATTAATTGCTACTGCCTGGCTTATTAATTATCAATAGTTTCAAGGACTTTGTTGCTGTTGTTTCTGAAGGAAATAGGCAGGGCACTTTCTCTGGCCCAGTGAGCATATGTGCACGTGGATGCGGCATTCGGCATAATCAGACAATGTCAGGGTACCTTCCACTACTGTCACTACTAACCGCCATCTTGCTGACAAATCCAATATCTGCCTACCTCAGACATCAGTTCTCTGCCACTGTTTTCCCACCAGGCACTCTGCTTTCTGCGTGAACGTCAAGTGACATTCAGGATGCTGCAGATGTGTTTCTGTTCAGGTTCTGTGCAGCTTGACTTGCTAGTTTTAAGGTCTGCTTCCACTGAGTCTTCCTCTTCTCGCCAACTCACCCCTCTGACACCTCACTAAATTTCCCAAGCTCCTTTTCAGTCGGTCTCCTCCTGTGCCCCTTGCCCTCTGCCTGTCCCTCAATTTGTTCTGTCATCCTACTCATCTTCCAACCTTTGCATTATGGATAGAATGGGGTCTCCCATGTGGGAGTCCTAACCCCCTACGCTTGTGAACATGCTGGTAGTCTTGTTTGGAAATATGAGTTTTCTTCTGCTGTGGCAATTATGTCAGATCCAAGCAGGTAGGGTTCTACATCTAATCGCCTGTGAATTCTCTTTTTATATGCACAGATTAGCACACAAGTAGGAAGGCAAGCCAGGGACCAAAGAACGCCCCACAAGGAAGGCCCTGACAAAGCAATCCTAATTTGGGCTTTTAGTCTTCAGAATTATGGGAAAATAAATGCCTCTTTTGAAGTCACCCGCTCATGGTGTTTGTCCCAACGGTTCCAAGTAACTACAATACTTCACAAGGCTCTTCCTATTTCTTCTGAAACAAGCTCCTTTTGACTCTTGGGTTTCAATATCCAACTTAGAGTCCCAGACAACACCGGTCTCCCGTGCTTGGAGAGGCACTGATACTTTTGCAGAGTTAAATGGCTCACAACCTTATCCTTCAGGCACTTATCATTTTAAACAGATATCCCACGTCACACAGAGTCAATTCCATGGCATACAATCCGGTGGTATTCTCAGCTTTATTTGTTGGTCGCCTCCGCCACAACAGGCAGTAAAGAAGTTCAGGAAGAAAGTGCCTGAACATATTAATCAGAGCAGATTGCCATCACGGAGTGTCCATGACCCTTGTTAGTCACTACACACCTCTCTCTGCAGGTGGCTCCCTACGGCTGCCTTTGTTTGGAAGGTCCACTTTATTATTTGAGTTTGATTTCCATCCTATGGACATAGGAATCCTTGAGAGACAAAGGGGTTGGCTATAACCAGTTTATAAGTCCATAGAAGTTAGACCTTCAAAGTTCAGTACAGTAGCCATATGCTTGAAATGTGGCTTGCGAGAGTGAAAGAAAAATGAATTTTTAATTTAATATAATTTTAATCAAGTTAAATTTGAAAATGAATACTTCAGCGATTAGAAAGTCTCTAAGTAGAATTTGAATGGGTTGGGCATGCGAATTTACATTATCAACTGTAATGTAAAAAATCAGGGCCTCTGGTGGCATAAGGGTTACACATTGGACTGAGATCTTTAATGTCTGCAGTTCTAAACCACCAGCAGTTCCTCGGGAGAAAGATGGTGCCTTCTACTCCCATAAACAATTACAGTCTCAGAAATTCCCAGGAACACAACGTCTCTGCCCTATGAAGTCACTGTGACTTGACATCAACTCCATGGCAGGGAGTTTGGCTTTGGGACACATAAAACAGGTGTTTCTGATCAAAATTTGGCATCACTATTGAGATGTGTTTTAAGTGTAAAATGCACACCAGACTTAAAGACTTAGGGATAAACATCGATTGTAAAGCATTTTATTAGTAACTTTATTGGTTGCCTGCCGATATGATAATAGTTTGGATAAAGTTAGTTAAATAAAATAGATGATTAAAGATTGATTTCCCCTCTCCTACTCCTGTACAGAGTCTCTGTCTTGGCAAGCCCTCAAGGACAGTTCTGCTCTCTCTCACTGGGTCTCAGTGAGTTGGATCTTGATGGCCTTGATTGAGTTGGAAATCCATTTTATTATTTTTTAAGGTGGTGACTAGAACAATGTAGCATTGTATTATGCATTTTGTCTATATGCTATTTTTATAGAATAGCTCTGAATAAATTAAAATACTACTTCTCAGAGAAGCAGAGAGACCACTGGAGTTCAGTGCTACTGAATTCAAAAGCAATATTAAATGTAGCAATTGTTTGACACCAATGGAGAAAACATTTTGAGAAACTGTTGAGATTCTAATTTAAGAGGAACTGCCTTTCTGGGGATTCAAATTCTCAATGCAAATTTAAAGTTGGACTTCTTTGTAATAATAGCTGTCATTTATAAAGATGCTTGAGACTTATCCAGGACATTCTCATTGGATGTATTCCATTGATGTATAGTGTATAGTATCCCATTATATGAATATAACCTCTTCCCTCACCTGGTCCCCCACTTCACCCCCAACACAAACAAATAAAACTCATCGTCTTCCAGTCTATTCTAAGTCAAAGCCATCTTCTTACTGGGCTTCAGCCTCATGTTTCGCCTTTGGAGCAGTTGGTGAGCTTGAATTCTCCACCTCTGTCATGCAAAGCTTCTCCCACAGTGCCACCAGAATAAGAACATAAAACAATTTATTTATGGGCCTCCTTTTGATGGACACTTAGAATGCTTCTTCCATTTAGGGTTTTCTCACATCTATAAATGGTGCTATGAATATTGTTGCACACATTTCTCGGTACACCTGTGCAAGAATTTCTCCAGGGGATATATCTAGAAGTGAAATGTTGTGTCTCAGTGTATGCGCATCTTCAACTTGAAATGATTAGCATTATAAACAATTCCCCAGAGGGGGTGTCAATTTACACTCCCACCCTCCATGTTGCTTCATTTGCCTCCCCACACACGATGCGGTCTACAGAAAAGTGTCTTGTCAACCTAACGTGTGAAACACTATCTCTTCCCTGTTTAATTTGCCTCTCACTCAGAATGTCTTCATATTCAGAATCCATCAGCTGGGTTTCTTTTCTAATTTGCTGGTTGTTAACTATTTTCCACGTTCCTTTCTGGCAATTTGTCATTTTCTTATGAAGAATGCCTCCATCTGTTATCTTGAAGCAGATTGACCGGAGTTACCTCTGAGCTGTTCAACACCTCATCAAACACAATAAAAAACAATGTTCTTCCTTTTCCCACATTTGTTTTCCCTTCTCTCCAAATGTTTATCTTGTAAGTTTGTCATCTTAGATCAAAGAAGGACCGCCTTCCCTCTCACTCCTCGTCAACTTTTGTCGCTTCGGCTAACTACCACGAGTGCACTGAGAACAATCAGGCAGGATGTTCTAACAATGTGCCATAGGAAGAAACAAGCAGTGCTTTTTCCTTCGCCATGATCAGCACCACTCTTTTCATTAGTATTGAGTAAACTTTTTATTTTACATCGGATGAAGGTTTACAGAACAGACTATCGCAGTTTCATATTCAAGAATTCATACATATCTTATTTCATCTCATTTATGACAACTCCCAAAATGTAGCAGAACGGATTCCACTTTTCTCCCTCTGTTTCCTTATTTCCTCCTCCTTTCGAACTTTGTCCTTGGATAAATGCCACCCTCTTATTTTCAAATGGCTGAGTGTTGTAAAGCTTTAATGCCCCCTGTGTGCTATTGTTCTCCGTAGACATGTCTATTATTTGGCTCAAAACTGAGACCTGAGAAGAACTTCAGTTCCAGATTAGAAGGGTGACACAGGGTCCTAGTCTTGCTGTTCTGTCCATCACTTTCTGGTCTGTAATCCTGCTCTCTTTTATGATTTTCAGTTGTGTTCTATGTTTTTCTCCCATTTTTTCCAGAACCTTCAAATAAGACTACCTTCAGAGCAGGTGGTAATTACAGTCAAGCACCATCTAGCTCTGGTTTCAAGGTTGTGGAGATTTCTGCTTGCATGGTCTCTGAATCCATTGGACTCATAATTTCCATGTTTTTTTTAAATATTCTGCACTCATCTTTCTTCCAGACACACAGAGAGAGCAAGAGGGAGAGAGTTGTACCTTACATGGCTGCATTTGAGTTTTTAAGTCCCAAGTCATGACTCACCAAAATAGGAAATAGAACTTTGTCTTTGTGGGTCATATTACAAATTAAGCTTAATGTCTCTGAAGGTAGTAGTCCTAAACTCCAAGACCTAAGAATTCCTTCCATCAAAATGAAGGGTTATGTGTCAGACGTTTTCTTTATCTGCTGTGTGCTTCAGCACTTTCAAGGATGTATTCACCGCAAACCTCAATACCCACGGATATATTTATGATTACTACCATCTTTCTCCCTCACTCCTCCAGTCTACATGCCTCTCTATGCATCAACCGGTGTACCCCCTCTAATAAAGATTCTGTGTATAACATATTTAATTCTTTTGCCTTTAATTCTTGCCCTCTTTCCAGTGTCTTCCTGGATCATTTTTGCCAACCTCCCTCTTACTATATATCACTTTCCCCTTCCCCCCAATTCACACCCACATCCAGTGCTCATGAGAGCAGCAGTTGAGAAATCAAGCAACATTAGTATGCTGCATTTAGTAAAAGCACAAGAATGTCACTTTGAGGACGGAGGTGGCACCTGATCCAGGCCATAGGATTTTTAATGGACTCATATGCATGTAAAAGTTAGACCACGAGTAAGGAAGGCAGGAGACAAAGCCATGTATTTGAATTATGGTGTTTTACAAAAATATATTTAAAGTCATGGAAGGCGAGAAGAAGGAACACATTCGTCTTTAAAGAAGCGTGACCAGAATGCTCCTTAGAAGTAAGAATGACAGAACTTTCTCTTACATGCTTTGGGCACGCTATCCGGAGAGACGGGTGTCTGGGAAAGGACATTGTCTTCGTTACAGTAGAGGGTGAATGGAAACGTGGAAGACGGTCAAGGAAGTGGCTTGACACAGTGGTTACAACCATAGACTCCAGTATGACAATTGTAAGGATGGTGCAGAGCACAGGCAGTGTCCGCCTTGCTGTGGAGAGGTTCACTGAGAGTGAGAACAGGTTCAGCAGCCGCTGGCAGCAAGGGTGTTCAGACTTGTGCGGGAAGAATGGTGGCCAGAGGGCTCCCTAGAGGCAAGGATGGCCCACCTTCCTCTTACACACTTCGGACAGGTTGTCAGGAGAGACAAGCTCCTGGAGACGGACATCACGTTCGGTAAAGTAAAGGGGCAGCAAAAAAGAGGAAGGTCCACAAGGAGATGGATGGACACAGCGACGGCAATCATGACTTCAAGCATAGAAACTGTTGTGAGGGGGGCACAGGCCCGGGCAGTGAGCACTTCATTCTGCCGTGCAGAGGGTTGCTGAGAGCTGGGACTGCCTTGAGGATGCCTAGAAACCAGCCACCTAAGTCGGAACCCATTCAATAGCACCTGACATCAGTAAGCACAGTGGCAGATGGCATTTCTTCATAGGTTTTTTGGCTAGCTGGAGGTTCTCTTGGGTGGAATGTCTGTTCATGTCCACTGCCCGTTTCTTCAATGGGATGAGTTGTCACTGAGAGGGTGAAATTTTTTATAAACTTTAGCATTTCGTCCTTTGTCCACTGCATCCTGGACAAAACTTTCCCCAGTCTGTTGGTTCTCTTTTGACTCTTTTGGTGAAGTCTTTTGATGTACACGAGTGTCTAATTTTTAGGAAGTTTCAGCCATCTAGGTTTTTCCCCCTTGTTTGTGTATTTTCAGTTATATTTAATAGTGTATGTATGACCCACATATTAGAGACCCTGAATTTATCCTGATTTTTTATTGAGGATCTTTGTGTGTTTTATGCTTATGTCTTTTGATCCATCATGAGTTCATTTGGGTACATGGTACGAGAGATGGGTCCTATGTAATTCTGCAAATGGATATACAGTTTTGTCAGTACCCTGTGATCAATGCCATACTTAGTCACTCTTTCTATTTAAGTATGGAATTTTTAAAAAGTATAAAATCAATAGTTTATGAGAAAATAAATGGATAAAATGTACATTTAGTTTTTATAAGTAGTGGGAAAGTTTCCATTAGAAAACAACAGATACGAAAAGAAAATGATTCGAATATTCCAAAGTCGTCAAGAGTTTAAAAATAGTAATGAAAATGAGTTTGAAGATGGAGGACAATGCTCTGAAAGGACTCTGTGACTATACAACTACATGTCAATTGCACACCCCAAAGATGGCAACTGTTTAACTAACAACAAAGCACCCAGCTCTTTGGGTAATTCTAGCTTGCCTCCTCATAGACACTTGTGAAGCAGTCTTTGAAAGCTTCCCTGTGGCCTGTAACAGCTTTTGTTTCTTAGGACACTGGGTATCATAGGTATAGATATGGTTGTTAAATGTTAATAATGATACCTGGTATTTATACAACACCTTTCATCCAGGGACCTCAAAGACCTGGGCAAATATTAACTCATTAATTCCCCTAGGAGCCATGAGGCAAGAGTTATTATAACCATTTTACTGATGAAGGAATTGAGGCAGAGACATTTAAGTAACTTACTCATGATCACATGGGAGGTTAAATTGGTAACTGAGAATAGGTTTAGATTCCCTGCTCTCTACTAAAGTATAAAAAATGATCTATGTGTTACTAAATTCCTGTGACCAGCTTCTATTTTTCCTAAGGGTATTGTATCAAGTAAGCATCTATGGCAGAGGAAGCACTTTAATGCGTACAAGTAAATTGCCAAAGCAAAGCACAATGCAGTGTGACTGTGGAACAGTGTTTGCTCAGCCGAAGAATAAAGCCACATTGCAGAGGAAGAGTATGAGTGTCTTGGTGCTTCTTGTTGTGAGGAACTGTCCAGTCAGTTCCAACTTATCGTGACCTGTGGACAGCAGAAGGAAACACTGTCTAGCCCTGGACCATCTGCACAACCGTTCTTCCGTTTGAGCCCACTGTTGCTGCCAGGGTGCCAATTCATCTCATGGAGGGCCTTTTTCTTTAATCATGTTATTGGGGGCTCATACAGCGCTCGTCACAATCCATACATACTTCCATTGCATGCCAACCACATTTATACATGTCCTGCCCTTATCCTTCTCAAAACATTTGCTTTCTCTTTAAGCCCTTAGCATCAGCTTCCCATTTCACCCCCTCCCTCACTGCACCTCCCTCCCTCGGGAACCCTTGATAATTTATAAATTATTATTTCTTTGCCACATCTTACACCATCCGATGTCTCCCTTCACCCACTTCCCAGTTGTCCCTACCCCAGGAAGGAGGTTTTATGTCGATCCTTATAGCCCATCCCCTCTTTCTACCTCACCTTCCCTCCGTCCTCCCGGTATCGTCATTCTCACCACTGGTCCTGAAGGGATCACTTGTCCTGGATTCCCTATGCTTCCGGTTCCTATCCATATCAGTGTAAATCCTCTGCTCTAGCCCAATTTGTAAGGTAGAATTGGGATCATCACAGTGGGGAGGAGGCAGGGAAGGTCTTCTTTTTGCTTCAGTGATACTACTTTGCCAAGCATGATGTCACTCTTTAGGGACTGGTCTTTCTTTACCACATGCCGTAAGTGGAAGAGATGACATCTTGCCATTCTTGCCTCTAAGGGGCATTATGGCTCCTCTTTGTTTCTTCCCCTTCCTCCTGTTCTCCCTTCCTTTCTTCTTCCATGCGGCTATAATAGAAATTCTTCAAGTGGGTCACGTAAATTAACAGAACTTTACTTTCTCATAGTTTAGCAGGTTAGAAGTCCAAAGTCAGGAAACTGGCTCTAAGAGAATAGTCTCTCTGTTAGTGCTGAAGAAAGATCTTTGAGCTTCGAGAGCTGTGGTATTCCTTAGTTTCTCAGTGATCTTCATGAGATAGCTATCTCCTCACGTGTTGGTTCCTTTATGTGCTTATGCTGATTTTATGGAGACCGTACATGGACTGGGAGACAGTATTTGAACAGAGCAAGGGAAAACTGCATGATTTAAAATCAAGAAAGATATGTGTCAGGATCATACTCTCATCAAAGCTATTCAATCTCTATGCGATATGCTGTCGCCGACACATCTGATCAATGGAACTAAATGAAAAAGAACGCCCCATCAGGCTGGAAAGAATGCTTATTAACAACCTGGGAAGTGCAGCTGACTATATAAGCTTGCTAACTGAAAGCCAAAAAAAATATGAAGTGCCCAGTAATGAAGATCAAAGAACACAGTCTTCCATATGAATTACATCTCATCACACACACACAAAATCATCACAAAGGGACCAATACATGACATCATGATAAATGGAGAGAGGATTGAAACGATCAAGGATTTCCATTTAGTTAGGTCCACAATCAACATCCATAGAAGCTTTTGTTAGGGGTCATTGAGTTGGTTTTTCCCCCTAGCCACCCTCAGTACAGCAGAGTCAAACATTGCCCTGCCCTGTGCCCTCTGTACAATTGTTATGGTTGAGTCCTTTACTGCAGCCACTGTATCAATCCATCTCATTTAGCATCTTCCTTTTTTTTAAAACGCACTATCCACTTTACTAAGCATACTGTCCCTTTCCACCTACTGCTCTGTCCCGAAAACATAACTAAGTACGTGAGAGGAACTCTTACTATCTTCACATCTAAAGAGCAGGTCTGTCTGTACTTCCTCCAAGGCAGACTTGCTTGTTCTTCTGGCAGTCCATGGCACTTCCGATATTTTTCCCAACACCATAATTCCAAAGCATAATTTCTCCTTATTCATTGTCCAACTTTTACATGCATATGAGGTAATACCACGGAATGGGTTGGACGCATGGGGTCATCAAACCATAAACCAAATGATATATTGCAAAGGGTAAATCAGCTGCCCAAGACCTCCTTAAAGCAAGCAGATCACCTTGAGCTTGACTCAACTCATGGTATTTTTAATTACATCATAGGCATTTAAAAGCTGGATGATGAATAAAGAAGACTGAGAATCAGTGTCCTTGAATCAGAGTGTTGTTGAAGAACCTTGACTATACCATGAACAAATAACCCTGCCTTGGAATAAATATAGCCAGAGTTCCACTTAGAAGCAAGAACAGAGAGAATTTTTCTTATGTACTTTGGGCTATGATCAAGAGACAAGTCTCTGGAGAAAAACATCTTGTTTGGTAAAGGAGAGGGTCAGCAAAAATAGAGGCAGATCTCCAAAGTTATTGATTGATACAGTGATTGCAGCAGAGTTCACAAACAGTAATGGTTATGAGAATGGCAGAAAAGTGGGTAGAGTTTCATTCTGTCATACGCTTGGTCACCGTGAGTCAGAGTGACTTTACAGCACCTGCCAACGACTTATGCCTTTACTGCTGCCTAGCCTCTTTGGCCCTAAATTTCTTTCTCTACTGAACAGACACCCAATCTCACTTTTTTTTTAAGTTTACCCTCTGGCATGATACAGAACAAGTCTAATCCCTTGTTATCATGAGAGATCTTTATGGCTTTGGACCCTAATACTTATTTTGTCTTGAAAATTGGGTGAAGGTGTGTAGAGCAAATTGGCTGTCCATTCAGAGCCTGGATGTGTTACATTGCTTTAACTTTTATCCTGGAAAATCCAATTTTTGGCAGCTAGAGTCCATCTGTTGCTGTTTCTAGGTTCACCCCATCCTGTTCACCCATATCTGACACACTCCAGTTGATCAAGGTCTCTTTGAAAATGTGGTGCCCAGAACTGAACACAATATTCCAGATGTGGTTTGAGATTGGAGAACAGCTGCATACCACGAGCCACACCACAGATCTTCCTTTATTTCAAAACTGTGGTTTAATCTTCTTGCAGCTTTTCTTCCTCAGGCTAGAAACAAATACAACACAATACAACAAAAACAAAACCAACCCAATTTATGCTGTCAGTTCCCAAAGTTTTATTTTCATTATTTGAAGAATTTCTGTTCTTATTTCCTAACTCTCTTATCGTAATGTATTTCTAAATTTCAGAGATGTGGACATCAAGACAAATCCCATTTTTTAAAGCTGATTAACAATGGTGAGCCTCAAATGCAGCAAATCTTTCCCCACCCTTAATCAGCTGTTAGACTGTAACCTAAATCTATATGCCTGGAAATGTGGGTGTACCTTTAATATTTGCCATGCAAGATGCATGCTAAATGCAATAGTGGGGCTTGTTTATTTTTAGAATAAAAATTGTGTGTGTGTGTGTGTGTTTCTAATTATTCAAAAGAAATGAAGTTTAGCACAGTGGTTCATAGCCTATTTATGCACTCACTACCTTTGACTCTCTGGAAAAATTGACTCAATTCTCTAAACTTTAGTTTTTTTCATGTGGGAAGTGAAGATGCTGCTGGGGCCTCTCTTAGAGGATCACTATGAGTCAGAATCAACTCAGTAGGAGTAGGTTTGGTGTTTTTGTTGGTGTTGTTTGGTTGTATAGCGATTCGAGGTAGCCCTGATGGTGTTGTAGGTTACACGTTGAGCTGATGACAACCACAAGGCTAGCAGTTCAAAACTTCTAGCCCCTCAACAGGAGAAATACAAGGCTTCCTATTCTGTCAAGAGTCTCCAAACCCCATACAGGCAGTTCTACCCTGTTTTATTGCATCACGATGAGTTGGCATGGACTCCACGGCTGTGAAGTTTTTTGGATAGGCTATCTTGAATGTATTATGTAATAGTCAATATAAAGGGCTCAGTTCAAACCCTGCATAGAGAAAGTAGTAAAAAAAAAAACCAACCATAAACTACCCTGACATGAGAATATTTGGCAACTACAGAGAAGAAAGCAGAAGGAAATCAGAGTCGCATACACTCTTCAACTTAATATAGGAAGAGCCACAGTTGGTATTTAGAATGTTTGGTACCAGCATTTTTTTAGTACTTTAGCTACTCCTAAAAACGCATCTTGCAGAACAAAGTTGTAAAATTTGGTAGTGGATATGTCATAAAAAGCCCTAAAAATAATATTGCTGTGATACAATTAGCATGGTGCTTTATGAAATCTGAACAGAAAAGTTTAAGTGAATCATCATTAGAAGTCACTGAACAAATGGCTCACATATCTTGTGTGTGCATGTGCACACACACACATATACACACATGCTCATGCATACACACAAGAAAGAAGTGGACATTATTTCTGCAATAGGCTTGTTTAGGGAAAGTGGCGTGGAGGCTACACACTTACATAGGTACGCACCTGTGTCCTGAACAGGTACACAGATACATAAACCAAAAAGGTTTTCGCATAAGTTTATATAGCAGGTAAAGTGCAGTTCTCAGAATCTTTAATGATTTTATAAACCAAGTTAAATATTTATCAAATTTTGATGACAATGCAGAAAAACAGTTCTCTTAAACTAGCCTAAATCTCCCTAGGAGATTTACCAATTATTGGATGATCGACCTACAAGCCAATGGTAGCTTACTGACCTTGGCTCACCCCAAAGGATTTATATTATCATAATAGTTTACCCTTGCATCAAACTGGTTTATTTATTTCCTCCTTAAAGCTCCCTAGCTTTTCCTGCCTGTAACATACCCCTTGTTGGGGGTGGGGGGAGAGGGGGGAAGATATCTATGACTTCCAGTGAAGTGGTATTATTTCTGGTTTCTCTGTTGAGCCTGACATGTGTGAAAACGTGAGTGGTGGGGACCACACTTGACTGTTGGCTTCTGGATGAAGCCTCCAGCTTTACTTCTTAGCCCTTCCTACAGCCTCCTGAAATGGCTAAGGATAACTCAACCACTACTCAGCACAAATGGACTCTGGCCAAATCAGGGAGGCTCTTAAGCTTAGTACCAAGAGCCTTTGGCATCCTTTATTATTCTCCCCCACCCCATGAGCCGCATTGTTCCCATGTAACAAAACTTTTAAATAACACACCAAAGCTGAAGAAGTGGTGCTGACACAAGTGGGACCCTCACTCTCTCTGCCCCTCAGCCACAGCCTGGCCCAGCTGTGTGAAGGCAAACTACCTGGAGATGGTTCTGGGAGACCAGGAGGCCTCCGGCGGCTTGACAAAGGGCCAGGCCAGGAGCCAGATGGAACATGGGCAAGCTGGAGCTGGAGACTCAATGGTGTTTTATGACCCCATGGTATCAGCACAAAGACAGATGGCCACGGAGCTGTTTGAAGAGCAGCCGTGACACACCAAGAGGGTGTGTGCTGCGTGAGTCACTCTGACAGGTGCGCTATTATCAAGGTGATGCAGGTGGTCTGGAATGAGACTTAAAAGGCGGCAACAGGACGGTATCCGTAAGGACAGTAACTGCTTCAAGTAACATGGCACTAAAAAGTGATGACAACCTGATTGAGAGAGCACATTTCTGCTCTCTGGCCATGGATGATCAAGGCATTGATCACGGACAGTGATATGGAAGCAGAAGAATATTAAGAGTACCGTGAACTGCCAAAAGAACCACTAGATCTGTCTTGAAAGTAGGATAGCCAGAATGCTCCTGAGAGGCAAGGATATCGAGACTTTGTCCCATGTACTTTGGACATGTTATCACAGGAGAGGCCGTTCTCTGGCGAATGACATCATGCTTGGTAAAGGTTCTCAACCTTCCCCCTGCCGAGACCCTTGAATATAGTTCCTCATGTTGTGGTGACCCCCCAACCATACAATTATTTTCATCACTGTAATTCTGCTAGTGCTATGAATTACGTGACCCCTGTGAAAGGGTCATTCAATCCCCAAAAAGGTTGCAACCCACAGATTGAGAATCACTGGTCTAGGGGCATCAAAAAAGAGGAAGGCCTTCCATGAGCTGGGTTGGCACAGTGCTGCGACGAAGGACTCAGATGTAAGAACAATTGTAAAAACATCAGTGTTTCTTTCTATTGCACAAAGGGTCGTGATAAATTGGAGTCAACCCTTAACAACAACACTCAGAATAGATTAAGGAAGGGATCCCATTTCTTCCAGGAGGAAGTACCATATTCCTTCTCCTCTTCCTCTCCTCAACTGTTCCTTTTCCCAATAGAGTTTTCATGACCACTGTATGCAGGGATAAAGCAGAGGGTCAGGAAAACCCTCAGGGGTGGATGTTCATATCATCATGAAGATGGCACCGAATGAAGCCATGCTTTGTCCTGTGACACTATACATGAGGTCACTCTGAAGTGGATTGAACTTTATGACCATGAACAATTTTAAACAGACTTCTTGAGCTACATGCTAGGCTCTTTTTAAGAAAGCTCTTGCCCTCCTGCCATTCTGACCCAGGTTGTGAAAGCCATCTTCTTCCCAGAAAAACCATTTGACTTTAAACTGAGGGCAAGCAGCGTACTACTGCTCTCTATTCGTTTCTGTCCTTCCGAATTGTACTAGGAAGTGTTTACGATCCACTGTGCAGGTACAAAGCTCTCCTGGAGCCGGGGGCCTGGATGGTAATCACTTGCAGTTGTTTTCAGCTTCCCCACTGCTGACTGTGATCCCACGAGACATGCTGTGACCTCCGTCCAGGATGGCTTTCATTAGTCTCTGTGGTTGATGATGCCTTCAGCTCAGACCCAGCACCTCTGCACTCTGCAGGCCTGTTTCCCATCTGCTTCACTGGAGTGTCCCTCAGCCACTGCAAAGGACATTTTATTAGCCCCAAGGTCACCTGGACAGAGAGACAGACCGTGCAGGTCACCCCGACCATGATTATCATGATCGCAAATCCTTCCATTTCTTCCTGATGTTCTCATCCTCTGTCTCCCTAGCAAATGAGGGACATCTACAAATTGAAACCAAGGTCACCGCTGGGGGACAGGCTTCAGCGGGGCTTCCGGACAAAGCAAGCTAGGGAGAACGGTTAGATGTTTGACTTCCGGAAATTGTCCAGAATTAATTTATAGATCCACCTCCTTGAGAGTCTCCCTCTTTTTTTTGCTGCACCTCTATTTTACCACACGTGATATCCTTTTCCAGGAGCTCCTTTCTCCCAATACCAGGTCCAAAGTACATGAGATGGAGTCTCTCACCTCTAAGGAGGATACTGGCTGTCCTTCTCCCAAGACAAATCTGTTTATGCTTTTGGTCAATCCCTTGTGCTGTCAATAATTTTTTCCAAAAGCCTCGTTCAAATATCAATTAGTATCTCATTATTATTTTTTCATGATATATTTAGGCAGGTCATTTATTTTGAGCAAATTCACTATTAAAGAGCATATCCACCCCAAATCATAATTTCCCCAGTGTCTTCATGCAAAAGGCACGAGACACTGTTAGCGTGTGTTAGCTCCTATTTTGGGCTAGTATCTGATACACAGGGATAATTTTCCTGACTGTAACTTTTTTTACAAACTAAAGATTGGGTTCTTTTTGTTGTTGTTGTCCTGATTGGGAGAAAGACCGAAGAAATGAACATTTATCTTGACAATACCTGCCAAGCTCCTTTTTACATATGAGTGAATTTCAAAAAACTGGTGAAAAAATTGAATGAAAAGATAATTGGGTTTTTCCCAGCGAGTTTTTAAAGTCCCTTATATGATCTCATTCATTCTATCATTCTCAAGAGATCATTCATAGGATTCTCCTATTACAAATGAGGACTTGGTAATATTACCCAAGGTCATGTAGCTAATAAGTAACAGATCCAGATGCAAACTTACTTCCAAGTGGTCCCAAATATTCCAATAAGTGAACCCGGATCCCTGATATGGAATGTAGGACTTTTTCCATCTCAAACCCATAAATGCCTAGCATTTTAATTTATGGCACAAGAGCAAGTAAATAATTTTCATTGGTAAAGCCTAGTAAGCCCAATCAAGAAAGCAGAAATTCATAGATTAAGAAATAATCTTATTTTTAAAAAATCCAGAAACTACCATCTGTATGCTTCATTCTTAACTAGAGGCATTTGATTCTTAATTCTACCACAAAAGATAAAGAATGAACTTGAAGTTATTGAAACAATGCTGATATTAAAGCATGGACTTTTATCATCACATCATCTTATTACTTCAGCTAACATTTTTCTAGAGGATTCACCTATATTCCCGCTCGGTTTTGCAACTCATGGTTTCATGGCAAGAGCTGAATTATTCCTGCTGCTGAATCACAGTCATCTTTCTAGAGGAAAGAAGAATGCAGACAAACGTCCTTTGAATGCTGACTACTATGTATCATTTCCATTGCACTTGGGCCACACTGGAATTTGGCAGAAATGAAATTTCACAAAGCATGCATTCAATATTTATTTTTTTAAACTATTGGGTGAAAGCTTACAGAGAATATTGCCAATTTTGCATTTGACAATTCCTATCCGTTTTATTTCATCTCATTTACTGAAACTCTCCCCTTTTTAATCCCACTTCCTCCCTGTGGCTCCAATTGCCATTCCTCCTTCTTTGCCAATCCTTCTGCACTTTATCCTTGGGCAAACGCTGCCATCTGAAGTGACTGCTTCTCCCACGGTGTGGGGCCTCTCTCATGCTACTGGAGAGAGCACTCTATAGTTCGACTGAACCCTCGGGGTGACCTGCATTCCAGAAGGAAAGGGTGGTGGCTATAGCTTTGCCTTTATCATTTTGAATTTGGGTCCACATTTTCCTCCTACTTTAACGCCAACCTTCTAACGTGACACTTCTCTGAGCACAAGGGAGGGAGTGGTAGCCGAGGACCATCTCCTTCTTCAGGTCTCAGGGTGGTAGAGATCGATGGTCACCTGGTCCCGTAGCCCACCAGACCGAATGTGTCCATGCACCTTCACTTTTCCTCACTTTTCTTCCTTTCCTCCAGACAGATGAAGATTAACTGCTGCACCTAACATGGCTCCTCGCGCCCTGTCACTACTCACCGAAGTACCGTGTCCAGTATTGTCTTTGTGGACTAGGTTACAGAGTGTGTATTTTAGATGTAAAGTTTAGCTGGAAATAAAATCAAGCTGAAAAGGAACACTTCTAAGCATCCTTTACTCCATCTACTCCTACACCCAAACCAAACTCACTGCCATCCATTGATCCAGAGTCTCCGTGAACCTGCAGAGAAGGGTGGAACTGCCTCCGTGGGTTTCTAAGACTGTAATATTTTTACAGGAGTAGAAAGTTTCCTCTCTCTCCCAAGGGTTGGCTCGTGGTTTTGAACTGCTGACCTTGTCTTAGCATAAAGTGACCAGATTTTAAGCAGGACACCCTTGACCGGGCGGGAGGGAGGCTCTTGATTTAAAAGTTTGTCTGTATGAAGCAATATAAATTTTCATAGAACGCAAAAGTATTGTATTACATTTATTTTAATTTTAAAGTGCCACAGGACATTGTTAAATTGCTAAAAAGCGGGACATCGGGTCACTTTAGGTTAGGAGCCCAACAAGTCACATCTCTGGCATCCGAGTAGCACCTCTGCCTTATTTTGTGTCTGTCGAGAATGTTTTCCTCCTGGTGGCATAGTGGTTACATGTTGATCTCCTAACCCGAAGGTCAGCAGTTGAAAACCACAAGCCACTCCGGGGGAAGAAAACCCCTTGAAAGGCTACAGTTCTGGAAACTCACAGGGGCAATTCTCTTCTGTTCTACAGGGCCCTTATGAGTTGGTGTCAATTAAAGGCCGTGACATGGGTTGATTTTTCTTCTTTTGGTAAGATTATGTGCTGCCACCCTTACTTGGTGAAGCTGTTCCTCTCTCTCCATGCCTCAGTTAACAGCTGTATGCCATGGTAACTTTGAAAAGGCTGTGGGACAGAAACCCTCACGAACGTTGAATTCTACTTTTCCTCAGACTTTCTAAGGCCCCCTCCTAGATGTCATCCAGTTCTGGTGAGGTGGCCCACCACAACGCTCTGTCTACCTGACCACAGGAGATAGCTGGTGGTGAGTGTGTGGCCTAGATAGGTCCATTCAAAATGCTTCCCTGAGACTTTCCATACAGAGGCCAGTAGACATCCACCTTCTCCTCTGGAAACTCTAGTCTATAGGGTATGACCTAGAGCGGTCCGTTTTCATGTTCTCTCTCCTGGAGCAGCTCTCTTGAGAAAGAGGCCAGAACAGGACGAAGGCAGAGAAAGAAGGAGGAACAGACTTGTTGGTGATGTTCACGTCTCTGGGTCTGCTTGTCTCCAACGCTGTCAACTCCAGGGCTGCCTTTTTTTGTGCTTTGGTTCCAGGAGCATCTGAACCAATAACATCCTCCACTTTTCTCCAGAGGCCAATTGCCTACCTTCCAATTGAGCTCTGTGTAGTGATTTTAATGTCTCTAAAAGTTTCACCACTCTGTTCTCTTTTGCTTTTGAAATGATGTCATCAAATAAAAGCATGGCATCGACTCTATGAAGTATGGGGATTTCAGCCTTCAAATACCGAGATTAATCATGAAGCGAAACAATTCATGTCCACCCCCATTCCACAGGACTCTCTGAGATCCATTTCACTGATTTTCCCAAAAAAGGGGAAAACCAACAAGAAAACAGAAAACTTCTAGGAAACCACCACGACGCTGGACAGAATTTGTAGAAATAACAGAAATGTAGAGAGTCCTCTGTCATATGAAGTTTCACAGAGATTAACAGATAGCAGCTATCTACAAATGGAAGCCAAGAGACTGTGGAGGAACAAGGCTGATTGCCTCTGAGGGACCTGATCTGGCAACGTGGGGCATCTCCTGATCCACCCTGTAGATGCCAGTTGCCAAGTACACTCTGTGTGAAGGGAAGGTGCCACTACAGCTCAGCACAATTGGGGCTCCTTATTGCAGGGGAAATGCATGCTTTGGGGGAGCGTAGAAACTCCAGCAAATAGAGAGAACATAAACATATTCAACTAACAAGGAAAACACACAGGCAAAACCTGGAATGTATCGCTAAACATGGAGGCGGGGGATGAGTCTTTCTGCCTCACTAGTAAGAACTGCTCTGGAAAACCCAGAGAAACAGCCAACCCAGTGTTTGGTGCTTGACATGACTTGTGAAAGGTGCAAAATCCGTCAGTGGCTGCAAGCAAAGATCAACTTTATATAGTTGGGAAGGGAGGAGGGATGACTCCTGGGAGATAAAACCAACTAGTTTCTCTCCACCACAAACACGCAAAGACAAACAAGGTTGTTTTCCATCTTAAGTGCAATGTATTTGCTTAAATCCAAGTAAACCTGAGTCCAAACTGCAAGGTGCCCTGCACAAGTCCCAAGACTCCCATGGCCCTTTCTCTTTGCTTCCCATCTCGTTGGTGAACACAACGCTGTGGTCTCATTGTGGGGATTGCATTCACACCAATATATTTACCACTTCGGTTTACTAGTAATATTTTAGGAACGAAAGCTTTCACACTGTCACAATGGATTACACAGTAAGTTACTCAAGCACCACAATTTTCATTATTGTCAACTCAACCCTGATGGGTTTGTAGGCGTTCCCTGCATGATAGCACAAAGGTTTGTGCTCATCAACTGACCCAAAGGCTGGCAATGACAACCCTTGCATTGGCACCACGTGGGGGGGGGAGGAGGCCTGTGAGCTTACAGGCAAGACAGCCCTCTGGAGCCCTCTGTACCACATGGGGTCTCCAGAAATTGGAATTGACTCAACAACAGTGGGTCTGAATCTGATTTCCAGTTTCTAGCACTGAAATTCCCAGTGAGGTTACAGAGAAAAGTTTGCAGCCCTCTCTTCCCTATAGCTGCAACCACACTCCTTCTTCTCGAAGGTGCAACTTCACCTCGGATGAAATACGACCTATTGGTGGTGCCTTGTCAAGTGCAGAGCAGTGAGGCTCTCACCGATGATGTGACTGGCTCAGTGTCCCACATGTCTCCTTGCATGGTAGTGCTTAGGCTGATGAGTAGACCTCTGGAAGACATGCCCACAGAAGCTCTGCGACACAAGACAGGCATCCTGGGAAGAGAGTTCATAGCAGGAAGGGAGGTAGCCTGCACATCAACTCAGAGGGACCGGTGTGAATTTGATGAGCAGGCCAACGCTGGGGCCAGATCCGAACAAATAACAGTGGCCAACATGAAAGCTACCAGGGACTCCTTTCCATGTTGACATGCTAAAGAACCATAACTGCCTCTAAAGTTTTGATAACAGTTAACATTTGCATAATACCTTTCATCTGTAAGTTTTCAAAATACCGTAAAGCTAGGATGAGTAATTCAAGTTCCCAAATGGGGAAATGGTAGTGCTGGGTGAAAGAAAGCCTTGCCCAGAATTCTACGGAGAGGAAAATGGAACTTAGCCTATAACCTTGCCCTGAACCAAGGACTCAATGGGGTTTGAAATGTAAGAGTCTGTAGTAATCATCTACAGACTTCTGCCTTCCAAGCATGGAAAGCAGGGTGTGGCAAAGTCTAATGGTTTGTCGAGTATTTACAGAGCTGCTTAGGAAGAACATTTCAGGAATACTCAAGCTCCCTGCCTCCCAGTGCTGTGCTCTTTCCATCCGTCCACAAGGCCACAATAGACTGCTGCTCAAAAATATATTCCCTGAGCACCAGACAGACTTCCTACTTCCTAGGGTGCTTTCTGGCTCCAGAAAGGCACTACTTGCCTCTTTCCCTCTTGGAATGATCATCTGCAGGAGACAACCTCTCCTGCCTCAGGGCCTCTGAAGACTGAGACTTCCCCAGAACGAGGACTCCAATTAGCAGTGCCCATGGAATTGGTTCCAACTCGCAGTCACTCCACAAGTGTGAGAGTCGAGCTGTGCTCTGTAGTGTTTTGAATCCTTGCATTTTCAAAAGTGCATTGCCAGTCCTCTATTCCTAGACACCTCCAGGTGGACTTGAAGCACCAACCTTTCAGTTACGAGCCGAGTGCCTTACACATTGCCATCACCCAGGAACTCCAGGGTAAAGATAACCTAGTGGTTAAAGCAGCAGGCAACCCTGTTTCAAGTGGTGAGTCTCCCTCAAAGATAGTCCATCTGACCCCACTACCTGTGAGATTATCCAGTTAGAGGGCCCCTCGTTGCTGTAATGACCTGGAAGCCTTTAGTAGTCACTTACTAGACTTGGTTGATTTGAGAGAGCCTCACCAGCGCCTTCTCCTTCATCTTAAAAACACTTAGAGTTCTTCCCTCGAACAGGCCACCCCTAAACAAAGAGCACCCTTTTAGTTTTCCTTTAAATATTCTTTTGGCAACCACAAGTGATGGCAACTCGGCGACAGCTGAAAATGTGCTCCACATCAAAGTCACCCTTTCCTTTCTCCAGGCCCACAGAGCTCTTTAGTCCCAGGCCTCCTGAAGACTCCAAGCACCGCCAGTGTTTACATTTTTGTTCAGCCTACACGTCTTTTCCTGCTTAAGAACCATATGCCCTATCACTTCAGTCATGTGGCTAATACACCCTGCTTCCTTCCTTTTCCTCCGGCTTTTCTGGCCTCTGACTCAGTTCCACCCATCCTGGCTGGCGATGCTGTAGGGAACATTGAGAAAAGACCGGTTCTTCCCAGTGCCCTCTGACATGGTCTCCTTGTGCAACACAGAAATGTTTTCTAGTCACTCAGTAGTCCCCAACCCCCCCACTGTTTCTATCACTGGCCCTGACGTGTTGTCTGATGCCAACCATTGTAGATGGGGATCTGAAACTTACCTTTATTATGCCTCTAGTTCATAATCATCAGGAAACAAGTTAAGGGACATAGAATCTATGTCTGGTCTCAAAGTGGAAGTCGAACCTCCAGTCTAGTCAATGACCCTGGGTGGGGAAGAAGCAAAGATCATATTGAAGGACTGCAGAAAACAACCAAGCCAAACTCACGGCCACTGAGGGATGCCGACTCACACCAACTGCTGTCGAATGGGGTAGAATGGGCTCTTCAAGTCTCAGAGATGGTAACGCTCTGGTTCATTTTTAGAAAGCCTCATCTCTATCCATTAAGCATCTTCTCCCCTTATCCTAGAGATCCCGGATGGTGCAGACAGCTAACATGCTTGGCAAGCTCGCGGTAAGCTTTGCGCTTCAAATTCCTCCAGACACAGCTTAGAAGAAAGACCTGGTGATCCACATCACAAGGACCAGACTACTCACATCTGTGAATCAGAACTGGACCTCATGAATCAGAATCGGCTCAAAGGTGATTGGTTTTCTCTGATTCCACTCATCTATGTGTGACAGAGCTTTCCTGAGACTTCTTTCGTCTTTTACAGGAAGGAACAGTGAGAGATCAATCCATAGCATTTCCCTGAGTTGCAGTTCATCTATCTGTTCATGTACTGACTGGCTGCCATGCCTCAAGCTGGAGCCCTGGTGGTTATGCATTGGGCTGAGATCCACATGGTCCTCTCCCCAAAAGACCTGGTGTCTCCATGGTTGTCTGGGCTGACAGTTCATTCAGGATTCACCTTCTGTGCATTCCCCTGGACACCCCCTTTTCCCTAGTGTCTCCTGGTCACTATCTTCACTTCACCAATACTCAAGAACAAATGAACTACAGTTGAGAAGATTCTGATTCATATTGACCCTATGGGACAGAGCAGAACTGCCCCTTTGTGTCTCTGAGACTTTCAATCTTTATGGAGAGATTGATGGGTTTGAACTGCTGACCTTGAGGTCAGACATTCAAGGCATAACCCACTATGCCAGAATCAGATCATGCCATGACAGGATGATTCCATTTTTCCTATAAATCCCTTTAACCCTTTGAGGACAAACACTTTAAAAATCATACCACAATAACCATATTAGTAGACAGTCGAACACCAGCACAGATGAATGAACAACTGTTTCCCCTGGAGGTTTAGAGTCCGTCATACATTCCCAACTGAGAGATGAAGGCCACGAATCCTACACCCCCTGTCAGTGTTGCAACCACCTGACCACATTCAACAAGCATAGGGTTTCTTAGAAAAGCCTGATTTCCTTCCAAAACAATCAGCTTAAAATAAAAAACTTAATTATCTCTTTTGCTTCACTCAATGGACCTCAAATTATGTTTGCTGCTGTTCTATTTTTTTTAATAAGTTTGACTCATTTTCATATAAAATTGCTTGATCGTTTCTTTTAAGTTAGTAAGGAGTTACAGGGCTTTGAAGTGCTGTTTTTTGTTCCCCTTTAGGATATGACAAAATATTACATTGTCTTGAGAATTGGGGATAAACTGGATCAGAGGGACAGAACAAGCAGAACTCAGAGACATGATTTCTACATAACAATTCCCATGTGAATGTGCCTACAGTATTTCCCTTCTACCCATGTTTTTGTGTTGGTGTTTTTGTTGTGGGCTGGACTGGGGCAAAAAAAAATGAAATAGTAAAACCAGATGTGAAATACATCTTTTGAAATAGATAGTATGTATGTACATATGTATACACTCCCAAAAACTCACAGTCACCAAGTTGATTCCAACTCATGGTGATATAGACATACACAAGGGACTTTAAAAAGTTCTTAGGAAAATGGAACAAAAAGATAGGATTTTTCCGTGAGCTTTTTGGAGATGTCTGTGCACTCACAGTGTAGTGAAGTGTGCACATTTCTGTAGTTAAAGTCTTCTACATCAGAAAAAGGAAAGTAGAGGGATAATAATTCATTATTGAAACCAGTCCTTATGGCTGTCATTGTCAAACAGCTTCTTTGTGAGATTATATCTCCTCTGCTCCACACATGATAGCTTGGTCAGATTTCCATTTCTGTGGTTTCAGAAACAGCAGGCCTGCGGAAAGAAAATCAAAACTTGGGAGCCAACAGATCTGTGCTTAGACTAGACATTGACTGTTGACCTTACACAAGTACTTTTCCCTCTCTGACTCTTGGCTTCTCCCAAAGACAAAAGAATAAAAATAAAAACACACTGCCATTGAGTGGATTCTGCTTTGCAGCATCTCATAGGACAGGATGGTACAACTTCTGGGATTTTTCTGAGACTGTAACTCTTTAGGGGAGTAGAAGACTCATCTTTCTTGCAGAGGAGCTGACGGTTTTGAAGAGCTGACCTGGCACTTAGTAGCCCAATGCCTCATCACTGCACCACCAGGGCTCCTCCATAACGCAGAAACAAGAAAACGTGCTTGGCAGAGTGATTGCAAGAATAAAACGAGCTTCTTGGCAGAGCATACCATGCTGGGCGCTTGGGGAGGATTCCAGAGCTCATAAGCAGGTGAAGCATGATCTTATCTCGCCTATTTCTTGAGATCGCCCACGAGGCTGATGTGGCTGCTGACAAGTCAAGGGTGCAACCCATGCCCTGCTGACAAGGCAACTGGACCAAGGGCATCAAATGTTGGAAGGGGCCCTGGTGGTGTAATGGTTACACATTCAGCTGTGACCTACATGTACAGCGGGTCAAAACTACCAGTAGTTCTGCAGAAGGAGGATGGACTGTCTAAGTCTCATAAACACTTACAGTCTTGAAAATCGACAGGGGTCACTGTGAGTCAGCACTGCGTTTGGGCTTGGGACCATGCTTCAGGAGCTATGCTAAGTTCTGCAGATGAGAGCAGTGAGTAACACTTACCAGGTCCCTTTCCTCACAGAGTTGACTGTATCGTAGGAGATTATGCACTTGTGGTCCATGTCACTTAACTAAGTCTCATGGGTCAATTGACATTTAAACAAAATTATACCTGGAGTACAGATTACCACATAAGGATACAGATTGATTTGTTGCCGAGACATTTATTCATAGACTCTACCAAATCCGACTCAAAAAAAAAAAAGAGAGAGAGAGAGAAAACCTCACAAAGGCACAGGGAAGAGTGATACATTACACAAAGGTGTGGGTGAGCTGCTGGTGAAGTAGTCAGTGTTGGCTATGTGTACTGGCTATTAAAAAAATGAGTGATGAGGACAGAAGAGAGACCAAGATTAAGCATAGGTGCTACGTAAGAAAAGGATTAGAGAAACATCATTTTTTAAAATACAAACTAAGGACAACTTTGTATTTGCGTTGTCTACTATGACGTGTCCATAATGCACACGAGTCCGTACTAAATAGAAAAATCCCTCACCAGTTGTCACCAAACTGATTCCAGTTCATGACAACTCAATGGCTGTCAAACTAGATCTGTGAGGTTTGCAAGGGGTGATCATTCAGAAGTAGATCTCCAGGACTTTCTTCTGCAGTCCCTCTTGATTGGATAACAACAAGCTTCAACTTTTTTATTCGCTGTTGACTGCTTTACTTGCTTTCACTGCAACAGTACTGGATCTATGTATGAAAAATTCATTCTGAAGCCTAACCCAACCCCTTTGTCATTGAGTCAATTCCAGCTCATGGGAACTCATTTTAGGTTTCTGGGACTTTTGAAGGCTTTACTGGAGGAGACAGCCTCATCTTTTTCTCTTGGAGCCACTGGTGCGATTGAACCACCAACCTCGTGTGAGAATCTCAGGCTTAAGTCCCTAGACAGAATGCTTCCAAACTTAAGAAAAAGTAAGAGAATGGCCAGGATCATATACATTTCAAGGAAATACAGAGAACCCTATGAAATTGTGGTAGTTATGGATTATTTCAACTAGACATTCCTGGCTAGAGACTGAAGTCACATCTGTCAATCAAGTGGTAGCTTGATGGCACTTCCTTGGGGAAGTGGCCTTTTATATAAAAGTGAGCAGGGGCTCAAGGAGCATCTCTCTCTCTCTCTCTGCCGCCCCCCCCCCCCCCCGACCCGGCCTCCCTACCTTCCTGCCTCCAGAAGTTGAGAGCTAATGGTGTCCTGTCATGTCTCCATTGACTTCAGATCCACATAACTCTACTCCAGGAGCCTGGGGTCTTTCTGATTCGTGGTTCACCATTGTGCATCCTTGACATGTGACTATGTGTGCCTGAAAAAGAACGTATGGACTAGCATCGGACTTATGAACTTGAATCGGACTGGGCTGGGGTGCATCCGTAATATACAATTACTTCTCGATATGAAACTCTTTCTTATACATAGATGAGTGTCACTGGGTTTTGTGCTATAGACAAGGGATCCTCACACTAAGGCCAGCAGGCCGCATGTGGCCCGCTGAGGACATTTATGCAGCCACCTGGTATTCTTGCCACCTCTGCCTGTCCTGTTTAGCAGCCGGCTCACCTTGGACCCACAGTGAATTTGTTCAGAGTTATTCTTTTTAACTATAGTCTGGCATTCCAATGGTCTGACGGACAGAGAACTGGCCCCTGTTTAAAAAGCATGAGGACAGGGCCTGCTAGACAATGGGACCTAACATAGAAATGCAGGCAGACCATCCAACAGGGGTGGGGCAAAGACAGTCTTAGTTTTTAGTGCTGCTATAGCATAAATTCCACAGAAATGGGTGGGTTTAGAAAAAAAACTTAATTTCTCACCTTTTCGGAGACTTAATGTCCAAATTCAGAGACCTGACTGTAGGGAAGTCTTTCTCTCTCTTTTTGGCTCAGGAGGAAGGTTCTTATCTTCTGTTGAGTTTCTGTTCCTAGGGGTTTGCCATATGACCCAGTAGCTCTTATTCACCATTTCTGCTTCTGTCTTTCCCTATTTAGTCTCCTTTATATCTCAGAAGAGGTTGACTCAGGGCCTGGCCAACATCAATCCTAAATCATCAACCTGGGGAAGGAAACTTTTTCCCAAATGGGATTACCACCATGGAGAGAGAGGGTTGGGATTTACAACCCAGATTTTGGAAACACACAACTCAATCCATAGCAGACACCCTGGCCAGAGTAACAATAAATATCTCCCAATTAAGCAGAATTACCATCCCAATTAAACAACTGTCATGGCCATTAAGAAACTCAAATGAGTTTGCCAGGCCATGGCCTGATTAAGTGCATTTACTGACTTAGTGCTCAGTAGTGATTATTAATAATCCTCAGCTCCTCCACACTTCTCTCAGGGCTCTGAGAATTACCTAATTACCATTTGCAGGGATCGTGGAATAAAGATGACACTGGAAGTAAAAGGGACATGACATTCCCAGAGGGCACATTTGGAAGGCAGGAAAAGTGCTTGCTGATGCCGCTCACACAGAGGCCTCAGCTTTGCTTGGAATTCTGGGTCATTCCATCTCCCTGGACTTGTCATGCCTTGTGATCTAACCAACTCTTCTCAGGCATTCTTTGGTCACTGTGGCCGGGTTTCCTCCTTTCCCTTGGCTGGCAGCTCTCACATTGACTTCAATGGCAAAGAGCTGTCAACAGTTCGTAAAAGGATCAAACACCTTAAGATGTTGTATACAAGTTCCAGTGATGTTTTCAAATGCACTTCCTTTCCTAGTTCCTCACAGATAACCTTTTGGCATCCAGTGAAGTGATTTGGCAGGCCGATAGCCAGTTCTGATTTGGGGGAAATCTTTCCACCCACAAGTTGTCATCGTACAAGGTTTAGTTTGAGAGACATTTCATCAATGGAACCTTGTAATATTCCTGTTAGCAACCTTTCTTTTCCTTGGGAGCAGAGGTCAGAGAGAGGCTTTCAAGAAGGGGTCAGATGCAAAAGTCTGGGCTTATTTTTCTATCTGCCACATCAGCCCTTCACTGCCCGTCCCAATGAAAGCAAACTCAAACAGGCTTTCAAAGATGCGTGTTCCTTTCATGTGGGTCCCCCCCTCTCAGACCTAAAGAGTATCAAAATGAAATAAAGGTTACGGTTTGGTTTTTTTTGTTGTTTTGTAATTCTGACTCTGAGGTTGCATGTTGGTAATGAGAATGTTTCTGGAGGACTCAGAAGATAAGGGACAAGAGTCTTTTGCTGGCCTCAAAGAATGTCCCTGACAAGGAAGGCTGTTTTGCTTTGGGGGTCCACAGGCGCTGAAGGCACGGACTGACAAAAGGCAGGTGAGACTGGGCAGTTGTTCTTCTGGTTAGGCGTTATTGAGTTGATTCCACCCCATACGACCCTCTAGGCACGTGTTCTATGCTATCCCCACCCTTGTTACATTGAGCTCATGGTGGCAGCTCTGTGGTCATCCATCTTCTCCTGATGGTTTTCCTCTCTTTGGCTGCTTTTTCACTTTATCTGACAGGAAGTGCTTTTCCAGGGACTGACCTCCCTCCCTCTCTCTGGATAGCATGTACTAAGTACACGAGAAAAGTCTTGCATCCTTGCTTCATTCTGGTTGTACTTTTTACAAGACAGATTTGTTTGTTCTTTTGGCAGCCCGTGGTACTTTCAGTAGTCTTTGCCAGCACCATCATTCAACTGCACTGATTCTTCGTCAGTCTCCCTTAATCCATGTCCAACTCTCACATGGATATGAGATTATCCATCTGTGAGAAAGGTTTCCTTAACATCTCTGAGATTCTGTAGCTTTTTGCCAGTCTAGGGTCTTCATTGAAACCACAAAGCACAGAACAGGATTTCACAGATGATTTTCTCACTCCTCCCAAGGACAGGAGTGGGCTAGTCCCATTCTGGATGATGCACAGGGAAAAGGTTAGTGCATTTGCATACCAAGTCGGGAGATGTTCTTATTAGCTATTGAGTTCGTGCCAACCCATGGCAAGCTTATGCACAATCAAAGGACTCATTGTGCCATCCTGCCCAATTGTCCCTGCTTAGTGCTGTAGCTCTCATGTCAGTCAATCTACTAAGGGACTCCTCTACCGACATTTGGTCTCTATTTCACCAAGAACAATGTCTTCTTCTAGGGAGTAGTCAAAACACACACAAGCCTCTGTTGTATTACAAAGAATTTCATAGCAAATTTTCAGAAGTAGATTTCCAGACCCTTCTTCCAAGTCTACCTCCATCTAGAAGCTTTGTTGATATCTGTTCACCATGTGTTGTCTGCTGGCATTTTTAATATTGGTAGTGTCGTGTGGTGGGCTTCTTCTATATGACCTTTCTAGTTGTGGGCTTCCAAGTTTCCCCAAAATGATTGCTTAGACCATCATCTGCCAATGGACAGGTCTGGTTGCCATCTGTATAAGCAGCTTGCAAGCATTGGTTGGTTTTCAATCCATCCAAGGGATGGGGTGCAGGAAAGATTCTTCCATATAGATGACCTTGAGTAAGATGGATTCCCTTTACCTCCAGCCTGATATTTAACCAGACAGATTAGATCAATGTCAACACCCACCACCCTGTAGTCAATTTTGACTCATGGCGATGCTAGAGAACAGAGCAGAATTCTTCTTTTAGGTTTCTGAGACTGTCAATCTTTGTGGGAGAAGGCAGCCTCATCTTTCTCCTGACTATTAGCGGCCCATCTCTTCTCATCCCATGGTGTCACCAGGGCTCCCGATCCAGATTGGTTCAGTAAATTTGAAAGAGCACATGGGCTAGCCTACAAAAAGCATAGGAACCTGAGGGCAGAAGCACCCTGAGGAAGAGGAGAGCTGCCTAAGACTCTACCTCCGACAAACCTGTCTCAGTGGTGAACTGATTCAAAACTGAGGAAGGGAGAGGCATGCTCTCTGTTTCGGAGGCCTTCCCAGACCTCACTGGTGCATCTTTCCTCAAATGGATCCCTGAGATTCTTGACATGTACCCTGAACCACATCCTATATTGTATCCTGTTAGGTCTGCACTGTGAAGCTACTGAGCCGCGGGCCTGGGACTGTGACCTGAGTTCTTCTCTGTGACTGTTGCAGTGCGTCATCCAGCCCAGCACAGAGAAAGCGAATGAGAGGCTGGGGAAGTGGAAACCAGATGTATATGCACTTCTCTACTTGGCCTCTGCTTCCTCAGAAACAGCCTCCCGCTGATACTGGCTCCTGGCGCTGTCCTTCTAGCTCAGTGGTCCTCACCCTTCCTCATGCCACAGCCCTTTACAGTTTCTCATGTTGTGGTGACTGCCCTCCCTGCCCCAGCCATAAAATTATTTTTGGTGCTACTTCATAAATGTAATTTCGCTACTGTTATGAAGTGGGCAACCCCTGTGAAAGGGTCATTCGACCCCCAAATGGGTCATGACCCACAGATTGAGAACCACTGCGCTGCTCTAGTCTCATCGTAAGCCAAGGATGGCAAACTGACTGATGGGAGGAGAGAAAAACTGACTGAGGAAGAGTGTTAGAGAGCATAGAGATACACTAGATTGGAACAGCCTCTCTAAGAAGCACGCATTCTCTCAAACAAACCAACAGAACCATGAGAAGTTATGAAAATCTTAGATGGGAGGTCACATGAAGAGGTAGCAAAATCACTCCACTTTGGATTCATCTGACCAATCATGGTCTCTTTGTTCATAAAATCAATTCTGTAACTTTGGTTATTCATTTCTTCATTTCTTTTTCTTTGCAAAGGCAAAAAAATCAAACACACCCTTTGTTGGGCAGTATCTGAGTGATGGATCTTGAAGACCCACTGAATGTTCCTTCCAGCTTTAAATCAGACTCAGGATGCTGTCAAGGTGTTCACCAAAATGCAGAAAGCGTCAGGCATACTACAGGGTCTTGGGAGTAAGATACAGAACAGATGTGAGAAATATTAAGGAATGGAATATTTCAGAGTTATCATCAACTGTGTATGTACATGGCATCGGGCAGGGGGCTAGTTTGGGTTGATGTTTTCTCCAAGCCTTACGTAAAAAATAAGGGACCTTAGTGATGCAAGGGTTAAGAGCTTGCCAGGTCAAGATTATGCCTAGGAAACCCTCTAAGGGAAGTTCTACTATGTCAATTATGAGAATCTACTCAATTGCATAGGACAACCTGCTGGAGATATATAATGTAGAGTTGTGAGTGTTTGGTTGACTATTGTCATAGGAGGGCAGGAGGGGGACAGGTGACAAGGATGAGGTCTGTGCGAGGAAAACGGGAGGTGCCCGCAAGTCATCCAAATGAAGACATGGTGAGGAGTAGAGCACAGGTCTGGGTTTCAGGAGAGAGAGAGAAAGACAGAGAGAGAGAGAGAGATGCCTTGTATATCTATCTATCTGTCAAAAGCAACGGGACATCATGGAATAAATTCAGCTCCCTCACAGATGATGTGTTTTCTGAGGAGAGGTCTTCATTTTCAATAGCATGAGAAGTTCACATGCATTTTAGTAGGAGAGCCTAACCCGAACACACAAAAGATGATATTGATGCAACCATCAGGAAAAACCATGACCTTGACTTTAACCTGAAGAGATCTTTTGAAGTCTTGCTGGTTTCTGGACACTGTTTCCTTGGACACCATGGTCTTTCCCCCTTTATTTCTCCAGGGTTCCCCAAGTACCTGACTTTCCTGAGGCCACAAATCATCTGTAATTCAATATGTCCTCTTCAGAAATATGTTTGCTTATGCTGATTGCTGCAGGGAGAGATTAAATGGGGAGATAGGGAGATTAGCTAATAGATTTTAATATAATTAGTATTCAAATAGTCAAAGGTTTGCCAGATTCCTAAATTGGAAATTATCTATATTCACTAATGCAATAAAAAGAGACACCCAGGAGGGTGTAAAAACTTAAAAACTGACCTCTATCTGTGAACCAGTACACAAAAAAGGTATGCATGGCCCTAAATACTGATCACAAAACAACCTAGAAAATGATGTCATTTGGAAAACACAATTTAGTACAGTGTGAAAAGGAGAGGCATGATAGAGTTATTTTCACACCACTAAATGAATGAAGAGGTTATTAGTAATAGTATTCATAACTACATGTAGTATTTTATTGATGCAGAGATGAAGTTTAAGGCTGTGACAACATATTAACCTTTATGTCTCATTATGAACGGCCCTTAGGAAAGATCCGTTACTACTAAACAGGATGTGCTGTCCATAGCCGACACAAGGCAGTGGAGCTTTGTGAGAGGTCATGGTAGTGAAGAAGTGAACTATGATGGATGATAGTGGAGGCCCAACATTCATTTGCTGGGTCCCTGTATGGTCCTCTGGTGAATCATCTCTGACCCTACTCAAGGGATGTGAATAGCCTTACTTTCAGACAGAGAGCATTGTACACTCACTTATGGCAGATATAATGTCTTATAATTTGATCTCCCTTTTGGCCCATCTTGCAGTTGTTTCATATTTGTAAAAATGTGGCAGAAGAATACACATGGATCGAGCCTCCAGTGGATTCTCTCTGGCAATAGACCAAGAATATGATTAACCTTGCTGTTGCACAGAGTGCAATGGAAAGTGAATTGTTGCAGAACCAATTAGGTTAAAATCTAACAGGCTATCATTTGATCTCCCTTTTGACTAATTTTAAATTTGCTCTCTTTTTGTTTTGAACATTTCCTACTTTTTTTCAATTGATATTCTTCATGGCTTATTTTGTTATGTGGTTCTATCCTCCCCAAAACATGTAAACAAAAGTAGCATAAGGTATGCCTCTTACAGGGTTCCATTCCTATTCCTACAAACAGGGATCTGGACAAGTAAATGCAGATAGTAGTCATGTTCTGGGGATGTTGGAGCACCAAGATGGGAAGGAAAATTCTGGCTCCCTAAGTGAGTTGATTAAGCAGACCCGTCCCTGACTACTCACATCAAAGCTGTTACATTAGACAAAGCACAAAGACAGCCATTCTTTAAGCCACAGTATGGTTGGATTTCTTTGTCACAATAGCTTAGTCTTAAACCTAAACAGCACAACCATGTGTTATGTGAATATTGTAATGTAACCAAGAAGATACTTTCACTTCACACCATCCACCTAATTTTTATCTTCTTCCTATTCTACATTTTTAAAAGAAAACTGATAATTTGAAGTTTCAAGTAATTTGCTTAATTCAGAGTAATATCAAAGGAAGGAAATGCATCTGGCACCATGTAACAACTTTTACTCATTTAAGATAATCAATTACTTTAACAGCAGTTCTCAACCTGTGGGTCTCAACTCCTTGGGGGGGGGGGGCGGAGTGCGTATCAAATGACCCTTTCCCAGGGGTCATCAGATTCATTGTAAAATTGCAGTGATGAAATAGAAACAAAAATAATTTTATGCATGGGGGGGAATCACCACAACATGAGGAAACTATATGAAAGGGTTGAAGCATTAGGGCAGTTGAGAATCCACTGCTTTATGGGAATGCTCTGTTTCAAGACACCCAGTTTACATGATTCTAGCTCTTTGTAACAGTGGGAATCAATCTTATTGCAGAAGAATTATTTGTTTTATGAAGGAGTTTGATGAAGATCTTTGTCTTTAAATAGATTACCCAGACCCATTAATGCATTTCAAAATTTAGAAGTGAAAACTATTTTCCCATGAGTTTGCATTTAGAATAAATTACTCTTCAATGGTCAAAGGCTCCTCTTCTAGGGGGTTTTGAGTTGAGCACTGGCTCCAAGCCAGAAGGTATTCCAACAGGACACTTTTGATACAGATAGTGCCCGAACTATGGGTATGCTGCATAGACTGTGTCCGTCCCTCTCATCAAGGATCCTCTTCTTTTTCATTGACCTTTCACTGTCCAAGCATGATGTCATCTTCCAGCAACTGTTCTCTCCTCTTAACAGAATCTAAAATATATGATGGGATGTCTTACCATCCTCTATTCTAAGGACCATTCTGGCCATACTTTTTCCAAAGCACATTATTTTTCACTAACCAACACCGTAATGCAAATCCATTAATTTTTCGGCCTTCCTTATTCATTGTCTGGCTTTTACATGCAAACACCATGGTCTGGATCAAGTGAACCTTAGTCTTTAAAGTGACATCCCTGCTCCTCGGTACTTTATAAAGGTCTTGTGCAACAGATTTTCTCAATGCAGTACGTCACTTGAGTTTTGACAACTCCTTCCATGAGCATTGGTTGTGGATCATTACTGCTGTTTCTTCTCGCTCTGACTCATGCCCCATCAGCATACAGAGGTCCTGAAAGCTTTGCTTCCTCCAAGTCATTAAGGTTGACTGTACTTTGAGAAAAGAAAAGAAAACAAGAGAGAAGGACATTATATTTGGCCAAGTAGGAGGGCAGTGAAATAGAGGAAGACCTTCAAGGAGATGGACTGACACAGTGGCTTCAACAATGTTTCATCCTATTGTATAAATGGTCAGGGTCGCTATGAATCAAAATGACTTTCTAACACCCAACATCTGATTTGAGAAAGCAGCTTTTGCCCAGTTCTAATTTTGAATACCTTCCAAGTTGAAGGGCTCAACTACTGCCACTATATTAGAAAATGTCCCGTGGCCATTTCCAATATTTTAGCAGCTCATTCCTCAGATGTGGGCAGTCTTCTTCTTGGTCGTGTGTCCTTCGTCTGAAAGCTCTGCTGGAAGCTTTTCCCTCAATGACCCTGCTGGTATTTGAAAGACCGGTGGCACAGCTTCCATTATCACAGAAGCATATAAGCCACCAAAGCACAACACACTAACAGATGAGTGGCGGATTGGGACATTACTTCTACCTGCAGTCCAGACTTTAATTGGACTTGGCAAACTTGCCCTGACTGTTCTTTTTCTGTCCCAGGACAGCATTCCAAGGGTAATAGGTCTCCTTAGTATTCTCTGATTCGGGGCCACTTTGATCAGTACTGTTCAGATGTTTTGTAGACGGTGACTCAGGGTGAGCTTGTCTATTTATTTTTTAATAGTTAGTGTGGGATGATGATCTTTGGGAAGAAACACCACAGAGTGAAAATGCCATTAGCATCCCAGCGTATCCAGCGCATGCGGAGCAGATGAAAGCACACATGGACCCCGAGAAGCTGTTGCCTATCCTGTGTATCCCCTCCTCTACTTACTTATGAATGAGATATGCATTTTTCATAAACATACGTATAAGACAGCCTCAAAACGTTCATGAAAAGGTGGGATTAAAAGGAAATGGAATTTTCTCACAAACGCTTTGAAACTCTTTTTAATTTTTTTTTTTTTTTTACATAGAAGGGTAAGCGGAAAAGTTATTTCTACTGTGATTCCTGTTCATGCCTGCATGGGTTTATCTCAAACCAAAAATGCATTTAAACAAGTCTCTGCCATCAGTGGATGGATACAGACAACCTCTCTCAGTAATAGTCTCAGTCTTGTTAAACTAAAAACATCATTGTCATTGGGTCATTTGCAACTCATAGTGGCTCTACAGGACAGAGTAACACTTCGTTTGTGGGTTTTCTAGACTGTAAACTTTACAGGAACAGAGAGTCTCATCTTTCCCATGCGGAAGCTGTTGGGTTTGAGTCACCACTTTGTGGTTCGCAGGTGCCTTAATATAAGGTACAATCTACACAGTGGCTTCCAAGTGGATCCACTCTATCCATTAAATTCAAGGCAGAGGGATCACCTTAGAAAGTTATGGTAACTGGGTTTTTTAAATCATTTTATTGGGGACTCATAAATTCTTATCACAATTAATAAATGCATCTACTGTATGAAAACCACATTTGTATATTAATTGCCATCATCATTCTCAAAACATTTCCTTTCTGCTTAAGCCCTTGGTATTAGCTCCTCATTTTCACCCTCCCTCCCCACTATACCTCCCTCATGAATCCTTAATGCTTTTTAAATTATTACTATTTTTTCATATCGTACACTCTTTGATGTTCTCCTTCACCCACATCCTTGTTGTCTGTACCCCAGGGAGAAGGTTATATGTGGATCCTTGTAATTGGTTCCCCTTTCTATTCCACGTTCCCTCCACCCTCCTGGTATCACCACTCTCAGCACTGGTCCTGAAGGGATCATTTGTCCTGAATTCCCCATGTTTTCAGTTCCTATCTGTACCAGTGTACATCCTCTGGTCCAGGTGAATTTGTAAGGTAGAACTGGGATCATGACAGTGGAGGGGAAGAAGCATTTAAGAACTAGGTAAAATTGCATATTTCATCATTGCCACACTGTACCTTGACTGGCTCGTCTCCTCCCCACAACCCTTCTGTAAGGAGATGTCGCTTCACCTACCCGTGGGCTTTGGGTCCTCAATCTGTACTCCCCCTCATTCACTCTTTTTAGGATTCCAAAAGGAGTAGTCTGAACTTTTTTTAATTAATCATTTTGCGGGGAAGTCCTTAGAGATATAACACAATCCATATTTCAGTTGAATCAAGCATAATTTTTAATTGCTACCACCATCAGTTTCAAAATATTTTCTTTCTTCGTGAACTCTTTGATATCATCTCCCCTTTATCCCTCTGTCCCAAGTCTTACCCAGCATGAACCCTTATTGTTATAATATAGTAATTATTAGCTATATCTTACACCATCCAATGTATCCATTCACCTGAAATTCTGTACTCATTCTCCTTCAGTGGGGTTATACAGTCATCATTGCAAGCAGATTCCCTTTCCCACTCCATCCCCCTTTCCTGTGCTCTCGGGGAATCATTACTGCCAATACTGTTTCTGAAGGGTTATCTATTTTGGCTTTCATGCTTTGAATGTTATTCATCATACAAATGAACATACACAGGTCTAACAATATGAATGAGGTAAAACAAAGACCATATAGTATGGGGTGGAAATATTAAAGAAGTAGAGGAGAGCTATGTGTTTCATCAGTATAATACCACTCTCTAGATTTAAAACCCTTCCATGTGGACCTTCTGTGAGAGACTGTCCAATTATTTATAGGTGGGTTTTGGGTCTCCATTTTGTCCAGGCTCCTTTACATCCATCTGATTGCTTGTTTTTGAACTTCTGGTACCCATTCCTGTTGATATGATGATCACACCGGCTGGTGTGCTTCTTCCATGTGGGCTTTTTTTGGTTCTCTGCTAGATGGCTGCTGTTTAACTTCAAACCTTTAAAATCCCAGACACTATATTTTTTAATAGTCTGGCATCATCCGTTTTCTTCGTCACATTAGCTTATTCACCCATTTTGTCTTACTGTGGCAGATCCAGAGTTTACTCATTTTTATGGCTTAATGCAAAAAAAATTCACTTATGGTTTACTGCAAAAAAAAAAAAACCCAAACAACTAAAAAATACCTGGACCACTGGGTAAGGTGGTAAAAATATATCTGACCTTTAATGTGTTAAGCAATCATGTTGAGTAGGTAAGTATCATACAATGCCACATTATTAAAACAAACTGCTCATGCACTGAGGTCAGATTTAAGAAAAGGCCCAAATTCTATCTGCTTCCTTTTATTTACACACACACCCAAAACCAATCTTTATATATTTTACATCTACATTTATGCATATCTATAGTTACAGTTCTCTATATATAATTTTTCCTTTCTTCCTTTCCTCTTTTTTTTTTTTTTACTTTCCTCCTGTCTTATGATCATGTGTATCCATCATTCACCCCTCAGTTACGCCTCTCAGATACATTTCAATTGATTAAACACAACCAGGAACGCTACACCCTCCTCATGGTCAATTTTAGAACGCTACTATTTCCCTTTCCATGTCTTCATTGGCTCATTGCTCACCTCCCACTGCTTTCTCCCCTCCGATTCCTCACCCCCAATGTCAGTCCCTTTGCTGTTTCCTTGGGAATGCTTATCTTGGATACATAGATGCCAAAAGAAGGTGGGGGGGGGGCGGAGAAAAAGGACCATAAAAATATTTCCAAGTCTAACTGGTATCCTGACACATAGTAGATGAGTCTATCTCTTGTAAATAGCAAGCAGTCCCTGTCATAATCCATCAGTCCCATCCCATTTTCTTTCAGGGATCCATATCCTGGGACTGCTTACCTAGCGGCACTTATGTCCTTTTAGTACTCAGCATTTGTGACTGAGAGGCATGCCTCCTTTAAGTCTTTCCTGCTCTTCCTGCAGTTAGGGATGGAAGGATCAACTGTCACCCCCACCCTCCCCCTTACTCCTTTAGACTTTCAGTGTGGCCCCAACCAATTCAGATGCAGTGTCACGCACTACCCCCTAAGTCAGAAGTCTACAATAAGAATCCTCAGAGATTCGTGGCTTTTCTCCCATGGCTGATCTGTTGGACACAAGTATATTTTCTTAAGGGACACAAGAAGATCAAAGGGGCTTATTATACAGACATAAGAAAATTGAAAACTGCATTGGTGATAAAAAAGGGGGGCAGGAAATTGTACCCCAAAATCACTTTCCATTATGACAAGTTATCTTTGATTCTTTGAGCATAGGAAGGAATGTCTTAAGAGAATTTCACTGGGAAACCTTACCCCTCCACCCCATAATTCTGACCTTGACTCGTCGGAGTTCTTTTGAACTCTATTGTTAGTAGCCCTGGTGGTAGTGTAGGGTAACCTTGACCTGGAGCCTCCCGGGTCAGGGACTCACCCTCACTAGCCACTGCGAGAGTGAAAGGTGAAGGCGTCCACTTGCATACATGGTTCATAGCTGCAGACACACAGTGGTGTTGCCGTGAGGCAGAGTGGGCTTGGGGACAGCGTGTTGCTGCTGTTGGTGGGTTCAATGACTGAAAGCCACAGTGAGGAACGCCATTTTGGCAGAACTAGATGAGCTGGATTGGACGTGTTTAGTAGATAGAAATTACCGAGGTTTTTATGATGAACCGCATTTTCTTCAGAAACTATATCTCACGTGTTGCAACAGAGGGAAGAAGTCAGTGAACGTAGTTGCTTCAGTCATCACTGTAGAGTCCTGTGACTCTCTCCCATTGAAAACTGAACTTTCACTGTTTTGGCTTTAAAAGGCTCATACTTTGATTTGTATGCTGGTGTTTCAGTAAATGCAGTACTTATAAATGAAAAGATGTCAATAATGAAACGTGATGATCAGAAAAGAAATAGAACAGCAAATGATTATAGTTTATTTTTAGACAGACCTTTCATCCTAAAGTGTTATAATTAAAACATTTCTCTTTAGACTCTTTTTCTCGTTCACATTCATCCATTATTTTGTCACAATTTAGCTGTTGAAAGAAATCTACTTACTTCCATACATAATAGGGATAATGAACCAAGTCTTTCTTGAATCGCTGTTGTGTGCTGAGAGTTTTCAATCTTTTGGGGATGAAAACAAATGCTTTATTGTACAGTTTGTGATCACCAGAGCTAGGAAATAAGCAATTTTGGCATTGGAAAATGCTTATTGTGATTTAGCTTCTCTTATGGAATAATGTATGCCTAACAACCAAAGCAAAACAACAACAACAACAAGAACGACCATCTTTGGCTCATTATCATGACCCAATAGGGCACAGACTTGCCTCTTAGATCCATACATATGCGGATATAATATAAGTGTGAGATGCTCATAATACCCTTAGTTGCCTTCTTGGAAGTTGAATTGTTGCAAAATAGAGACATGCTTACATGATAAGTACGCATTGAATTTTGTGTTCTTTTAATATATCTAAGTCTGGAAGCTCTGCCTAAACCTGTTCACCTTGGATGACCCGGCTGCTATTTGAGCTACCAATGGCATAGGTTCTAGGATCACATCACAGCAACATGCAAGCCACCGCTGTGTGACAAATTGACCCACGAGTGCAGATTTCCCACTTAGACCTCTGTGCATGCAGAAACTTTTCTTCCTCCCTTCCTTCCTTATGCTTATGCCTTTATTTCTTTTTCTTGTTTGATTGCGTTGGCTATGAGTGGTACGAGCAAGGACTCTTGTCTCACCCCTGCTTCAGGAGACCTCCTCAGTGCTCTAGTTCCTGCCTGGTCTGAGAGTTGGGTTTGCTTTTCAAATTTCTAGGTTTTGTTTCTTTAATCTTCCTGTTCCACAACGGCCGTGCATTTTCATCAATGCTCCAAGAGCAATAAACAACGCTTGTTGCCCATCTGCCAATATCTCAAGGCCTTTGTTTGGTAAAGGAAATAGGGCTGAAGGGTCTGGGTGGAGTGAAGTTCCCCCCTCAGTAGCAGCTGCCTTTCCTTCCTCCAGGTATGCACCACTGGGAACACTTTATGAAAACTTTTCCTGTCCTTTTTCTGTAAACATTTGGAAGGTTTGTGGAGAAAAGATACAAAGTTGCAGATTTCCAGAGTCCCCAGTGGCTAAACATTCTCATTGGCCTCCACCATATCACAAACCACCCCGTCGAATCTGTCTTATTCGTGTCCAGTTGCCTCCACTCCACGTAAGCCAGTGCCCTTGTCGCATTTCACTCTGAAAACCCCAGCTCTCCTTGGACTGGGGGCTGATTGGCTGCCTGGCCTCCTCAGGTCCTTGATAAGCTCCATTAAATCCATTCATCTGCACTTGGCCTAGCATTTTTCTGTTCTCACAGTCAAGAGGCAGCCACATACTTTGCAGCACCTTGCATCTTTCAAAGCCAACAGCGTGTTAAAAAAATTTGCAAGTCTTTCTGTACGGAAACAGAAATGCATTTCGCACTGTCCCTGGTTCCCAGCTTAACTTAGAGGGAGACCTTATTCTCCCAACCCTTGATTTCTACAAAAGAGAAGATCCACCAAGACCTTGCTGTAGGAATTTACTCGGGCGGTAGCTAGCTTGACTTTCAGATGGAACCGTGAGTACGTCTACACAAGGAAACATTCATAGCGCCTATCCCTCACTGCCATTGCTAGATGCTGTCAAGTTGGTTTCAACTTCTAGCCACCAGAGGATGTCAACGTGCGGTCCAACAGAACACAACACTGTGTTATGCTGATCATTGCTCTCCTGGTGGAGCCCATTGATAGAGCCTCTGGGTCCATCCATCGTGTCGAAGGTCCTCCTCTTTTGGCTGCTCCATTGTTTTACCCAGCCTGACGTTGTTCTCCAGGCATTGGTTTCTCCTGCCAACATGTCCAAAGTTTCTGAAACAAAGCCTCAGTGTACTAGCCTCTGAGGAACATTCTGGCTGTCTTCCTATACTTTCCATCTTAAAAATACCCGGAGAAGTTTCCTTGTAAGTAAGTCTGAGGCCACAGTTACAACTGTGAGTGCAGTAAGTAGCCTGTTCTGCAAAGATACTGACCAAAGCTCTGAAATGAAGTCTGTTGTCTTGGGAGTGGCCTTCATTTGTTGACTACTCTAATTGAATTCACAGTGCTGGCCAGAAGCCTCATGTACTGGCAGCTATTCACCCCAATACTGTTCTTTATCCTTCCCCCAAAGCTTCTGTTTTCACTTGTTCACAGTTGCCCTGAGGACATTGCTCTGTGGAGATTGCCATCCCGTGGACAATCCAGGGCACTCATGTAGTGAGACTGACATGATGAACACTGGTGAGTCCTGCCTGTGTGACAGTTCTCCTCTGGGCTCCCAGGGAAGCCAATGCTTTCTGTGTCTATGGGGAAACCAGGGATTAAAAGGAAAGGACAGTCCACTGCTGAAAAGGCAGAGCCAGGAGGTGTTTCAGAAGTAATGTAGCACTCTCACACACAGGCTACTGCAACTTAAGCTGGGTCACCGTTAGCCCGCAAGACCCTGTGCCTTTTGGGGGCTTCCTGCACAGGAATGGCAGCTTCTACTCAGCTTCTACCCACCAACAGAGGGTGGGTGCGAAGGCAACCTTGTTTTAGGAAATAAGAGTTAGGGCAGCAGTCATAATGATAGCATTTAAGCTGTAAACGTAGGCGGTGGATATTGATTGCAGTTCCATTAAAACTCAACTCCAAACTCCCTACCATCAAGTTAGTTCTGACTCTCTGCAGGCCTGTGGGACAAGCTGGCAGGGCCCGTGTGGGTTTTTGATACTGTTACACTTTACAGGAGAGGAAAGCTTTGCCTTACTCCCCGCAAGCATCCGGAGGCTTGTTTAGCAGGCCACTAAGTAACCCCTCCTCCACCAGGGTCCCTAGTCCTAGGAGAACAATGAAATCCAAGGAATGAGGTTGAGCATTTAGAGAGTGTCACATGTATGTGCACACTTTCTTTTCCCCATCTGTCCACACCAAAAGACATTTGTATAACGTAGATGGTTGAGAATGATGGCTCATGCAGGTAAAACCACCTGTCCAGGCTGCAGAACCAGGAGATGGTGGAGCAAGATTTTAGTCTTCATGAAAACCATAATGAGAAGGGCCATTTGTAATCCAAAAGCAATAGAGAACTAGGTAGCTTCCAGACTACTGTATCTAATTTCCTCATTTTGAAAAATAAAATCCAGTGCCCACAGCCTCTCACATATCAGTTACTCAGTCCTGAGATGGCACCAGAACCAGCATGCAGGGTGGTCAAGGCGCACTGCCATTTTGACAGTTCTACAGAAACTGTCTGATGAGCTTGAATAATCCCCCCTCAGCACAGAGTGAACTTCTTCCATTTCCTCTATCATCTATTGACTTGGGCTCTCAAAATGGACCTGCACCAAACAACATAACAATGTGTCCAAGTCAGACTTCTTGCTGACATGGTCCTCTAACAGACGCTTCCCAACAGCTGATTTCCATCTGGTCAGCTAGACGAATGACCCATCATTATCTCTGTCCCATTCAGACCTACTGAGCAGTGAGTCCCAGGAACAGGGAGGTTCTGGGATCAAGGTTTGGAAGGGTAGATAAGAGTGAAACTATCGTCCCAAGAAAAGTATCTGCAGTTATCCCAAAGACAAAACCAGTTCAAAACACCTTCCAAGCAAGAATAACACTGTTTGCCTTTATTTGTGGCTTCTTATGAGGACCCCTGAAAGGATTGCACTTATTTAAATGTTTATAGTCTGACATATTACCCCAGGAAAGATTCTTATTATATTGTAGTCACATACCATATTCAATACTTTATAGCGTCCAATAAAGGGAGAATAATAATATCTTATATGTGCATGTTGCTCTACAGCTTGCTGAGCACTTTTGCAAGCATGATCTCATTTGATCGTTACTGCAATCTTGTGAAGTTGCCAAGAAAGGTTATTATTAATCCCATTTTACGGAAATTGAGACTTGGAGAGATGAGATGTGGTGACGCACTCTGTACTAGGGAAGCACTCGTACGGCCAAGGATTCTCTCTCTCTCTCTCTCTCTCTCTCTCTCTCTCTCTCTCAGGAAGTTTCATAAAGTTTATGAAAATTATCATTTCTCTTCATTCCACTTTTGATATGATGTTTTTGAAGTCCCCTTGTACATGGGTTCAAGATTGAAGCCACGGCCCCTCGCTCGGGCACTGATAGAGAGCATGAAAGCACAGGAACATGGCGACACAAGCACAGGCAGAGGGGCTCTGAGGTGGACACTTCAAGTGACTGGTAAGTGAGGCGGGCACGTTCAAGACTGATATCAAAATTTTTGTGGCCTATAATCGACATATCATACAATTCAATATTTCATCATATTCAATGGACTTGTGAAATCATCCTGACCATCATTTTTAGAATAATTTCCTCGTTTTTGTCGTTATCATTGTTAGCACCCTCCCATTTCCCACAGCCTCCCCTGCCATGTCCCCAGGTAATGATGAATCCAGTTACACCCTCTGCCTGTCCTGGATTGCCTCTGCAGTAAAACATGCAAAGCACAATCAAGACACAAACCAACCAACCACAGCAACGACAAAACCAAACAGAGATTGAAAGCAGAAAACATTACAAGCAGCACAAACAAAATGAATCAAAAGGAAGGTTCCATGAACCGGCGCTCTGGGTGAATCTGACTGCATCTTCCACAATGGCTTCCACAACACCTTCTGATGACAAGACTACTCACGTCTCTGGACTGTGGCCAAAAGCTTCATCCTCACTGGAGCCGGCAATGGATTGTGGGTTTCCGCTGTCATCACAGCCTTCTGCAGACGAGGTGTTCCGATTTAAACTCTGAAAGGATACCCTCCTCTGGACTTGTCACCTCTGGACCGCAGAGGCTAGTGTGGGATTTTGTTGATATCTCAGTTGGATGACTGCTTGTTTGAAGACAAGTTTAAGACCTCAGACGCTATTCTTGCTGACAGCCGACTAGGGTCTGACAGCTTCACCACACTTTGCTGTAGCACCCATATCTGCAGTTATCCCTCCATGAGGACAAGTAAGGCAACAGTGATATTTGTCAATGTTATTGTTATCAAAAAGAAGAGTAAAACTGCTAATGAAATAGAAGTTCCAGGAGCTTCAGAAAGTCACAGAGGAAAAATGTTTCTTTTTTTCTACCCAGAAAAAAAAATAGTTTTTTCCATATGCCTGAGATTCTGTCTATCTAAATTACCAAATATGTCTGACTTCCCATAAGACATACGCAAATTATTTCAGAGGAAGCAAAACTAAGGTAATTTTTTTTTAAGTATTGTCAATAGGGTTCCATACATCTATGTATGGGTTGATTCGAAAAAGATATATGTTTAAATATGTCTCTGGTAAATTCTCTCAGTAGTGAATGTATTGTTGCCGATTGGATACTTTCAAAATAAGATCTGGTTAAAGGGGGGATGAGGGGGAAGGGGAAGGCTTCCAAGAGGTATGTCAGACCAGCTAAGCTGAGAGCATAGCTCAGAGGGTTATGTCAATCTTTTACAAAGACCGAAGAGATTATCTTTTTTTTTTTTTTAGTTTTTTTTTTTAGGCATCACTGCCCTGTGGTGATGGGAATAGGAGGCCCAGCCTTTGCTCCTGTGAGCTGGAATTGAACCTCCATCCCAGTGGACCGCCGTCCCGCGCACAACCACTACGCCACCGGGGTTCAGCCCCCCCAAGAGAATATCTTAACAGATTTGCTCAAAGAGCACAGAAGAACCACGGGAATTGATGATAAAGAAGTTTTAAGAAAACCACCATGAACTGTTTTTGTTTTTGAGAAAAAGGACAGAGGAGTTGGTCCAAAGAATTGTTTTTCATTTAGACAATGCACCTGCTTGTTCTCTGGGTATAGTAAATGCTGCCCTACAAGAACTTTACACGAAAACCTCCCTACAGCTCTGGTCTTTAGACTTCTCTGTGTGCCCAAGACTCAAAGAACATTGTCAAGGCACATGACTGGAGTCCCTCGTGGTCCCCAAACTGCTATTTCAGTGTGTAAACCAAGGAGCACTGCATTCTTCAGTCAGGAGAAATGTCAATAGCAGCTTCAGAAGGATGAGACTTCGTTGAAAAAGAGATAAACAAGGGCATGCCTTCACTTTATATCATCCATTAAAAGATTTATATGACTTCATTGTAAAGAACGTTTTCAAGGAACAACACGAAGGCAGAAGTCATAGGGGATACAATTCGCTTTGCTACTCCAGGTCGTTGGCTGCTGTCTGGAGGGCAGAGAGGAACTCGGAGATCCTGGGCTGCCTCAGTGTGGCGTCATTTCCTGCTGGCATTGCTGCCGCTGAGGGGTGGGGTGAGGGGACTGGAGCATATGACTCATGCTGCCGCAATCTTGCTTCTCTTCCAGGGTGTAATTAAAAAACAAAAACAGATTCTCTCTCTGAAGCAAAAATAAAACTGAATGCCACCAAAGAAAAGAAAAATTGGAAAACAAATTGGAAAGTCTGAAAAAGGGTTAATGTCCTTCATTATTTTTTAAAATCCCAACAAGCCATTGATAGTGATAGCAACAGGAATAATGAATAACGGTACGAATAAAATGAGCTCCCTGTTTGATTCACATTAGCAGGTCACTCAAATCAGAAAAAAAATACATATAGCCCATAAGCACATTAAAAAGATCCAAAATTATTTATACCATCTCATTAGACATTAAAATACATGTATGTTGATAGTGTGGGAAAATGCCATGGTAAGTGTATGAGAGTTTACAAGATTGTACGCTTGGCATTCCATGCTTCTTCTGGACATCTAAGTTCTGAAAGAACTGAGTCACGAACAGTGGTTACCTCTCCCTCAAAGCACGGCCACTGAGTGGATGATGACTCTTAGTGATTCTATTGGACAGGGGGATATTGTCCCCGATGGTTTCTGAGACCGTAATTGTTTGGGGGTATAAAGACCTGTCTCACTGCGATGGTTTCAAACTACCGACCTTATGGCTAACAGCCCAGTGAGTAACTACTATGCCATCAAGGTACCTGTGGCTACCTCTAGGCAGAAGGGTTATGGATAGCTTTCCATTTTTATTTTTCCTTATTTAATTTTTAAAAAATAAGCATGATTTACTTCTGTAAAACAAAACTTGGTCTCGGCACCCATCAGTGAGGGTGACTTCCCATTGCAAAATCATGTCCACTTAAAAGCCACATTTTGCATATATCATGTGGATTTTCAATCCCAATTCAGGAGCACAATATGCTATGAAATGGAAAGACTTTGTACCTTCAATTTACATAGGTAATTTGTGTTGGCTTGTTCCCCACCTGGTGTTCCTGCCCTTCAGGGTAATTCACAGAGTTATCTCCTGGCTTCCTCCATATAATTACTCAACTCAGAAAAAAATAAAAAAGGTACCTAGATTATTATATAAACAAACAGCATAATCATAAATGACATCTTCTGTAACTTGGTCTGTTGCCTACCTTTTTTTTCCACAGCAAAACTAGATTGATGTATATTTTGTACCTGCTACATTAGAAGCATAGAAGTTTGAGGAAGTTGTGCATAGGGTCACATTTAGAAATCGAACGCCACAGACTTCCTTCTTGGTGACAGATCCTTCTTTCTTTGGAAGCTTGCCCCAGGCCTCCCCACAGAGTGGAACCTATTAACATGCACAGCCTACTGCACACGCCACTCTTTAACTTGAGGGAGATAAACAGGGAACAGAAAACATATCCATAGCCAAGTGGATAAAAACCCGCACCCGATGAAAAGACAATTGAAACAAAATTTCAAAGTCAGATCATAGTCACTGGAGAAGGATCGATGAACGTCTTTCAGGAGAACTTTAATGTTGAGAATGTTCTCTGTTTTCCTTGACCATACCTCATGCCAAAGAACTTGATAGAGACTCCTGAGGGGTCAGTAGAAGTCAAGTGGAAAAAAGAATTTAAAAATCACTCTGTTGACGTGTCTCCAACATACTAGTGGTTCAATTTTACCAGAGACACTGGAGGAGAAAATCTGACCATCTCCACAAGGACAGATGACAAGCAAGAATGCCATACCAGCTATTTCACTCTGTCCCGTGGAGACTCCATGAGGTTGAATTAAGTCAAGGGCACTTTCTAATCTGGACTGAATCATTTCACATTGTTTCACTACATCAAAGATTCTGCTTCTAGGTGTGGTTGATAGCTGTCTCTCTCCCAACTCCACGGCACCATCCTACAGAGCCAACCCTCTTTTTCCATTTTATAATCTCTAACAGCAAGCCAGGTAAGCAAAAAGAAATAGAAGTCATACAAAGAGTCACTATCCCCGAAAGAATGGGTTGACATTCAGCCATTTCAAGAAGTAGCTATGGAACTGAAGGAGAAGGTCCAAGACGCAATGAAGGTATTGACCCAAGACTCAATGAAACAAAGCACTAGGAGTTGGTGGAATACTGATTGAAACACTTAAACAGATGTGGAGTTAGAGGTGCTCATTTAGTGATGCCACAGACATTTGGAAGGCAGTTGTGTGGCCAACAGGTCATCTCTGTGCCCATTCCCAACACAGGTGATCTAACAGAATGTGGGTCACTAGCATCAACATCACATGTAAATAACATTTTGTTGAAAAACATTCAAAGAATTGTTTCAAAATCACCTAAACAGGAAACTGCCAGAAAATCAAATGGGATCCAGAGGAAGGCATTGCAGCCTAAATATAACAAAAATGTCCACAATTGGACCAATAAGTAATATCACAGTAAGTGGAGAAAAGATGGAGGGTGTCAAGGATTTCATTTTACTTGGATCCATAGTCAATGGTGAAGGAAGCATCAGTCAAGGAATCAAACAATGGCTTGTACTTGGATAAATTTTCTGCAAATTCTTCTTTTCAAAAAGCATTAAAAAATAAAGATGTAAATTCGGAGATGCATGCGTATCTGACTCAAGTCATGGTGTTTTTCATGACCTCTTGATGCGTATAACAGCTGGGCACTGATCAAAGATGAGTGAAGAAGAATTCATGCCTTTAAATTATGGTGTTGGCAAATATGGCAGTTACATAATTTCCTGTCAACTGGCGAAGTGGTGGAGTCCAGCCTGTCAATCATGCCAATGAGACCTCTGAGTATTCTCTAGAGTATTCAGGGCCTCCTGGGAAGAGGAACACACACATTATTTCTCTCAGCATTGTCTTCCTGGTGATAAGTCACATGAAGCTATGTTGATGGAGTCACAGCCCTTAAGCTGGAGGAGCCATTTGGAAACCCATGCCAGTGCTGAGATGCTTCTACCACCCCTGGATCCACAGGACTTTCTAACCACGGTCCTATCATCTTCCTGCATTCAGCATCATTGCATGTGCTTTGTGAGTCTGAAGAGGAATTTATAGACTGGTGTGGCAGTTACATAATCTGGTGTCAACTTGGGACTATTAAGAGTAATGGGGTGGACATTACTGTGTCAATCAAGCCACAGTGATGACCTCATTTGGAGGTGTTACAGAGAAAAATAGCTCACTGGAGGCCAGACACACACTCTCTGCTTCATCTTCCTACTGAAAACAGACAGAGTTATGCTGATGGAGCCAGAACCATGGAGCTGGAGAAACCACATGGAGACACATGCCAGCGCTGAGATGTTTCCACCACCACTGGATCCACAAGACTTTCCACCGACTGGCCTATAATTTTCCTGAATTTGGCATCATTGCATGTGTTTTGTAAGTCTGAAGAATACTTTATAGATTGCTATTGGATATATGGGCTAATGTTGGACTTATGGACTTGATCTGAACTGGACTGGGATGTTTTTACAATATACAATTGCTCTTTTTTTGTTTTGTTTTTTTGGTTTTTTTTTTGGAGGGGGGCGCATCACTGCCCTCTGGTAGTGAGAGTAGGAGGCCCAGCCTTTGCTCCTGTGGAGCTGGAATTGAATCTCCATCCCAGTGGGCCGCAGTCCCGTGCACAACCACTACGCCACCGAGGCTCAGCGCACAATTGCTCTTTTGAATAAAGTTTTTTCTTCTAAACATATGAGTATATATGATTTTTTATCTCTAGTTCACCCAGAATAACACAGCAAAGAATCATGGATAAACCATGAACTACTAGAAGAACAAGCAAATTAGTCTCAGAGAAAGTATAGTTGGGTGCGTCTTAGCGTAAAAGATGATAAGAATATTTTGCCTCATTTACTTTGGACGTGTTATCAAGAGAGACTTGTCCTTGATGAAGGACATCATCCTAGATAGAGAAACGAGTCAGTGACAAAGTGCAAGAGTCTCAGAGAAATGGCCTGGCCTAGAGACTACATTAAAGTGCTCACACATAGCAATCATTTGTGAAGAGTGTGCAGGTCCAGGGCCTGCTTATTCCTGTGAGATATGAGGTTGACAGGAGTCAGAATCTACGTGAGGGCACCTAAGAACAAGAATGGAAGCAAAGGCTTACTTGTGCTTTCTTACTAATTTGTAGCTCATAGTTCCATACGTTTGAAGTCCATGCGAAACGGTTTACGACCAATTAATCAGTGAGCGCAAGTAACGTGTGCTGACCTGGTTAGTTGAAACTCTACCACTATTCCACGAAACCCCACAACCACAGCCATGACTGCCACCAGAACGAAAACAGACATGCTCCGTAGAGGGAACCATTCCCATCGACAGCAGACATGATGCTGGAATGCTTGCCTTACCTCTTGCTAAATTATATCTACAACATATGGCTTGGCAAATTTGAGCCAATGGCTGACATTTCTCACATCCAGATCTGCTAACTCCCAGTGCCTTTGAAAATAGGAAGGACCCTTTCTGAGGAAAAAGGGATTTATGTTTTGCTTTAACTCCAGAGAGTCCACTGGGACCAGGAATGCTGGTAACCTAGTAGTTATGCCTTGGAATGTTAACCCCAAGTTCACAGTTCAAAATCACCAGTCGCTGCTCGGGAGAAAGACGGGGCTTTCTATTTCCCTAAAGAGTTGCAATCTCAAAAACTCAAATGGGACAGTCCTATCCTATCCTGTAGGGTCGCTGTGAGTCTACACGGACTAGATGGAAGTGAGTTTAGTTTGGGGTTTATCCCACTGGGGAGGTGGTGTGTGTATGTGTGTGTGTGAGTGTGTAAAAAAAAGAGGGGGTGGGAATGAAGGAATCTGTACACTGTGAGGGTCTCATTTAGAACCCAAGTCAAAATGTTTGCCTGGATGCGGCCGGGGGTAGTAGGAGAGATTTCATAATATTAACGATGATGCCACCTCCTGCGTTTCATCTTCAAAGCACTTTACAAACAGTAATTAGTTCCTGTAATACTCATGCGCTCAGTAAGTAAACACCATTAGGCCCATTTTATAGATAGAGAAACTGAGGTGAATTAGCCCAGCCAATGGCCCAGGGCCAGAAGAAGGGAGTCTCAAACGAAGGAGCAGCGAGAAGAAGCTCCTCGTGCCTGCTGCTCTTCTGCTAGTGCCACCCATGCCCGTGCCCAACAAGAGCAGCCACAGAGCCGGGGGCAGATGCAGATCCAGGGTGGATTACCTGGCAGGCCCTGCGGGGGCCTCCCCATCCTGTGGAAATGAATGTTCTTATTCATCCTGTGGGCCTTCGGTGGACATTCCCTCCAGGATTCCTTGCAAAATAACAAGGGCCAAAAGCCCCATGGAGGCCCCTTTCTCCTGGACCCACGTATTTCCTGAGTTTTTCCTTGAAATCGGGAGTTGCTGGGTACACCCGCCCTTGGGAAGCAGAACAATGCCCCTGCCACCCCCACCCTGGCGATTCTTGGGAGGTTACAATCAAAATGACCATAGAGCGGCCTGTGCTTCCGGAACTTTCTCCAGCAGGACTCCTGCCTTAGACATCCTATAGCCAACCCTGGAACACTTAGACTGGTGGCCTCATCCCTGGGGACCCCCTCTGCTTTCCAGCCGGACTGCTGACCCAGGCTGGTATGGAGGAAGAGGGGTGTGACGTGAAATGAACGTCTCAAGGAAGGAAGCTGGTCTCAGGGAGGGGTGCCCATGGCAGGCAGGGGTGCGGGCTCAAAACAACCCTGTATGACCAGAGGACCACTGCCACAGAGGGGACCCGGGGCGGTGGCTGGCGCAAGAGGAGCCCTCCAGACCTCGGCTCCCGCGGGAGATCTGCTGGGGAACTCACATCTGTGGAGAGTTCACCCTGTACACCTTCCCGTGCACAGCCGGTTCCTAACCACTGGACCACCAGGGTTTGTTGCGGAGGCAGAGGGAGCAGACAGGATAGATGACCGTGCCTTCCCAGAGCGGGACAGTACCCAGACCACCCAGCGATGCAGCAGCACTCTTAGCCCCACACTGCCCCCACGAACTTACCAAGCACGGCTTCCAATTTTTTTTTTAATACTTGCCGCATCCCCTAAAAAAACCCAAAAAACCCCAAAGCAGGGTGAGGGGGCTGCAGCTTATTCTCTCCTTTGCAGCTCTCCACCCACAACTTCAGATTCCCTCCCACCGCCTAAACGCTGCCATGACCACCCACTCGACTGTAGTGGCCAGCCCAGGCGCTGCTGCTTTAAGCATTATCTACAGGATTGAGGTGTCAGGACTTGGCCCTTAATGAAAGCTAATAGCTTTTGAAGTCCTGGAACAAACGTAACAAATAGTTATACCATTCAACTCCATTCTCCCGTGTTGGCTGGAGATCGCGCCCCCCCCATTCGGAAAACCGCACCCCACCCCCTGCCCCTCTGTGGCCGGGCTGGATTCTCTGGCAAGATCACAAGGTTGGGAACATCTCTTGGAACACAGTAATAGCCTTGCAGTATCAACCCACCCCAGGGAGCCAGCCGCAGTGACACACCTCCTGCAGCAGCCAACTCTCTTACCAGGCAGTCACCATGGATGCAATTGGGTTTCTGAGAGCATGGCCTCTTACAGCTTATATATGCCCCCCTCCCCACAAAGTGTGAAGTACCTGCAGCCAGCAGACGTGATGGGGGCCAGAGACCCCGGGGTTGAACAAAGCCAGCATCAGAAACTGGTTGTATTCTGCTCTGTTTTCTGCGATCAGACCTTTGGGGGCCATGGGGCTTTCCTCGGCTGAATTTTCATGGGCAGATCACCAGGCCTTGCTTCCTAGTCCATCTTAGTCTGGAAGCTCAGCTGAAACATGTGTCACAGTATAGCAACCCACACATCTCCACAGATGAGGGCTATCGGCTATTTTGGCCTTCCTGTTTGAAAGCTGGGATTGGATCACGGCACCACTGCTCATGGTGAGTGCAAAGGAACAAACTGAACTCACTGCCCCTGAGTCCACTCCCACTCCTCTCGACCCTTTTGAATAGAGTAGAACTGCCTCTATGAGATTCCAGAGCTTAGCCTTTCTGGAAGTAGGAGGCCTCATCATTCTCCTTTGGGGTGGTTGGTAAATTCAAACAGCTGACCTTGCAGTTAGCAACTGAAATTGTAACCACTGTGCTACCAGACCTCAGACAAGTGTCTGGAGTGACCTTCCTTGTTCCATATAACTGGAAGTAATGGACTCTTCTAGTGACATCATGTGTTACATTTTCGGCTGCTAATCCCAAGGTCAGCAGTTCAAAACCACCAGCTGCTTTCCAGGAGAAAGAAGAGGCTTTCTACTCCTAAAAAGACTTAAAGTCTTGAAAACCCACAGGAGCAATTTTACCTTATTCTATAAGATCACTGTGAATCAGAACTGACTTATAGCAGTCAGTAAGCTATAGTAAGTTACTCTTGGGACTCCTATCTGTAAACTCAGCAGTTCCAACCCATTAGCTACAACAGAAAAGACAGCCGGGGCCTGGTGACATAGTGGTTCATGCTTTGGCCTCTTAGCCACAAGATCAGCAGTTCAAAACCACTAGCCTCTTCACTGGAGAAAGATGAGCCTGTCTATTCCCATGAAGAGTTACAGTCTCTGAAACTCCCAGGGCAGTTCTACTCTGGTCTTTCAGGTTGACAGGCACTTCCATTGACTCAATGACGTGGGTTTGGTTTGAAGATGAGCAGTGGGGGATACAGGAGTCTCGATGCCTCTGAAGCTCTGAAGGTAAAACTGGTAGTTTGAACCCACCCAGTGGCTCTTCTGCAGAGATGACCCAGTGATCCCCTCCCATAGGTATCACCACCTGCAAAATCTGGGGGACCATTCCACTCTAGCTTACAAAGTCACGAGGAGTCAACATCAACTCATCAGCAACAGCAGTGACAATTAAGAAAGACATGATGACAGGGTCCTACGGTCCTGCTCCCACAGTTCTGGAGCAGGTAAAATTCCCCCATCAGATCAAAGAGTAAGACCCCAGAAAGATAGTTCTCTGACTTCCTCCCACAGTGAGACACTCCCATCAGCCTCAGGGGTCGGGTGTGCACGTGTGTTTTCTCTCTCCGGTGACACCCAGCAGGTGGACACTGCAGAACAGATCTTCATAACTTCGCACCACATAAAAGAGGCCGAGGACCAATGCATGGCCAGCGACCAGCTGCTCAGTGACAAAGCCTGTCTGTCACACCTTAGACTTAAAGTTCATCAAGAGACCCACGATGTTGGTCCTCCAGGGAGATGGTGGGTAGGAATTGGCTTTCTGCTTCTCCAAGTCTATAATTAATTTATAAGGCAATGAGGGTCTAATGAGACCAAGAAGTGAAAAAGACCCCCTCGGGAGGGCTGTCTGGGGCTGCAGCCTAAGGTGAACCGTGTGTGTGTGTGTGTGTGTGTGTGTGTGTGCATGCGCACACGCTGCACTATGTAGCTGTAGGGTCCGTGGTATACGCAGCCTCTGCTGTAGGGTTTGGCATGTGGTGTGCCTGTGTAATCTGAGCACAGTGTGTTGACATAGTGTATGTGAGATGTGGTATATGTGCACGTGTGGTTAATGGATATGTGTGACATGGTATCTGTGTGGTGTGTGGGACATTCATGGTATAATTGGATGTAGTATGTGCTCCGTGTGTGATGTCAGAATGCAGTGGGTGGAGGGCAGAGGGGTGCGGGGGGCGGGGGCACACACATACAAGGAGGCTTCAAAAAAACCCATGGGAAAACCCGAAATCTTTTTATTCCCTGTTTCCCCTACCCCTTTTGAAGCCCCCCCCCACCCCCACTTTGTGTGTAGCATGAGCATCTGCAAAGCAAGGGTGTGACATGCTGCTGGTGTACGTCATGTGGTGTGTATAGATGTGGTATGTTGAGAAAGAGATGTGGTGTGGTATAAGGTGACCAGGCATCCTGCTTTTTAACAGTTTAACAACATCCTGTGGCATTTTGAAATTAAAATAAATATATTACACTACTATTTTTGCATTCTATGAAAATTTTTGTTGCTCCATACAGACCAAATTTTTAATCAAGAATCCCACCCACTCACCCATCCCTTGTCAATGGTGTCCTGCTTAAAATCTGGTCACTTTACAGGGTGCACGTCCCTGTTGGATGTGTGCAATACCTTTGTGGTATGTGTGAGTGTGTGTCATAGATTCTGTGTGTAGTGATGGTGTGTTTGTATTTGAGATGGTGTGTGTGTGATGCACGTGTGCTTGGCCAAGGAGTTCTTGTGCAGACAGGCCCAGGCCGACTTTTTGAATCCAACTGGCATGCAGGCACCCTCCTGCCACTGGCGGAGTCCCCGCCCCTGGGTCCCCAATGTTGAGTCCCAGCAGAAGGGAAAGGCAACACTGTGAGGAGGAGGAACCAGGCCCTTGAGGTTCTGGGGGAAAGATGGATGGTGAGCACGGGATTCCCCAGGGTTCCTCCTGCCCCTCGGGCTGCTCTGCACAAGCTCAGATGGCACCACTTGCCAGAGTTCTGCGACAGAGCGTGACGCCACTGCTGCACCAGCCCTGCTATTCCCTTGCCCAAGTTCAATCCTCAGTCCTGACACTTCCTACTATGTGAACAAGTTAGTTAACCTCCTAAAACCTCACCTTTGGGGGGTGGAGGGAGAGTTTAAGGAGAACAATAGGATTTGCCTCCTGGGGTGAGAATTTAACCACAGAACTCCTCAGAGTGGGTTCTTACTTCTTGGGACCCTGAGCGGGCGGCCTCTGGGTTTGCTGGAGAGCGCGGGTGCTTTAACTTTCATGGGTCTTTGGGGATTTCCGTTTTCATCTCACTCTCGAAAAGCCCTCATCAGCAAGCTTATGAGAGAATGGGCAGCTCTTTAGCTTTCTGCATCTTAGCCCTAGAAGGTTGCCCTTTCAAGACTGGAGAAAGTAATTCCGTTTCCCAATCTCCCGGGCCGGGAAGGCAAGAACTTCACCTAAAGGGACCACTAATACAAACCAAGCACTCGGCTGTGGTAGTACTCAGGGAAGGGTTAGAACTTCAGTTAGGACTTTCAGATTTCTACCCACTCCACTGCTATGCAAAGGAGCCCTGGTGGCGTAGTGGACTATCCATTGCAAAGTCAGCCATTTGAAATCACCACTGCTCCATGGAGAACAAGGAGACTTTCAACTCCCAGAGAGAGTTACAGTCTGAGAACAGAGGCAGTGCTGCCCTGGCCTATAGGGTGACTGTGCTCAAGAATTGCCTCCATGGAAATGAGTTAGAGGGATTTTCTCTTTTAACATACTGGGAGACCTTGAACAAATGGCTTAACTTCTGTGAGTCGCTGGGATTTTGAATCTCTCAAGTAGATGAAATTGTAGTCCCACATCGGTAACATGAAGTGAGATTATGAATACTAATTCACGCTGGCTAGCCTCTTCCTCTCAAGAACTCATGGCCAAAGAGCTGATTCCAATTCAGAGAAACCCTCTAGGACAGGGTAGAACTGTCCCTGTGGGTTTCTGAGACGGTTACTTTTGATGGACCGAGAAGTGATTGGGCCTTTTAGATGACTAGCAGACCGACAAGGAAGCCAGGTCCCCCGTTGAAAACATAGCATTCTGAAACGCAGCAAAACATTATAACAGCGCTGCCATCCAGTCAATGCTCACTCCCAGCAACTCTAGACTGGGTGTCTGAGGCTGTAAATCTTTCTGGAAGCAGATGACCTCATCTGTCTCCTACAGAGAGGCTGGTGGGTTTGAACCAGCAACCTTGCCATTAGCAGTCCAATGCTCATGTCCAGACAGCATCACCAGGGCCCTGGTTAGTTTCCTCAGCTACTAACCAGAAGGTGGAGGTTCAAATCGATCCAGAGGATCCTTGGAAGTAAGTCCTGGTTATCTCCGAAAGAGCACAGTCACGGAGGGCCCTGTGGTTGTCTGCCCGGGTCACTGGGTTCCCCAGGAGTTGGACGTGAGTAGTTTAATATGGTCACATGTACTTAGTGCTCTTTCTTTCTTTTTAAATCATTTTATTGGGTGCTTATACAATTCTTATCACAATCCATACATAGGTACACTGTGTGTCAAGCACGTCTCTACATCCGCTGCCCTCATTATTCTCACAACCTTTGCTTTCCATTGAAGCCCTTGGCATCTGCTCCTCATTTTTCCCCTCCTTCCCCATAACACCCCCCATAAATCCTTGATAATTCATAAATTATTATTACTTTATCATATCATACACTGCCCGATGACTCCCTTCACCCACTTCCCCACTGTCCATACCCCAGGGAGGAAGTTATACGTAGATCTCCATAATCAGTTTCCTCTTTCTAGCCCACTCTACTCCACCCTCCTGGTATCACCACTCTCGTCACTGGTCCTGAAGGGATCATCTGTCCTGGATTTCCCATGTTTCTGGTTCTTATCTCTGCCAGTGTATATCCTCTGGTCCAGCCAAACTTATAAGGTAGAACCGGGATCATGACAGTGGGAAGGAGGAAGCATTAAAGAACTAGAGGAAAGTTGTATGTTTCCTCATTGTTACACTACAGCCTAATTAGTTTATCTTCTCCCTGTCACCTCTCTGTAAGGAGAAGTCCGTTGCCACAGATGGGTCCCCACCCCCATCTACATTAATAAAATTTTTAGTTCCTTGATGCCTGGTGCCTGATACCTCATGGTTGCACAGACTGGTGTGCTTCTTCTGTGTGGACTTTGTTACTTCTGAACTAGATGGCCGCTTGTGTGTCTTCAAGCCTTTACGACCCCAAACACTGTATCTTTTAATAGCTGGACACCATCAGCCTTCTTCATCCTATTTGCTTATGCGTACAAAAAAGATTTCTACAAGACATTCCCCATATTCCTCTGGGTAGGTGTTCTATCCACCCTGGAGGAAACTCAGACAGGGAAACCCAGGTGCCCCATGTCACTCAGGTGATGAGTTGTGGGTCTGTAAGGTGAAACCAATCTGGCTGGCTGGCAAGTTGCTTGGCCACACTACTTGCCTCTTCTATTGTCATCTTATCACCTCCTACTACTCTAGCCTTCTGTGCTATCTCCACGGGAAGCCGTGGCCAGAGACACGAGCATGCAACCCAGCTCAAGCTCTGGGAATAATTCAGAAGAAGGGAGACAGAAGAAAGAAGAAACCATGGGCAGGCGAAATGAGATGGCATCCTGCAGCAGGAGTTGAAGACACACACACACACACACACACACACACACACACACGGTCTGGTTTTGCATATTGAGAGAATCCTATCTGATGTTTTGGGGGCTGGAGCCTTTGTTGCATAAAAACAAAGCAGCCAGCAGGGTGTGGTGACTATCCTCGCTCAGAAGAGTGATCACGAGCCTTCACACAGGTAGTTCCCTCTCCCCAGGAACCCCTCCTGCTTCCCTCCCTATTACAACCCCCAACGACCAGGCCTTCTTCCAACTCTCTGCTCCCACCCCACTTGGAAGACACCTCTTGTCGCTTTTATCACTTCGATCTAATTATTTGTTGACACGTCTCTTCCCTGCCCCAAGTTGTGCACACCCCAAACAGGTGCCCTGCTCCCCTCATCATTGCCTCCCTGACACCTGGCAGCAGCACCTGATCAGAAAGCTCTGCCAGAACATGGTGTAGACACATCTTTTGTTTATACAACACAGCCAGTCCTGGTGAGTGTTGGCATCACTCGGGCACAGTGCTGGCACTCTGGGTACAGAGCAGAGTGGGCTCCAGGCTCAGGGGTGCGGTGAATGCATCCACCAGGGTCAGTGCCGAAAACCACAAACCGCTTTCCTTGTTCACCCAACCCCCCCCTCCCACCCAAAGTCCACTCCTATCTGTCAATTCCGCCTCCCAGAGACCTTACAGAACAGAGTCGAACTTCCCTGTAGGATGTCTAAGACTGTACATCGTGATGGAAGCAAAGTGCCTTCTCCTCCTCCCATATCAATATTCACAGCAGGGGGAGTCTCATGAGCAGTGGAATGGGGCTCAGGGGCATTAGAGGATGTAGGAGATCACAGAGAAGAAAGACAAAGTGAACTAGAATGTGGTAACAGAGGGATCTACTACCATCCCTGGGCTGAGGAAGTCCATGTGCCCCCAGCGCAAAGATAGTGGGACAGAAAGAAGCCAGGTCAAAGCCACAGAGGAGGCAGACCCACTGCGGAAGACAGAAAGTGGCTTGCCCGGCTCACCAGTCGCAGCCAGTGTCCCTCATTGACCTAACCTACCTGGAAGGCGGCTGAGACAGGAGGCTGGAAGCTATCTCTCCCCAGCGTCAGCCCTCATTTGATCCAGCACAGAGTTCACAGGATGGGACCTGCTGGTCTACCTGCCCAGAGGCAGCACGACTGTTGTTAAGTGTGTAGAAGCGATTCTGACTTATACCATCCCACGTGACGGGGCAGATAGACTACTATCTGTTCAGCAGTCAAACATCAGGTCTTTCTCCCACAGAGCTGCTGGTGGACAAAACCAACTCACTGCCATCATGTCAATTCTGACACATGGGAATTCTGATGGACATGGCATTCACAGACTGCCCCCTGTGAATTTTCAATATTAGAAATCTTTCCTGGATGAGAACATCTCATCTTTGTCCTACAGAGCAGATGGTGGTTTTTAACTGCTAACCTTTGCAGTTAGCAGCCCCAGGCACAGGAACCAACAGAAGCTGTGAAGGTGGGTTCAAACTACCAACCTTTGACTTAGCAGCTAAATGCTCCATAGTAGGGCCACTAATGTACCAAAGCCAGGCCAATGTGCTTCCCAAAGAGGGCTTCTGTGGAGATGTGATGCGGGGCTCAAGTTAACCTAAAGTAGTAAATGCCCAATGCATATACTAAGCTTACTGCTTTCAGGACAGGAATGGGGATTCGTTATCTATGGAGGTGTAACCAATGACCACACATTCGGACTTTTAAAAACAATACTCCTTACTTATCTCACAGTTCCAATGCTTCAGATGTCTGGGCACAGAATAACTGGGTTCCCTGTTCCAGGTCTCAAAAAGCTGAAGCCAAGGAGTGAGAGAGGCTCCTTTTTCACCTTGGGGAGAATTCAGTCTGATGGCTGTCATCATCTGCTTCTTGTTCTGATCATCGACCTGGAGGCCCCCTTCATGGTTCAGAAGACACCCCCGGTTCCTGGCCACATTGGCATCTCCAACATGGGTCATGTCATTCAACCCATGAGCAGAGTCTTTAGCTCCAGAGTGCCGAATTGGTGAGAGCTGCCACTGAGTGGGCACTGGCTCATGGCGACCTTACGCCGGGCTCTGCACCGTCACCACGATTTGGAGATGTTGCTGAGGTTGTGGTTGGGTCAATCCATCTAATTGAGGGTTTCGTTCCTTTTCTCTGAGCCTCCCCTTTACCCATCAGGATGTCCTTTGGGTAAAGGACTGCTCTTTCCTGATGATGTGTCCAGTCCCATGATGCAATCATCCAAGTTATATCACATTGGCCACATTTTATTGGTTTGAAGGAAGTCTCTGGTCCCATCTGCATTCAAGAGGGAAGGTACTACAGAAAAGCATATGTACCAGAAGGCAGAGATTTTTGGCCATCTATTGACTTTATGTCGCTGGATTTTCATCATCGGTTGATGAAAATCCTTCAGAGGAATTACCCAAGAGTGAAAAATATTAGGAACACTGGGGTGATCGGGGATTATGTCAACTAGACATTACTGAGTAAAGGTAGGGGTGGAGCCCAACAGTTGGATCACAGCCTGAGGGCACCTCCTTGGTGCTATCAGCCTTTTTGTAGGAGACAGAGAGAGACTGAACAGACAAATCTTTGATCCTTCATCTTCCAGCATACCTGGATGTTATGTCTGGTTCCTCAATCTCCTTTTGTGTCCCCTACAGATCCCAGGAGACGACAGTGGACTAATACAGTGGATTCATTCACCATCTTCAGACCTCTGCACCCACCAGCCTGTGTCTTCCCCTCCTGCCACCCCTGCCATCTCTGCTTCATCATCCTGCTTCCTGGCCATCAACTTCCACAATTCAGAAGGAGTCTGACTTGAACCTGACTAGACTTATCAATTTCTACAACTGTGCAAGCTATTTCTTGATATAGAGCTTTTTCTGCATATAACACACACACTGGTTTTGCATGACTAGAGAATCCAGCTTGACGCAAACTGTTTTATCACGGGCTCCAAAGGTCAGGGTTAAAATGAATGGCCATTATAGTTAGTTCAAGTTCAGAAATGCCGCAAAAAACTTCCTAGAGCAAATCCCATGTCAAATGAAATGTTAGCTTATAATTTGGACTCTCCAAATACCTGTGAAGAATTGCAGTATGTCACAAGCCCTTTAAGCAAGCAAAGGCACCTGGGCAGTGCTGTAGGCACAAAGTCAGCAGTTCAAACCCACCAGTCAATTTGTGGGAAACACATGAGGCTCATAGTTCCAATAAATACTTATAGACTCAGAAACCCCAGGGGGCAGTTCTACTCGCCATATTGGATTATCATGAGTCAAAATCGGCTCAAAGGCAGTGAGTTTGTTTGGTTTTGCCCAGGAAATTCAAATTCTAGGAAGTTATTCAAAGAAAAGTGTCCTGGGTATGTGCAAAGATTTAGCTACTAGAATGGCACCCAAAAGCAATGTTCAACACAGCATCGCTTATAATTGAAAAAAAACGTGACCCACCTATTATCACACAATAAGGTGTAAGTTAAGTGAACCTCTGGTACTTTCATGCCACAGAATATGTAGATCCTTTAAAATGGGGGAATATCGAAATGTTGTACAGGATGTATTTTCACTTATATGTTCTAAGACAAAAATGTCAATGTGTGAATATTTTTCATATATAACGCTAAGGAGGAAAAGGTGTGTTGAGGTGGTGTATACATCTTGATCCCATTTTGGTTTTGATTTGTTGGCTAAAGACTAGAAAATCTTATACAGCATTATAACAGTGGTGATACCTTGGGGTTAGATGTGATTTTTATTTTGACTTGCATTTTATACATTTTATTACAAAGTTATTACTGTAATAATAGCCATAATGCGATTTTATATCTCTAACTTCCAACAAAGAAAGTTTCCTAGTGGCATAATGGATCAGCTTTAGGCTGCTAACCACCAAGTCAGCAGTTGAAGCCCCCGATTGCTCTATGTGGAGCAAACATTCACAGCTCCCAAAATTATAGCTTCTGTGGGCCCTGGAGGCATTGTGGGTTGCAGACTAGGCTACTAAATGCAAAATCAGCAGTTCAGGCCCACCAACTGGCCTAAGAGAGAACAATGAAGCCTTCACCTCCCCTAGGAAATACTTCTACCCTGCCAGATAGGGTCAGTGATTAGTTCAACTGATTCAGTGACAGGTTTGTTTGTTTGTTTGTTTGTTTGTTTGTTTGTTTAACTTCCAAATCAAATATTTGAAACAACAAGCATATAGCAAACAACTTCAAGAGTGACTTTTCTTTCAAAATAGCATGAAATTTATGACAAGATAAATCCAGGTCATTGTTCTTTTATTTGTTACCTCTGTTTCTTCCAGAAAAATCACTTAACCTTAGTAACCTCCATTTCCTCAAGTGTGAAAGGAAATGTCATTCACTCTAACTGGGTCATAGCAGTCTCTACCATGATGGTTACATAAGCTAGTATACAAGAATGGGCTTGATAGTTTGTACAGCATGGATAGCCAAGTATTTCCCTGTAATTTATTCAAATTAACTTGTACAACAAAACAAAGCAGTGTCTGGTCTAATCCCGTCCTCATAGCCTTTGCAATGCTGGAACCTATTGCTGCAGCTAGGTCCAGTCTCATACCTCCGCATGATTGGTAGACTCTGAATCAATTGGCCTTGTGGGTCTCTGAGCCCAGCTGTTGATGGGAGTGGAAAGCCCGTCTTTCTCTGAGCAACTGGCAATTTCGAACAGCTGACCTTTCAGATCTCAGTCTACTCATCTCCAAAATTAAAAAAAAAAAAACACATCCTAGTTCCTTTGTTCACAATATATATGTTGCAATAATATTGTCTATATTTTTTATTAAAAAAAACCTTGCCATGATTTTGGTAGCATTTGTATATCAATTTAGAGAGAATTGACAACCTTACTATGTAGAGTGTTCTAATCCATTAATAGTATATGTGTCTCCATTGAAATAGATCATTTAAAGTGTTCTTTCATCAGCATTTTGCAGTTCTGAGGATACAAATAAATTTATTTTAGGTCAAGTTTTTTTAGATTTAAGCTAGTGATTTCATTTTTGTGTATGGTTATAAATGGCTTTTGTATTTTTAATTTTGGTATCCATGTATTCATTGCAAGTGTATAGGAAAATAGTACATTTTGTAGGCTTATCTTGCACCATTAAGTCTATAGGTGGTAAAACTTAAATCAGCAAGTTAGTGGCTTGAGTCTACCCAGAGGTACTTCAGAAAAAAACAATGGCAAAGTCCTCCTATAAAATCACCATCGAGATCCCTATGAAGTACAGTTGCACAGTCTAATATGACATACATGAGGTTCACAATAGTCAGAATTGACTCAATGGAGACTGGTTTTATATACAATATTGTATATTGTGAATTCACAGAACTCATTTATTTAAAGACATTTTTGTAGTTTACTTGGGGTTTCCTACACAGACCATCATGTCATGTGTAAGTAGGGGCAGATGTATTACTTTCTTTTTAAATAGTATACCTTATATTTTCTTGTCTTGTCTTAATGTATAGCAATATAGTGAACGAAAATAGTAAAATTCAACATTATTCTTTTTCTCCCAATCTTGTGGGGGAGGTTATTCAGTCTTTCACCATTAAATATAATGGTAGTTGCAGGTTTTTTTCTTTCTTTTGTTTTGGTTTGCATTTTGTAGATCCTTTTTATCAAGTAACAAAGTCCATCTACTGCAAAAAAAAGTTTGGAATGTTTCACTATTTTTCTTCTTTCACTGATATAGTCATGTGGCTTTTCTCACTGTCACCCCACCCTTTCCATGGTTGATTTTATTATTGCTTTTCAAATATTGAGCCAGCCTTGCATTATTGAAACAAACCTCATTGTTATGGTATATAATTGATCTATAATTCTTTTCTCATATTGCTGAATTGCATTTTTTAGTATTTCCTTAAGGATTTTTTTTTTGCTGTCTATTTTCATGAGAAATGTGGTTCCGTGGTCTATTTTAGGTCAAATTTATGTATGCAGAGGTGTTTGTAGCATTCCTTTATTAACTCTTGGTGGCACCGTCATTCTACATTGGGTTGCCAACTACAAGTTCAGTAGTTCAAAACCAGTAGCCACTCTGGGGGAGAAAGATAAGACTTTCAAGTCCTATAAAGATCGACAGTTTCAGAAACCCTCGGGGGCAGTTCTACTCTGTACTACAAGGTCATTTTGTGTTCATAACAACTCCATGGGAATGGATTTGCTGTTGCTATTTGGGTATCTGCGCAGCCTATAGTAAGAGTCTCCATTCTGATAGTGATGCTGTTTCATTGTGATTGGCTTTCAAGTGTTTGGGAAATATCCTGCTGCCTTTCTGTTGTTGATTTGTTGAGTAAGGATGTCATGGTAAGAGAATATACTTAGTGCAATGTCTCAGGTAGGAATCAGTAAGAGAGGCAGAACTTCCAGGATATATATATGTGGGCTTCAAAACCATCATGGAAGGATGGAACTTTTCAGCAAAGCTTTTATAGCCTATATTCTAATATACCTATATTCAATTTCATATACCTATATTCAAATTCTACATATACCTATATTCAAATTCACTTACATATGTAGTTTCAAGTTCTTCTGCATGTATTTATATTTACCTTCTGCATGTATTTATATTTACCTATATTTATATTTACCTACAGTGTTTGGAGGAGAGCCTTGCCGACACAATGATTAAGTGTCCAGTTGCTAATGGTTCAAGGACAACAGTTCTAACTCACCTATTGCTCTGCTGGAGAAAAGCCTGGTGATCTGCCCCTGCGACATTTACAGCCTAGGACACCCAATGGGGCAGTTCTGCATTGAGAGGATCCCTAGCAGTGGCAACCGAGAGCATGCAACAACACAGAGCTTTTGAGTGCATGTATGTGTGGAGTCTCTCCTGGCTGCTCCAGGTATTACATAACTAATCATGATCTTCTGATGTCATCATTTCCCCAGTTCAAATGAAGTATCAAAATATGACACCCCATTCTCCTGACACCCCATGACCCTCTTCCATTTATGTCATTTTCTCAAATATGTCCTTTACAGACATTTCCAACCTATCAATTCTATCAGAACTGTTAGTGTTTGCTTTAATCATCAGACATAATTTAGAAAATCCATTCTGCTGTTAAGCATAACCTGTGGTTTTTTTTTCTGCATCAGTTATTGCATTTTTTCATTTCTAAAGGTTTCCATTGGGCCTTCTTAAAATCTTCGAACTCTCTGCTCAGGCTCCTCTTTGTTTTGCAGCAACCGTATGGTACCTGCTTGAAAAGACTTTGTTGAATCATCTTTCACCTTGGTACTAACATCTCTTGGCTGTCTTCTTTCATTCCATTTGAGAGCTTCCTGGTTCTCGATCCAATGAGTGACTTTTTTATTGAAACCTGAATGCATGAGGCACAGTTTATAAGACTCCAGAGCTTACTTAAGCCTTCTGTTTCAGCTGCTTCAGACACTGCCCTAGGAAGACAAGAGGGGAATTACCTCTTACTCCTTGGGTGGGAGTGGATGTGAGGTTCCCCCTCATTCTCCATTGACACCGAAGATAAGGTGAGGGGTCCTCATTACTGTGAGGTGGATTTGAGAACTCTGTTGGCAGAGTGGTTACAGCTTGGGCTAGCCAAAAGATTAGCAGTTTGAAATCAGCAGCTACTACAGGGGAGAAAGACAAGGTTCTCTATTTCCACAAAGCGTTACAGTCTCAGAAACTCACAGGGGCAGTTCTGTCCTGTCCTAGGAATACACATCCACTCCATGGCAGTGAGGGTGCTTTGGGTCTTGACCTCCTCTGATACCTCCTTGTCCAAAGCAAGAATGCGCATGTGGTCTCATTTAAGACCTTAGGGGTAGAGAGATTGCTATGGCTATTGCTGGGCAGACGTAGAAGTTCTGGCTTTCTACTTGGACTTCTCTGATGCTACTCCAGGACCGGGGATGGGTGGTGGTAGCGGTGGTGGCTACTAGATACTCTTCCAACACATAGTCTATGTGCAACAGAAAGCAACACTGCCTGCTGCTGAGCCACCCTCCTCATCATTACTGTGTTTGAGCACTGTGTGAAGATGGAGCACTGCATTACAGTCTACTGAGGGGCAAGTCTCGCCTCTCCACTTGGTCATTACAGCTGTGGGTGAGAGTAGGGTCACAGGGATTTTTTTCGTAATATTTGGTAATTGCAGAACAATTCCTAACTAGACTGCCTCTTGCTAGACTGCTCTAGACTTTTTGGGGGATATTTTTTTCACCCTGACTGTGCCTTTTGGCATTTCCATTTACCATCTTTTTCTGCTCCAAGTCTAGGACATGTGAAAAGTGAAGAAGAGGAGGAAAAGGCAGAGGAGTTGGAGGAGGAGAAGGAGGAGGAAGAAGAAGAAGAGAAGACTCACCATTGCGGGAAATTTACCACCACTGTGTTTGATCTTGGATCCCAGGTCTGTAGCTGGTCAGTCCTCTATCTGCACCTTTCAGAGTCATCTTAAGTTGCTTTCTATATAATGTCCAGAAGGTTTAGTTGCACTTAGTGGGAGGGATAGGGCAAAGTACAGCCACTCTATCTTCTTCGAGATGGAAGTCAATGATTTACTTTTAACAGGGGCTTAAACAGTACAAGTTTTCCCTTGAGCAATGAAACATGAAGTTTTAGCAACTACAAAGAACTCCCAGAAGACTACAATTAAGGAAATCTTTCATCTTAAAAGTTTGTAAATAAAATCATAATGTCTGAACATTCTAATGTGTAACAGGGAAAGTTGGATAATGTCTGTGAATTATAAACCCAGCATTATGGAGACAGAAGAGTGTAATATTGTAAACAAAGAGTGCAAACCTCCGTGTATTGTGACGGTATCAGAAACATCAAAATGGAGTCATTTCTTTTCCTCATTCATTGCCTTTCCTTCCTCCCTTTTTCCTTCAACTCTTTCTTTATTTCTTATTTTCAAATCATTTTATTGGGTATTTATACAACTTTTATCACAATTCATACATCCATCCATTGTATGCCAAACACATTTGTACATTGCTGCCATCATCATTCTCAAAACATTTGCTTTCTTCGTAAGCTCTTTGTAATAGCTCATTTTCTTCTCCTTCCCCACTCCCCTTCCTAAGCCCATGATACTTTATGTTCTTATTATGATTTTGTCTTTTCTTACACTGTCTGATGTCTCCCTTCACCCACTTCCCTGTTGCCCATACCTCAGGAGGAGGTTATAGGTAGATCCTTGTAATCAATTTCCTCTTTCTAACCCACCTTCCCTCCACCTTCCCAGTATCGCCACTCTCACCACTGCTCCTGAAGAGATCATCTGTTCTGGATTCCCCATGTTTCTGGTTCCTATCTGTACCAGTGTATATCCTCTGGTCTATTCGGATTTGTAAGGTAGAATTGGGATCATGATAGGGGGGAGGAAGAAGCATTTAAGATAAAGTGACCAGATTTTAAGCGGGACACCACTGAGTAGGGGTGGGTGTGGGTGAGGAGGGTTCTTGATTAAAAATTTGGTCTATATGGAGCAACAAAAATGTTCATAGAATGCAAAAATATTACAAAAATATTGTAATATATTTATTTTAATTTTAAAATGCTGCAGGACATTGTTAAATTATTGAAAAGTGGGACATCTAGTCACTTTAATTTAAGAACTCGAGGAAAGTTGCATGATGCAACACTGTACCCTGACTGGCTTTCTCTTCCCCATGACCTCCTGTAAGGGGGTGTCACACTACCTACAGATGGACTTTGAGTCCCCAATGTGTACTACCCCTCATTTATAATGATATCATCTTTAGTTCTTTGATGCCTGATATCTGACCCCTCCAACACCTCATGGTCACATAGGCTGGTGTGCTTCTTCCATGTGGGCTTAGTCTTTCTTTTGTCTCTTTCTTTTAAGTCTTCATGAGCGGACACCTCAGACATTTCCCCCTACTTTTTCTTTTGATTTCCACACTGCTGCTGCTTCCTTTATTTTCAAATCTGCCTTTAAATCCTTTAAATCTGCCTTTAAAAATCATTTAAATATGAGCTAGAAAAATAGCATCCATCTACATATTATCCTGGATGAATCCTAGGAATGCTTTCGCTAAGACTAATTACTCGGACTTCCGAATGTTGGCCTGGACTACTACGCCACAAGATTTTGTTTTCTGACTTCACAGCAAACTCTCTGCAGAAGAACATTTTTTCCTTCATCCATATCCCCCTCTTCTCAACTTCTGATGGTTCTGTTTGCACGTTTAAAAAGAAAATTATGTTGGCAAAGTTTTTTGAAAAAAAAGTATCTCCATGTTTAGGCATTGGGCTGCTGACTGAACAGGTGGGCGGTTCTAAGCCAGCATCCACCCTGGGAGAACGGTGAGGTTTTCTCTGCCTGGCAAGACTAACAGTCTTGGGTATTGACAGGCGGGCAGGCGGGGGGTGGGGGGGAGTGGGCAATAGTCTACCCTGGATGGTAGATCATAGTGAACTGGAGCCAACTCAATGGCAGTGAGTTTGGGTTTGGGGATTATTTTTGTTTGTTGTTTGTTCATTTGGCAGTCTTCCATAGTCAGCAAATTCCTTCTCTGCACATTTTAGAGCATAAAAATCCTCCGTGTTGTCCAGGGTCCCAGTCTGTCTGTGACTGCGCTGTAGATTAAGTGCTACTTGCTTTAGGAAAAGAAATCTCAGGCATGCATCCTACGCATTGACTCAGGGCTGGCTTTCAATCTTTATCCTTGTCTCTAACCAGTGAGGTGCGCTAAGGTTCATTCTGACTCGTGGGATCCCACACATGCCAGAGCAGCACTGTGTTCCACAGCAGAGCTCTCACCAGTAGAGCATCAAGCCTTTCTTCTGAGGCATCTCTGCATGGGCTTGTGTCACCATGCCTTCAGTCAACAAGCCAATGTCTGGGCCATCTGAACCGCGTGGTGGCTTCTGTCTCTCATTGTCTTATTGGATATTGAAAGCATTGGTAGTTTGAAATCATCCCCCATGCCTTGAGGAAAACCCAGCAGACCCCATTATCTTTTCATTCATTCTTAGATAACCAGAGGAGCCTAGTGGTGTTGTGGTTACCCACTCGTTAGTGTAGGTAGACGGCTAACCACAAGGTAAGTAGTTTGAAACCACCAGCCACTCTGTGGGAGAGAGATAAGACTTTCTATCCTTGTCAAGAGCTACAGTCTGGGAAACCCACAAGGTCAGTTCTACCCTGTTTTATAGTGTATTGGTGAGTCAGTATCAACTCTTCCCCTAAGTTTGGTTTTGGGTCATAGATAACAAAATTCTTAGGTCTCGGATCAATAAATAGAGCATATACAGTCAATGGTGATCATCAATGCTTCTTTTTTCGATTGAAAACCAAACTTCTCAATTTACCAAGGCTTGTTTGAGAAGGTGTCTGTCTGGGGGAAAAGGGATAAACCCTTCCATATCTCCTCTTTCCCCACTCCTGGCCACCATCAAGAGAGGACAAGTAATTGAGTGAAAGTGTTCTCCTTTCATCTGGTGGCTTTGTACTCTCTGGTGTTGGTGGACAAGTGGCACCTTTTCCAAGATGTCTATCCCAGGGGACCAAGCTCCTACAACCAATCACACCAGCAGTGTAGTCCTCATTCGTCCTACTGCTGCAGTCCTCTGGCTCTCCCAGCTAGTCTTCCTGTGCAGAAGGAATCTTTGAGAAGACCTCAGTGGGCCCCTCTTCTAGCCTCCAGGAGACAGTCATGTGCCTTTTATTCAGGCACCGGTTGGATAGCCTGTGCTCAACTCCACCTCACATCCTTGGATCTGCCGCCCAAATCATTCACCAGCCTCCCCTGCCCTCAGCATTTCCATAGAGATCAAGCCCCTCTGCCAGGTCCCTGGACAATTAATTGTTATGCAGACAATTCCAATTTTTGATGATGCTTATGTGCCAAGACAAAATTGTGTTCCAAGAGAGTTCAGTGTCAGAACTTTACACAGCAGATTGTCAGACCTTTCTGCTGAAATGACTCTGGGAAGATTTGAACTTCTAACCTGTGTCAGCCCGGGTAGACGAGAGGAACAAATTTCATAGACATGCATATGGATATAAGGAAAGAGTTTACATACAAAAGGAATGGAACACTGCAAAAGCATCCCAACCCACAAAGTCATAAGTTCAATATTAGCCCATATGCCTAATACAAGTCTATAATGTCTCCTTCTGACTCACGAAGTCACAGGTCAGTGGGTGCAGAATCCCAGCGCTGGCAGGGGTCTCCCCATGGCTCCTCACTTCCAGGGCTCAGGGTTCATCAATAGCATCCAGTGGTGGTAGAAGCAACTCATCACTGGCAGGGGTCCCCACATGGCCTTTCTAGCTTCAGAGGTCTGGCTCCATCAGGGCCAAGCCATGTGGCTTCTCCTGCTCCTCAGATGCTGCCATCTTGTCTTGTCCGTGATCAATCATCTCTGAAACTAACTCCCAACCACTGGGGAAGATAGCTTCTCATCTTCACGAGGGAAATATCACGAGATTTCCCAGACATCTCAGAAGAAAGCCATGCCCACACAGAGGCCTCATTGGCTAGTCAATGGCTATCTCCAGATTAACAGGCTAGACACCACCCCTACATCTCAATCATGAAATTAACATAAGCACATGACCGCCACATAACCTTTTAGTTATAGCAGAACATGTCAACCCGATCCACTTCCCTGAAAACCTGATTCCCAGGAAATCCCTCTTTTAATTGGAAGTGATGGTCTCTTAAAATAGGTGGCATTACACTGTCCACTCATTTCTCTCAAGGGGAAAATTCCTAACAAAAATTCCTTTTTTTCCCTCAATGTAGCTGAGGGACACTAGAACTGTAGAACCATTTCTTTCTTTTTTTTTTTCTTAGAAAGCACTGTACTGCACCTTGGAAATTCATTTTTTTTTTCTCAAATAAAAACTTCAATATGAGTATAAGTACTGTCAATATTGAATAGCTGGATCAAGTTAAACCCCCACATATTGTATGATAGACATAGGGTTTGTGGTTTGTTTTTGTTTCAGAGAAGCTGATAAGGCTGCATATGTATAACCAAAATTCTTACGAGATTTGGTTCGTTGGCTTACAGATTGTAGGCCATGGCTTCATGGGATTTCCCAGTGACTGTGTCTAGTAATGGATATCAGACTTCTGTTCTGCCTCTGTTACAGAGTGCTTCGGGTCTTAAAACTTGCATGTAGTCCTCCAGGGCACAGTTGCAGGTCACCAGGAACATTAGAGACAAGGGAGAAGCAGGAACAGGAGGGGCAAATGGAAAACTTGCTAATTTCCTTGGCCACTGTGTTAGTCTGGGTCGACTAGAGAAACAAACTCATAAACATGCATAAGTATATAAGAGAGAGTTTTATATACGGGGTAATGGTACATTAAGAAATCATTCCAATCCAGTCCAGTCCAATACCAAATTATAAAGTCCTCTTCAGACTCATGGAATACATTCAATGATGCCAAAGGCAGAACGGTCACTAGCCAGTGAGTAGAAAGTCTTTGGATTCAGCGGTGTTGTAAACATCTTAGTACTGGCTGGGGTCTCCAAGTAGCTCCTCCAGTTCCCAGAGCATGGGAATGTAATGCAGGGATCCTCAAGCTTTTTAAACAGGAATCCAGTTCACTGTCCCTCAGACTGTTGGAGGGCTAGACAATAGTTTAAAAAAAAAAAAAAAAACTATGAACAATTTTACCGCAGGCCCGGGATGAGTCGGCTGCTAACTAGGACAGCAGCGATGGCAAAAACACACAGCAGGCCGGACAAATGTCTATGGTGGGGCACATGTGGCCTGCGGGCCATAGTTTGAGGACCCCTGGCGCAATGCCATGTGTCTTGTCAGTAAAGCGTCTCCAGGGGCGTGAATCAAGAGAGAAAGACCCCACCCCTACACTCTTAACCCTCAAATTGACACCCAATTAGGTGACGGCCATAGCCACCAACTTCTTCCCTGGCCAAAAGATTGGAAGAACCTCACCAAACTCATGGACTTTGAGTTTATTCAGGCTCATGAAGACCCTCCAGGGCAGGGTGGAACTGCTCCTGTGAGTTTCTGAGAGTAACTTGTTACTCTGTTCTGAGAGAAACTCTGGTCTTCCTCCCAAGGCACTGCTAACCTTGCATCACTGGGGCTCCTGGTCAGGAGCGAAGAAACTCTTCAATGTGCTGTTTTCATCATTATCTTTATGGGGTTTTGTTTGTTTTCCCACATTAGCCCAATATTCAGCAAACATCTGTTAAATAAAAGATGAGAAGATGAGAGAGAGACAGAGAGAGAGAGAGAAGAGAGAAGAGAAGAGAGAGACCAAACTCTTCACATAAAAATGAAACTTTAATACCCAGCCCATGAAAATAGCTACTATTTGTCTCTTCCAGCTTAATTTTTGGTCTTCGAGATCTGTTATCATTCCCTGGAGGACTGTTATTAAGTCTCTCGTTTAGAATCTGTGCCAGCTGCCATCAAGTGCATTGAAACACATCTTGGAGTGGAACAGCACTCCATAGTGTTTTCAATGGCTGAGCTTTCCAATGCAGACTGTCGGGTCTTTCAAAGAACCCCTGGGAGCCCTTGAAACACCAACCTTCTGGTTAGCAGCCAAGCACAGTTTGGGAGCACCTGTTTTCACTCACCTCACTGCCATCCAGTCAATTTCAACTGGTACATAATGCCAGCAGTTCAAAACCACCCACGCCTCCACAGGAGAAAGACAAGGCTTTCTCCTCCCATAAAGAACTGTAGCCTCAGGAATCCCCAGGGGCGATTCTACCTCAGTCCTAAAGGGTTCCTCTAAGTAAACGCTGACTGGAACTCTTAGAAGCCACTTTAAGATTGACATAAAAACAAAGCAAGTAACACAAAAGATTTCTGGTGAGAGTCTGTGTGTCTGTTTCGGTGTGTGTACTCTTTTTCCACAAAGGGGCATTTGTTTAAAAATGTCCATGTCTTGAGAAGCTAGAAATTTTATTTATAAAACCCAGATTTAAACACTGGCCTTTCCATTGTCCAGTTTCTAGAGAGAAACACACACACACACCTGGCAAGGATTTGCAATGAGAGGGGCAGGAGGCTCCTTTCCAAGTTGTTTCCGTTCTTTTCACCAATCTTCAGGCGAGGAGTCAGTTGAATCACCGAAGTCCCTTAGATGGCGGGTACTCTGACTGCTGGGTTTTGATAACCGCAGGGATGCTGCTTGTTGGGCACCTTGGCCTCTTTGGTCAGTTGAAGGTACTGCGGTGGCACAACCAGTTTGTTCTTGAGCAGTAATCCAAAGGTTCACAGGCATGCAGCAGTGTTGTGGAAGAAAGGCCGGAGCTCCTGAGCTCATAAAGAACACGGCCAAGAAAGCTCCTGATGGAGCAGTTGCTCTGTTCCATCACACCGGGACCTCTGTGAGTCAGAGCCAGGCTTGCTGTTGGCTTGGGGCCTGCTGAATGTCCGGTGAGCTTGCAGAAGTGTAACGTGAGACTGGTGAAAGGGCTTGAGTCCGGGGGGCTTGAGATCAGGAGGGTGGGGGCGTCTGGAAGCCATGTGCATCTCGTTAAGACTAGGAATAAGCACAAAACAATATTAACTTTAGAAATGAGATGAAAGCCCATGTGTGCTAGTTCTTACACAGAAGGGGAGACCCAACCAACCCCCCTCCCCCTACCCCGCCCTTAGCACTGCTTTTAGATGGAAATGATTTTGTTGAATCCTGACACAAAAGGGAGATACAAATGAAGTGAAGAGCCTTGGTGAAGAACAATTACATGCAAGTAGGTTACGTGAAAATATAGTCTCAAGTGTATGATATCTTGTGAATATTAATTAAGGAAATTATTCTCTGAGCAGCTAGTGTTTAAAGCAAGATCTAATCTCTGCTGAGTGGGCCTGCCATCCTCTCTCTCAATGCTTAACTTCAAAGGGCTTTCGGAGTTGGGGCAAATGAGATTATTATGACTTCAATATAGAGAGGAAACCTATTCGAACCAATTTGAAGATAAATTCTAGAATTACACATAGCAATTAATACAAAGAAGGAAAAATACTCCACACCCATGAATGCCTGCCTGCTCAAATAATCATTCTTATCCTTTATTATCTGATCTATTCCAAGCCCCTCCAAAAATTTATGTTTCAAAGATAGAGCCAGGTGAAGACTGTGGGCCGGCTGAAGATATCATCTCATCAAGCTGTTCCTTATTTGCACAGAAGCACGAGGAATAGTTGATGCAGTGGTTGCTGCTGATGTTCGAGGCTGTCACATCGACACTGACTATGTACAACAGAACAAAACACTGCCCAGCCCTGGACCACCCTCACCATGGCTATGTCTGAGCCCAGCTATGCAGCCTCTGTATCAATTTGCTTTGTCAAAGGGCTTCCTCTTTTTCACTGAGTCTCTATGTGAACAGGTGGGTTAGGTCAGGTTGTCCCATGACACTCATATACACGTAAGAGTTTTATATCAATCAATAATTAGATGTCAAGAAGCCAGCCTCACCCAGTCTAACTCAAGTCTACACTCTTAATTCTCAAATCGATACCAGATTGGGTGATTGTTTATGGCTTGGAAGAAATATAAGCAGAATTCTCTTTAGAAGCAAGGATGAGGAAACTTTGTCTCACATGCTTTGGATATGTGATCAAGAGAGACCAGTCTTTTCTGAGAAGGGACTTCATGCGTGATGTATTAGTCATATGATTTTATTCTGACTAGACTTGGTATAAAAGTTTAGGGGTGGAGTCCAACCTGTCAATCAGGTAAGGACCTGATGATGCCTCCTTGGAAATAGGGAGGCTGGGAGGAGTAGGTGAGTGGAAAGGGGGAGGGGCTTTTTATAAGAAGAAATGGAAGTCTCTGAGGAGAAGACACATGAAAGTACCTTAGTGCCCTGAGCCAGATAAGCCACATGGATATAACAGGAGAAGCTAGAGAAGCTGGAGAGCCACAGAGAGACCCCTGCCAGCACTGAGAGGCTTCTACCTCCTCTGACTGTGCACCCACTTGCCTGTGATCTTCCTGCATTCGGCATCATTGCATGTGTTTTGTGAGTCTGGAGAGGACTTTACAGATTGCTGTTGGACATATGGGCTAACATCGGACTTATGACCTTGGACTGAACTGGGTTGGGATGTTTTCTTAATGTACAGTTGCTCTTGTATAGAAACCTCTTTCTTATACACATGAGTGCCTATGAATATGTTTCTCTAGTCTACCCGGACTGACACAGCAGGCCACAGTACTTTCAATATTCTCCACTGGCACTAAGATTCAAACACATCGATGCTTCTTGGGTCTTCCTTATTTGATATGCAGCTTTCAGAGAAAAGGATGGTGGGGACATGGGGAGGGAAGGGAGGGAGGGGAAACCCATCACAAGGTTGGATATATAGGCCCTCCCCAGAAGGACGAATAATAGAAAGGTGACTGAAGGGAGACAACAGACAGTGTAAGACACGAAAGAGCAATAATGATACGTAATTGATCAAGGTTCCATGAGGATGGGAGGGTGGGAGGAAAGAGGAGCTCATACCAAGTGGTCAAGCAGAAATTGTCTTGGAAATGTTGACGGCAGTATATGTACAAGTGTGCTTAATGTCACTGATTGTTGGAATGTTGTAAGGCTTCTCAGAGGCTCCCGATAAAATGATTTTTTAAAAATACTTTGGCTTGAGTCAGGGACATCTTAGTCCCCAAAGCCACACTCTTGCTCCTCAACACTTTAGAAAGGTCTTCTGCAGCACAATGTCTTACATCCTTTGATCTGCTGACTATTGCTCCATTAATATTCATTGTGGATCCAAGCAAGATGAAATCCCTGACAACTTAAATCTTTTCAACATTTATCATGATGTCACCCATGGATCCAGTTGTGAGGATTTGGTTTTCTTTCCTTTGATTTGTCATCCATGCTGAAGGCTTCCCTCCTTGATCTTTCAACAAACCAGGTCGTGCCACCTGCATTTCACAGATTATTAATGAGCCTTCCTCCAATTCTTATGCGAGCAGCTTCTTTAGATAAGCCATTTCTCAGATTATTTGACAGAATACAGACTAAATAAGCTTTTTGAGAAGATACAGCCCTGGCATGCACCTTTCCTGATTTTAAACCATGTGGTTGAGAAATAATTGTATTGTTAATAACTAAGACTCTTTTCTGCTACCTTGTCATACTACAGAGGCTTGCATGTTGCTTCTATGGTAGAAGATATGGCCCTGGTATTTCCCATACCAGAAGGAGAGACAGATTCCAGCAAACCTTCCAGACTGACAGGCTAGAAAGAAAGTCTGATGATATAATTCTGAAATTAGCCACCAGAAACTAATATTGCCTGATACATTACTGCTGGTGGTGGTATTATTTTTAGGTGCCATCAAATCAGCTGCGAGCCAGAGTGACCCGATGTACAACAAAATGTAACACTGAATGGTCCAGTGTCATCCTCACAATTGTTCTTATGCCTGAACCCATCGATGCAACAACAGTTTCATCCATCTCATTGAGGGCCTTCCTCTTTTTCACCACCCCTCCACATTACCAAGCATGAGGTGCTTCTGCAGGGACGGGTCTCTGCTGACACCAGGAGGACATAAGACAAAGTCTTGTCATCCTTGCCTCTGAGGAGTACTCTGGACTCACTTCTTCCAAGACAGATCAATTTGTCCCTTTCATGGTCCATGGTTCTTCCAGTGTTCTTCTATAGCACCACCATTCAAATTCATCAGTTCTTCTATGATTTTTTTTATTCAGTGTCCAACTTTCACAAGCTTATGATGCAATGGAGAATACCATGACTTGGAGAAATTGCACCTTAGTCCACAAAGTAACCTCCTTACTCTTCAGTACGATAAAGTGCAGCAGCTTTACCTAATGAAATATGTCTTTTGGTCTCTTGACTGCAGCTTCTTGGAACATTGATTGTGGCCCTGCGTAAGACAAAATCCTTTACAACTTCAACCTCTTGCTTCATTATCATGATGTTACCTGTGGTGGTTATATAATACCTGTGGTGGTGCCACATTGAGACAATGAAGAGTGAAGGGGGTGGAGTTTAGCCTGTCAACCAGGTCGCTGCTTGATTACCTCACTTGGAGATCCTACAGAGACAAGTAGCTCTCTGGAGGCTGGACATACAACTTCCTGCGTGACCTCCCTGTTGACAAATCACATGGAGATACACTGATGGAGCCAGCGTCCTGGACTGGGAAGAGCCACAAGGAGATTCAGGCCAGTGTTGAGCTCCTTCTACCACGGCTGTATCTACAAGACTTTCCACCCACTTGTCTGTGATCTTCTTGCATTCAGTGTTATATCATGGCAGTGTAGGTTTAAAGAGAAATTTCCAGACTAGTATTGACATGTGGGATAAAATCAGACTTATGGGCTTGATATCTGGATGGAGATATTTCTTAATGTGCAATTGCTCTTTGATACGAAGTTCTCTCTCACACACATCTGAGTGCTTAGGAATTTCTCTAGTCAACTCAGACTAACACATTACCCTATTGATCCAGGTGTGAAGATTTTGGTCTTTCTTACATTGAATCATAATCTATATTGAGTCAAAATCTATACTATTATCCTTGATCTTCATCAGCAACTGCTTCAATTCCTCTTCACTTTAAGCAAGCAAAGTTGTGTCATCTGCATACCGCAGGTTGTTGATAAGCCTTCTTCCAATCCTGCTGCCACAGTCTTCTTCATATAGTCTAGCTTCTCAACATTTAGATTGAACAATTTGATAAGAGGATACAATCCTGATGCACTTTCCTGATTTTAAGCCATGCAGTATTTCCTGTTCTGTTCTCACAACTCCCTCTTGATCCATGTACTAAGTTGTCAATGAGCACAATGAAGTGCTCTGGAATTCCCATTTTTCTCAAGGTTATTCACAGGTGATTGTGGTCCATGAAGTTGAATGCCTTTGCATAGTCAATGGAACACAAATAAATATCTTCCTGGTGTTCTCTGCTTTCAGCCAAGATCTATCTGACATCAGCAATGATATCCTTGTTCCACAGCCTCTTCTGAATCTGGTCTGAACTTCTGGCAGTTTCTTGTTGTGGTAGTTACATAATCTGGTGTCAACTTGAGACTATTAAGAATCGAAAGGTTGTGTATGCATTTGGATTTGCAAACTAGAACCCCGAACCATTGCCTGACTTTATACCATGGGCTTCAGGCACTGAAGCGGGTTGCACAGTGGGGAAAAAAAAATAATGAAAAGCTGGAGCTCAGCCTGTCAATCAGGTCACAGATTGATGACCTCATTTAGAGGTACTATGGAGATAAACAACTCACTGGAGACCAGACACACACTCTCTGCTTCATTTTCCTGCTGACAAGACACATGGAGCTACACTGACAGAACTAGAGCCCTAAAGCTGAAGAAGTTGCATGGAGACCCCTGTCAGCACTAAGATACTTCCACTGCCATTGGATCCACAATACTGTCCACCCACTGGCCTGTGGTATACCTGCATTCGATGCCATTGTGTGTACTGTGTGAGTTGTATAGGCTGGTTTCAGACATATGAGCTAATATTGAATCTATGGACTTGATCTGGACAGGAATGGTGTGTTTTCTCTCTATACATAATTGCTCTTTTATCTAAAGCTCTTTCTTATACACATATGGGTGTCTATGAATGTTTCTCTAGTCAACCTGGACCAACACACCTGTCAATGTGGTGCTGTAGCAGTTGTTGGATGATCTTAAGTAAAATTTTACTTATGTGTGATATTGTGCTAGTCCGGGTAGACTAGAGGTACAAATTTCAAAGACACGCATATAGATATAAGGAAAGGGTTTATATACAAAAGGAATGTGACACTAAGAAGGCATCCCAATCCAGTCCAGTACAAATTCACAAGTCCAACATTAATCCACATACCCGAAATCAGTCTCCTTCCGACTCATGAAGTCACAGGTCAGTGAGTGTAGAATCCTGGCACTGGCAGGGGTCTCCCCATGGCTCCTCACTTCCAGGGCTCAGGTTCCATCAACAGCATGCCGCTCCAGCTTGAGAGGTCTGGCTCCATCAGGGCAAAGCCGTGTGGTCTCTCCGCCAGCTCCTCTAGCTTCTCGGATACTGCCATCTCGTCTTTTGCGTGACTCATCGCCTCTGAGGCTAACTCCCAACAACTGGGGAAGATAGCTTCTCATCTTCATGAGGAAAATATCACAAGATTTCCCAGAAGTCTCAGGAGAAAGCCATGCCCACATAGAGGCCTCATTGGCTACTCAATGGCTATCTCCAGATTAACAGGCTAGACTCCACCCCTACATTTCAATCATCAAATTAACATAAGCAGATGACTACCACAGGTATCAATGACATCATTCTATAGGTTGAGCATTCTGTTGGTCACCTTTCTTAGGAATCTGCATAAATGAATAGCTATCTCTCCCAGTCAGTTGGCCAGGTTGCAGTCTTCCAAATGAACAAGTTAGTGCTTCCAGTCCTTCTTCTGCTTTCTGAACCATTTCAATGGGTAATCTGTGAATCCATGGGGCCCTGCTTCTGGCTAATTCATTCAATGCAGCTTGAATTTCCTACTTCAGCATCATTGGTTCTTACGCATAGGCTACCTCCTGAAATGGTTGGACTGTCAACTAGTTCTTTTTGGTACAGTGCCTTGGGTGTGCTTTTCATCTTCTCTTGATTCTTCCTTCATCATTCAATAGTATTATATTGTCTGTTATCATCCTGGAAAATGAGTCCCATGGATTAGAAGCTTACAAAAACCCAGCCACAGTGGAGTGGGAATTATCCACAGCTGTGGAAAGGGCGGGGGTAAAGTAATGTTTTATTCCGCGGTACACAGGGTCCTGAGGAGTCAGAATCAACTGGAAGGAAATTAACCACAACAATACTCAAGCTATGCTTCTAAGTCAGGGAATAAAGTGTCATGCTAAGCTCAACTTACTAATATTCTATTAACAGACCTGGAGAAGGAAAGCAACCGGTTTAGCTTCTCCCAATAGGCCAGCTGTGGAGCTGGGATTTTGAACCTTAGCACCAGCATGACCTACTGAAGCACCTACTGTTATGTTAGGCTATGCATATTTATGGTTCTCTCTGCCATGGTGTTGAGTCTGACTCCCAGCATCCCCTAGGGCAGAGTGGAACTGCTCCTGTGGGTTTCTGAAACTGTAGTTCTACCCAGGAACAGAAAGCCTCACCTTGCTCCCGAGGAGCAGCTGGTGAATTTAAACTGCTGACCTTACAGTTAGCAGCCTAACTCATAATCCACCACACCACCAGGCTTTCTAATCGCTATGTGCAGTCCGGGAGAAGGCAATGTACCTCATCCACTCCCATCAATATGGAGCGTCGAAGACAAAGACAAGTCAGAGTTGGAGCCTAATGGCAAGATTTTAAAAACAATAAAAACCAATCTATTACACAGGACCAGGAAAGCCCAGTCATTCTAATTGATTATTGTTGTTGTCATTGCTGTTGTTGGTAGGAACTGTTGAGGCAGTTCTGACTTATACGACCTTAAGTACAACAGTAGGAAACACTGCCTGGTCCTGGGCCGTTCTCACTATTATTCTGAGCCCCTAGACGCAGCCACCGTGTCGATCCCTCTTCTCAAAGGTCTTTCTCTTTGTCAATGTCCCATGACTGTCCCATTACAGAACTGCTCCTGAGTCTGGTCTCCCCTAACAGCATGGCTAAAGGATGTGAGACATGTCCAAAATACTGATTCTTAGGGTGGCTCACAGGAATTTAGCAGAGATGTGTTTTTGTTTTTAAACTTTTGGGATTGGTGATGGAAAAACTCAGAAAACAATAGTGGAGATGGTTGTCCAGCATAATGGATTTAATCAATTACCATGAATCATGGGGTGTAAAACTTTCCCACGTGGCCCAAGTCCTGTGATACACACTTTTACCACAATAAAAAACAATTAAAGTTTGAAGAGGAGCAAGATAACCCATTACTTAATGCTAAAATTTTAACTACTGGCAAAAGCGGCGGTGCTGCCATTCAGCTCTCTGACTCAACTATAAACAGATGCTAGCTATGAAGTCCAGTGAAGGGCCCAGATGTCAGCTGGATACAGTTACGACGCTACCTACGAGAGCTACAGATGGGAAACAGACAGAGAGGCCTTAGATGAGGGCGGGCTGTGGGTAAAGGCGGGCGTCCCCACGCTGGGCTCCCCAGCAGACGTTTACTGGTGAGCTCCACACACCAGTGTATCTTCAGTAAGTATATGCTGCCATTCTTGGAGCAGCCAGTGGCCCAGGAGAGCCAGGGCAAAGACATGGGAGCATGCGTGGTCTGCTGGCTGGAGGCATCTCTGAGTCAGCGTCACCTCTCGCCCTGTACACTAGCTCCACAAGACCCCTCCCGCTTTCTGAATGTGCTAAACGCGGCCCCGTTCCTGTGCCTTAGGTCATGTTGCCCACTCCGGCCTCCTTCTACCTCTGCCCAGCTGGGAAGACTGTCCCCATCATTTCTGACCGCCTCCTTGCTGAGAAAAGGGTGGGCTCTCCTTCCTGTCTCATGAATCACGATCACGTAACCCCATCCCCACACTTAAGACTTCTTGCATCAGCTCCCGCGTCTCAGATCCTGAGTACGGTGCCAGGCGAGCCCTGGTGGCACCGTGGTTATGCATCGGGCTGCGTTCCACGAGGTCAGCTTTTCAAGAACACCCCCCCACCAACGATGCTCTGCAGGAGAAGGACGGGACTTTCAACTCCCATGAAGAGTTACAGCAGCGGTTCTCAACCTGTGGGTTACAACCCTTTTGGGGGTCGGATGACCCTTTCACAGGGGTCACCTGACTCATAACAGTAGCAAAACTGCAGTGATAAAGTGGCAATGAAAGTAATTTTATAATTGAGGGGGGATCGCCACAATATGAGGAGCTACATTAAATGGTCGCGGCATTAGGGACCTCCCTAATGAGGACCACTGAGTTACAGTCTGGGCAGCTCCCATGGGCAGTTCTACCCTGCCCTAGAGGGTCACCATGAGTCAGCATAGATCTGATGGCACTGACTTCTTTTATTTTGGTGGTGGTGGACACAGAGGAGGGTGGGGAGGGGAGTTTTGTGTGCAGTGCTAAGCACATGGTAGATAGGCAACAAATACCTGTCAGGGTGGTGGTGGTGGTGGTGTTTTTCTCAGGGGAACTGGATTACATGCCATTCAGAATAGTGAGTTTGTCATTAATATTTCTTTTCAGGTCTCTCTCTCTCTCTCTCTCTCTCTCTCTCTCTCTCTAACACACACACACATACACACAGAACCTTGGCATCTCTGAAAAAATCAGAAGTCTTGGTCACAAGCAGATCACCCATCTGCTGCCATCATGTCCGTCCTGACTCCTGGTGGCCCCCATGTTACAGAACAGGGGGTACAGCTCTACAGAGGTGTCTGTTGTGACTGCCATCTGGACGGGGATTGGACCACCAGGCCTTCCTTCAGCAGCAACCCTGGATGGGGTCGAACTTCCACCAACCTCCAGGTGAGACATCACGCACAAATCATTTCCACCACCCAGGGACCTTTAGATCTCCACCACAGAGAGATCTTAACTCCTTGACTCCTACCTTCCCCTTGGGGAAGACATTCATTGGCAGTTCGTCCCAGAGTCTACCTGCCACTTGGTATTTTTGTCTTACACCTGGTCCCATCCATTCATTTATGACACCCGTTGCACCCTTGTGAAACCAAACTAAACAAAACCCTCCCCTGGATTTGAGGTGAGTCTCACTCACAGTGATCCTGTAAGACAGAAGAGAGCTGCTCCATGGGTTTTCAAGACTGGATTTTTTTTTTTTTAGCAAGACTGGAATTTTTTATGGGAGGAGAAAGCCTCGCATTCTCCAGTAGAGCAGCTAGTGGTTTTCAACAACTAACCCTGCAGCTAGCAACCCAAAGTGTGGGCATAAGCAACACACCACCAAGACTCCCCTACCCTGGTTAGACTTTTGACTTTGCATGCCCTGCTTCTCTCAGAGCAACCAAAACCCCAAACCCAAACTCACCCCCACCTTTCTCCCACCACATGAACACACACACATACACACCCCACGACCTCGGATGGCACACATGGATAAACCCTCAGCTGTGAGTTGGAAGGCTGACAATTACCTTGGAAGAGCCTGGAGAGTCATTTCTGAAAGGCCACAGGGCACGGTGCTGCTCTACAGCATATGCTGGGTGGCCTGGCATGTTTCAGAATCAACTACACAGCGACGGGTTTGGCTTTTGGGGATTTGGCACGCTCAGCCCACATCATCAGGCGCCACCTCCATCTTTGACTGCCATTCCCAAGACCAGCACCCTCCTGTGGTTTTCCATCGCCCAGTTTTGGCCATACCAGCATCTCTTCCAAATAGGACCGCAGAGGCAGGAGAAGGGTGCTTCTTTTGTTGCATGGCAAGAGACCTAAAGGGCACATCGGTCTCCTACTGGCGTATCAGCTGTTGGCAGTGCTGAGAGGCAGGATGCTGGCGGGGACAGACAAGGCAGCCAGCTGGGAATGGCCGCTCCTCTACTTCAGCCAGCAAAAGCCTTTTCAAAGCCTACTTTGCATAAGACAGTTCCGCTGACCGCACTGGGGCCACAGGGGGCTAGTTACCACTGGAACTTCCTCTCTGCAACAGTAGCACCCTGTCTAAGGGAACCCAGAGTGGAATATGATCGTCTCATATATATGCTGCCATGAGGTTTCAGGCAGCCATACTGGCATGAGCTTTCAACATAGAAAAAATAAATGTAAGCACTCTGGAAATAATAGAGCCCTGTGTCCCAGACCCCAAAAGATTAATAATCCCAGGCCATCCGTTATCCAAGCGGAAGACAGTTTCTTCCTCTCTTTTCTGTGCCTGGAATGGCATGGGACAGCCCCTCAGCCTAGGAGCAATAAGAAACCTGGCCCAGCCACACCAAGGAGTCTGTGCCCATCACACCGATCGAGACAGGCACTCCTCTGTCAAAGTGACGATGGTTTCCTAAGTGCAGGTGTGAAGCTCAGTTCTGAAAGACAGTTTTGGCTGCATGAGCCAATTACGGGCACACGCATGGGGGGGGGTGGTCTACAACTCAATGAGAAGATTCTGGAAACATGAGAATATGGACTAGTTATTGGGAAATTATACTCTCAAATGGCTGCTTTATCTTCCAATACATGGCCTCCTAACCATCTTGAAAGGAAGGCATTATCCTTGTGGCTGGGGGCTCCCGAAGGTGCAAGGAGTTAATGTGCCCTCTTGAAAATACAATGAATCCGGAGTCGATCCAGAAGCACTTTGGGAAAACGGCTTGATGATGGACTTCTGAAAAGTCAGCCCTTGAAAACTCGGTGGCGCGTCGCTCTAAGCTGGTGGCCACTGTCCTCCATGTGTGGAGCCAACAGGCCTCCCTCTACCCTGACAGACATTATCCAACTTGATGCCCACCAGTAGTGGAAGACCCTATGCCCAGAGGCAGAGGCAGCCACCAAGCCAGTTAAGCAAGTTCGCCAAGGTCATGAGCAGCTGATTAATATTTGAACCTTGGTCCGTGTGATCCCAGAGTTTGGGCTTAACAAGACCTCAGGGACACTTACCCAGTTGTTCACTCATTTCCCAAATACGTATGAAGCACCCGCTCTGAGCAAGGTACTGTTCTCGGTGTTGAAACACAACAGGGAACAAAACTGGTTAGACACCCTGTCCTCAAGGACATTACATTCTAACAGGGGTCTCTGTGGTGTAACAGGGCCAGTGGTCCACAGCTGGGGAGAGTCCTTCCAGGTCAGCCTAAAGTCTCTATGTAAATTTTGGGAGAAGGACTGGCTTAGCTGCTGTCTATGCATTTAAAAAAAAAAACACCCAAAATTCCTGAGGGGCTAAAAAAAGCAATCTTGCTGAACTTGAAAATGAGGTTGGGGTATGTTTTACCACTTTTCCTCGGGGGGGGCGAGGGGGGAATCCCCCAATCTTAATTCCCTTCAGAACTCGGCCACATGGTGAGATAAGGAGGGTGGGCCTATAAATCAACTTAGATCCCTAGGGAGAAAAATTATAGTAATAAGCTTTAAAAAATGATGATAATAATAAGCTATATGATTTCAAAGTAGCCCAACCTCCTCCTGTGTGTGTGTGCGTGTGTGTGTGGGTGTGTGTGACAACTGAAATTGATTTTGAAAGACAAGACTGTGGTGATTTTAGAAGCATACAATCCAGACGTTCTTAATCTAAACCCACCCCCACTCCCTGCCCTGTCACCAAAACACCAAAGCAACTGCAGATCTGGTGACGCCTGTGCCTTACCCTGTGTCCGACATATTACACCCACCACATGTCACTCCATGGGCCTGAGAGCTTGCAGATGAAGGACAGGAAGATGGAATGATATTAAGACCGAAATCAATACAGCTTTCTTCTGCATTTCCCAATCGTCTCCATTACTTCAAAGAAGCCGATATGAATATAATTAGTGAATGGAATAAACTAAGGGGGGGGGCGGGGGGATCAATCTGGACCTTGTTTTATGAGCACAGATAGAATGATGGTGTGGGGATGCCACACAGTTTGCCGGCAAACTGGACTGTGCCCTTTGTTTCAAATGCTGTCGTATCAGAGAGCCATTGGAATTGCATCCGCCCGGGTGTCCTTTAGGAAATAGCTTGCTGGAATGATGCCTTACCCAACTAAGCAGAACGCTGGTACTGTGATACATTCGGCCAAGTTAAATTGTCCATTGGAATCAGTGTTCAGATGGATTCAAAGGGCTCTCCATTTGGCTACTTCTGCAGCTAATCCTCCTTTAAAAGATGTACAGTCTTAGAAAACTGATCAAACTGAATAATAGCAATACTCAGAGGAAATTCACACTCCAGTTTGGAAAGGAAACAAAAGGTCCCACTATACAGAATAGGCTTAAATACTATGGGCAAAATAAGGCCTAGGCTGTGATGCTGTTTCTGTGTGGCCTTCCTTATAGAAGTCTCTGAAGCATTCTAAGCCTTCGCTTTTTCATTGACAGCCATAGTAGCAGTAATGATAACAATATCATGGTAGTGGAAAAATGGCATGGGGGCCGTGTTTGACCTCCTCTGAATTCACAAATGGCAGCCCAAGGCTGTTTCCTATAAGGTGGAGGTCAGACATGCCTCTACCTCCCAACCTTATGGACACCAACCATCCTTCCCATGGCATTCTACTTCTCTGTTGGGTGTAATAATCTTTGCAGTAGCCACACAGAATTCACAGACAATAGTTCCCTTTATGGGGTCTATTAGGAGAGTTAGCAGGTTACAATTCAGGACAAGAAATGCTCACAAGGCAGAAGTTCCTTGGTCAAGAGAGCCCCCGGCCCTTAGCCATGCGAGCTTCTTAGCTGAAGCTAGGACAAGTCTTACAAAACTCCTTTAACATTGCCAATAAATTCCCAAGGGGCTTACTATCCTACCATCAGCCTAAAGGTGCTTGGTTCTAGTTCTGTGAGTCAGCAAACCTATCCCTTCTTGATTAGGTGCTCGCAAGCACCCCTCTCTGAAAAGGAACCTTCTGTCTGAAGACACTCAGCTTGCTTGTTCCATGGTTTAGGAAGCTTACCACTCTCCTTTGTGCTCTTAGAGCTGCTACCTCTACTACTGCTGCTTCTCTCCAACTTCACCACATTACCATTTACCCAGCACCGCAGTTCTCCATCTCCTCAATTGAAGAGGTTCAGGATAGGGGTCTCAGGGTCCAAAGGACTTACTTCGCTTCTGACTCTTCTTTCTTAATGGTAGCCCCATCTCCTCTTCCTGTTTCTGAAATGATTTCATTTGAAACTTGAAGGGATGGCAAAAATAGACCGATTCTCTCATGAGAGTCTCATCCACCTGATTTTCTTAGTTCCACCCAATCATTTGCTATGACTAGAAAACCTCCAGCAGACTCAGGGCACTACAGATATTTACTGAGTGCTAATATGTTTTAGACCCTGTGTTTGAGGACTTCACACACTTATCACTGCTAACCCTCACAACAATCCTTTTTATATATGAGAAAACCAAGACTCAGGAAGTTTCAATGACTCATGCAAGTTTGGGGGGAAGACCCCAATTTAAGTAGAGACAGATCAACACAGTGGTTTCAACAACGGTCTCCACCATAGCAACAACAGTAAGACTGGGGCAGTGCCCAGCAGAGCTTTGTTCTGTTGTACGAAGGATCTCTGTAAGTTGCAGTCAACTTGACAGCACCTAACGATGAAAGCCTGGCTCTAGGGCCTCCTCTCCCAACCAAAACATTGGAGGGACTGATAGGAGGAAGGGGATACAACACTGTGACACCAAACTCAACTCACTACCACTGAGTCAATTCCAATCATAGCGACCCTTTAGCCCAGGGTAGAAGTGGCCTGTGCATTTCCAATACTGTAAATCTTTTCAGGAATAGAAAGCCCTGTCTTTATCCTGCTGGTGGTTACGAACTACTGACCTCGCTGTTACAGCCCAAATGTAATGACGACACCAGGGTCAGGACCTGGATAGATTGGCCCCCATGATTTTAAGTCCTCAGCACTTTGTGGCCAGCTTAGCATATGCAAGTACATTATACCAGGTTATGCAGCAAAATCAGATGGGTTCTGGTAATTCCCCATGAATACAAACACTATGGATTTAAGCCAACACATTCAGGGCTTGTAATTTTGTTAAAAAGCTAGATTATTTACATCGGTTTTCTATTCTGGGAATAATTCAGTAGGTTTTGCTCTACATAAAAACAAACGAACAAAAACAAAACTAATTGTTGTCTAGTGGATTCTTTTATTATTATCATCATTAATCATTTTGGGGGAAGGGCACTGACAAATCTTATGACATTCCATCATTCATTTGTATTAAGCACACGTGTACATCCGTTACCATCAACATTTCTGAAACATTGTCTTTCTACCGGAGCCCTTGGTATCAGCTCCTCTTTTTCCCCCTCCCACCCACATGATCCTTGATCAATTACATATCATTGGTCCTGTCCAGGGAATTCTAACTCAGAGTAGAACTGCACTCCACTGAGTTCTCCATGACCATGACTTTTGCCAGTCCTTTCTCCCATGGCACCCTTGCATGTACTTGAACCATCAACCTTCCTGCTAGTAGCCAAGCATTTAATCATTCGTTCGTGCTCCCCTGCGGCTCCTTTGGGCTCTAACATAAGATGCAAATGCAATCTTACTTCTAAGGCATCCATCCTCCAAGGACATAAGGCTAGCCAGAAAGTCAGCAGTGTCCTTTTGTGACTTGAGAGAAACAAAGATTTAAAGCAAGAGCTCAGCAAGAGTATTTGTATGTCTTATTGCTACCTTTGGAACCAGCTGTAAAGCAGGGAAGTGTATATAATTTAACTGACAGAAGGATAAAATCATGCCTGCCTCTGACTCTAACGGAGGGCATCAACCATCGCAGGCAACAAGTGAGCTGCGAGCAGGTACTAGCCCTGTCTGAGGGGCACTGGCTCTCCTCGGGAAATGCCCAGTGAAAGTAAAGTACTTCATTCACAGGCAGAGGCAAACAAAATATGCTGCAGGTGCACAATTTCGCAAGTTTGGCCACTGACCCACCAGCTACCAGTTGCTTCCAAGTGATTCCAACTCACAATCCCTCCGTGGGTGCTCAGTATAAATGTGATCCAGAGGGTTTTCAGTGGCTGGTTTTTCAGAAGTCGGTCACCAGCCCTTTCTGCCAAGGCACCTCTGAGTGGGTGTGAACCTCCAGCCTTTGAGTCTTCAGCCAAGTGTGAAGTTAACTGTTTGCTTCCCCGCCCAGGGACTTCAGTCAAATGTGAGGGCCTCCTGCCTCTCTGTGCTTCCTCCACTTGGGTCAGTGCATGGTTAGGCAGCACAGCAAAATTCCAAATTAAAAAAAATTTAAAGAAAGCTCATAGTCGCAAACTCTTAGTCTTTTGTCTTCAATGCGGTAATGATACGATCTAATCAGTAACCTAATTCAAAGACTCCATAAAGGGGATCTTGAAGATCTTCTTCCTGTCGTTAGTGTTAATTTTAGCCCTCTCCAGGGTGAAGGGTGTGTTGAGAACTAAGGGGCTGTGTGGGGGACAGACGGTCTCCTGGAAAGTAAGCAAGGGAGTGCTGCTCTTCCCCCCTCAAAGCTGCTGAGCCAGCCCATGCTTCTGAAAGGTCCCATGACTTCTGCCTCTGCCCAAAGTTCCCCACATAGCCCTTCCTCTGCCAACAAAAGGACGTCTTGGTCTACTGGTCCTATCCCTCAAAATACCTCTCTTGCAGGTCAAGTTCATCAACCTTGGTTTGGGTGGAGGCTATGGATGGAGAAAGATCGAGAAGATTGGCGGTGGGGAGAGAATGAACTGGCAGAACGCAGCGCTTTCCCCAGAACGCTCACAAGCGACGCCTGCAAAGAAACACCGTGGGACACCCCCCCTCCGGCCCATCATTCATTTATTTATCCGCTGCATTAAAAAAGAAATAAGTTCTGCAGTGTTGTTGAATGTTCCTACTAAGTGCTAAGTGAAAATGCGCGGCAGCGCTAATTGAGGTACCACTTTGGGGCCCGCTGTTCGGCGGGATGGGCTTCCTTTCGCAGGGGATTAAGACTTTAATAGTGTCTCCTTTGTGCTTTCACCAGCCTAATACCAGAGCAAAACATCATTATAGCAAAGGCTGTTAATGGATTAGGTGGCTGCTTTGGCCGCCTCACTGTGTACCTGTCTTTCCCTCCGCTTGGCTTTGTACGGCCTCCTATCATCTGCTAATTATCTGTTCCTCTTTTGCCTGATGGCCTTAGAAGTTCTAAGGGTATTATCTGAATCCAAATTCAATTTCTTCATCTCCTTTTCATTCTTCCTTTTTTTTAAAAAAAAAGAAAGTGAAAAAAGAGAATGGGTCTTATTAAAAGTGGCCCACTTCACTCTAGAATAATCAGACAGAAGAGACACAAGCGCTCCTGCAGGTTCACCTGTCCAGATGGACCTGAGGGCGCTACCAACATGTGGTTTCTGCATCTGTGCAGCCCCACGCACCCCACCTCCACCTGAGCCTGGCCTCCAAGGAGGTGGGCATGTGGTCTTCCTGCACTACTTTAGGGATTCCACCTGCAGAAGGAGGGGAGGTGGGGCGGGGAGAAACGGATTTATTAATCTCAGAGTGACAATCGGTAGATTTAGGTGCGCTCTGGAAAAAAGTGTCTCTTATTTTAATAAATATTTCATTCCAAGCTTCATTTGCCTCATAAAACACCCCCTGTCTCGTGTGTGGTTTAAAACTGGCCTGTTATCCTTTTGCGCCTGGTTTAAATCCGTGTTCAGCGAGCCTCGGTCGCTGCTGACGATGGGAAGTACTCATGAATTTTGATCATCCCTAATGCTGAAATGAACTGTAATGAAGTCCCGAGATCAAAGTCCTTGGGGAGCTAGAGCAGACGAACGGGGCCCTGCACTTGGGTCTGGGGGGCTGTAGAGAGGGATTGGGAAATGTCAAGCAAGGAGTCCGAAAGCTTTCCTGGGACTTGGTCTGCTCGACAGTCTATGGGTGAGAGCCACGTGGAAGAGATCTGTAAATAGTCTCCCTGGGCTAAGCGGCCCTATCAGGTCTTTTCCAAAAGGGGCAGAAATGACTTTACATTAATGGCAAGAGGACCCCAATCATGTCTGTTCTTAGGTCCCAGAGAGATGGGGAAAGAGCTCGGGACCTGAAGAAAGAGAGACAATGGGGACGGGGGTGGGGGAAGCAACCACTACCAAATGCCACCTTTTCCTTTAGCTTTCCAAATCGCCACCACCCCCCCTTCCAGAGCAGATGCTTGTGCTTCTTCGCCATCCTGAAGGCGCAGGAAAGCACAGGGCCTACAGGCCAGGGTCCCTCCCTGCCACGCTTTCCAGCAGCAAGATGCAGGGGACAATCGAAAGCAGATGCAGGGGCCTAACTGCTCCAACATTTCCGTCTCCTCCTTGCAAAGCCGTCAAGGCTTATTTGTGTTACCTCGCTGGAAAAAGCAGAGACGTCCTCTTTTCTCCGGGATGAATGAAAGACGAGTACAAAGAGTTAATTTGAAACCAATCAAGCCCGTTTCGTCTCCTGCTTCAGAAACCCTTCCATGTTAATGATGAATTTATTTTCAAAGCCATGCCGATCCTTTGGAGGGGAATTCCACCTCTCACAGCTGCGCAATCTGCCCCGCAGTGTTGAGCTTCGGCGCCCACCTGCTCTTTGTAAACCAGCGTGGACTTCCCAGAGCTGAGAGCCTGCCAAGCTTCCCCAGCCCGCCCCGGAGCCATCCTGCGCCTGCAGCCATCCAAGTGTCAGCGAACACACACACACACACACACACACACACACACACCACAAACCCCGGAGAATCTGGGTCCAGGCAGCTCAGGGGAGCCACAGGACCACACGGCAAAGCCACAGGCTCCCTTCTGGCTTTGCAGAGGGACCCTATTGAATTCTCTATGGTTGATCTGTTAACCAGCTTGGCTTCTCTATTCACATGCAATTGCCTTGAAAATATTATTTGTGAAAATTTTTCCAAACACCACACCTGAAAACCCCGAAACAAAATTCCCATTTCCTTTTCCAAGTCTAACTCTGAGGGGATGAGAGGAGTTGAGCTACTTTAACTGGGCTAGCATTGAGATGTTTGTTTTGAAATAGCACCCAGCCAGGACTTTAAAAGCCCCATTAAATAGCTTTGGCTTCTCTCTCTCCCTCTCCCTCTTTTTTTTTTCCTGTGTGCTTCTTTTGCCCCATCTTTATTCCAAAGCATCTAATTGTAATGTTCTGAAATTTAAATATGGTTGTGATGCGTTTGGTGGTCAACAAAGAATCCCTAGAAGAACGTGCAAACACAATTGGGGGTGGGGGTGGGCAAAAGGCTGTCCCTTTGTGATTTTGAGGGGTCCCATCACTCTATTCCTGAAGGATTCAGCACTCTGACCCTTGCCAGTGAAAGACACGCTGTTCAGCTTCTGCTCCTGCTCCGGGAGTCATCTGAGGTCCAAAGTGACGTACTTAACCACTCCCAGGATTATGGTTAGCAGAGTTAACTGGGAGACATTGCACCAAAGTGCCTATTCTATAACAACAATTCACTGGGGAAATTCCCAATCTGTTCTAAACCAAATTTAGTGAAGTATACATGACATACCTTTTCATTTCCTAAGGTATCTGTGACAAAGTACCACCCAATGGGTGGCTGACAACAACAGGAAGGTCTGCTCTCAGGGCATTAGAGTGCAGGAGACTTGGCGTCTGGAAACAAGATGTCCATGGGGCCCTGCTCTCTCTGAAGCTTCTTGGAGAGAGATCCTTCCTTGTTGCTTCCTGGCTTCTGGTAGCTCCCGGCGGTCCTTGGTGGTCCTGGATTCGTAGATGCATCACTTGATGTTCACACCGCTGCTTCTCCTCCCTAGCTGGGTCTCTGTGTCTCTGCTGCTCCCACTGGATCCACCCTACTCGGTATTCACACGTGTTAACTGATGACATATCCAATGGCAAAAGAGGTTACAAATACCAGAGATTAGGATTGAAACATATCTTTTAGGGGCTCTGGTGGCATAGTGGGACAGCTTACTGTAAGGACAGCAGTTCAAAACCACCATCAGCTCAATGGGAGCAAGACTGCGCTTTCTGCTCCCATGGAGTGACAGTCTCGGAAACTCACAGGTGAAGTCCTAACCTGTCCTCTAAGGGTCACTATGAGTCGACATTGGATTGATGTCAGTGGAGGAGGGATTGTTTCGGTTTTGTTTTATAGGGGGACACAATTCCACCCATAAATACCTTTACTCTTTTTTTCGCCTTCTTTCCATCTCAGTCCTCAAACTTCACATCTTCAATATGTCCCAGACACCTGAGAATTTCAAAACAGGACAATAAAACGTGTGTGTACCATGGACATCATAGTAATAGTAAAAATAATGCTGTACTGGACCAAGGGGACAATGTTTATTGAGCATCAGTGAGTAAATTTCAGCAGGATAACCTTTGGCACCCAACGTGCTATCAGTCAGTCTTTGCTTAGACTGAAGGGAGGCAAAAGTCGCTGTTTGCTAGGTCGTTATTACTGTGATGTGTTTTTGCGTTGATCCCGACTCATGGCAACCCAGTACATACATCGATTTTGTAACAGGGTAGAACCACCTGCAGAGGGTTTCCTAGATGGCAGTCTCAATGGGAAATCATCAGCCTTTTCTTCCACAGAGCAAGTAGGTTTGAACTGGCAACCTTTCAGATAACAGCAGAGCCCTAAACCATTGCACCAACAGGGCCCCTCTTTATGCTATCTTGTTGGTTGCCATCAAGTCACTCCGGAGACTCACAGTGACACTTTGTACAAAAGAGGGAAACACTTCCTGATCCTTTGCATTTCTCACATTTATTATGCTTAAGTTCACGATTGTAGCCACTGTCAATCCATCCATCCCATTGAAGGTAGCCTTTGTCGATGACTTTCTACTCCACCAACCTCAATGTTCTTCTCCAGGGATTGGTCTCTCCTAAGAACATATCCAAAGTACGAGAGATGAAGTCTCCCCATCTTCCCTTCCAGGGAGTATGATGGCTGCACAACTTCCCAGATATATTTGTTGGTTAACATGGCAGTTCATGGTATTTTCACTAGTCTTCCTCAGCACCATAATGCAAACGCCTCAACTCTTCTTCCATAGCCATTAACTAGCTTTTAAATCCACATGAGGCTCTTTGAAAAGTCACACAGCTTGAGTCGATGCACCTTTATCCTCAAAGTGGCATCTTAGCCCTTTAACATTTTAAATAGATCATGTGTTGTGGTTTGTCCACTCGTTTTCTTGACTGATGTTCCCATGCACATCGATAATTAATCCGATGAAATTAGGCTCTTCATACCTTCAGTCTTTACTGTTCATCATAAGGTTGTCTTGGTTAAACTGAAAAATTTTATTCTCTATATTGATTTGCAATCTAAACTGAAGTCTTGTAGCACCCTTTGATTTTCATTAGCAAGTCTTGGTTTTCAATAAACAAGGTTGAATCATCTGCATATTACAGATTGTTGATAAGTCCTCTTCTAATACTGATGCCACATTCTTCTCCGTTAGCTCCACTTCTATAGATTGAATAAGTGTAATGAAAGTATACAACCATGATACACACCTTTCCTGCTATAAACCATGCGTATTTCCCTCGTTCTATTCTTAGCCCATGTCCAGCTTCCAGGTGAGCACAATGAAATGCTCTGGAACTCTTCTTCTTCTCAATGTTATCCATAACTTTTTTTTGTTATCCATAACTTTTTATGATGCACATAGTCAAATGCCTTTCCATAGTCAGTAAAATGCAAGTAAACCTTTTTTAAAAAAAATGACATCTCTGCTTCTAGCTAAGGGCATCGTCTGAGTCTGACTTGAATTTTCAGTTAAGTATAACTGTCAATGTTAATTATAAAGGACAATAACAAGAGAACTGGTCTCACCCTTAATTCTATGTGTTAAGGTGCCATCCATTCAGTTCTAACTCATGCCCAACCTACGCACAAAAGAACGGAACACTGACACGTCCAGCACCATCCTCACAATTGCTGCTACACTTGAGCCAGCCCATTGTTGCAGCCACTGTATCGATCCATTCCCTGGAGGGTTTTCCTATGTCCACTGGCCCTTTACTTGACCAGGCATGTCCTTTTCCAGGGAGTAATCTCTCCTGATATCATGACAAAAGTATTTGAGACAAAGTCTCTTCATCCTTGCTTCCAAGGGACATTCTGGCTGTGTTTTTTCCTGAGACAGACTTTTTCGTTCTTCTGATAGTCCGTGGTAATTTTGCTATCTCTTGTCAACACCATAGTTCAAATACATGAATTCCTCTGTGAGCTCCCTTATTTGTTGCATAACTCTCCCGTGTAGGTGAGGTGATTGAAAATACTCTGGTGTTTTCAAGAGCACATTAGTCCCCAAAATTACATCCTTGCTCTTCAACACTTTAAAGTGGTCATGTGCAGCATATTTATCCAAATCATTGTGCCCTTTGATCTCTGCTTCCATGAGCATCGATGATGGGTCTAAGCAAGATAAAATCCTTTTCAACTTCAATCTTTTCTTGGATCTTTATGATATTACCTATTAATCCACTTCTGAAATTTGAGGTTTTGTTTGCAATGAGTTGTAATCCATACTGAAGGCTGAAACCTTGATCTCCATCAACAAGTGTTTCAGATCCTCTTCACTTTCAGCAAGAAAGAATGTGTTGCTCAGAAGCAACAAAGCCCACATGGAAGAAGCACACCAGCTTGTGGGACCACGAGGTGTTAAAGGGATCAATTATCAGGTTTCAAGAACTAATACCCACAACATTATATGCTCACTTTCCTGATACGATTGCCGATGACAATATGTGCATAAGCAAATGTGGTGAAGAAAGCTGATGGTGCCCGGCTACCAAAAGATATAGCATCTGGGGTCTTAAAGGCTTGAAAGTCAACAAGCGACCATCCAGCTCAGAAGCAATCCCACATGGAAGAAGCACACCAGCCTGTGCGACCAGGAGGTGTCAAAGAGCTCTGGCATCAAGCATCAAACAACTGAAAATTATAACATTATAAATGAGGGGAAGTGCAGATTGGGGACCCAAACCCCGTCAATAAGTGAAGTGACATCCTCTTATAGAGGGGTTGCAGCGAGGAGATGAACCAGTCAAGATACAGTGCAGTAACAATGAAATGTGCAATGTTCCTCTAGTTCACAAATGCTTCCCCTACCCACTATCATGATCCCAATTCTACCAGATAAAACCAACTAGAACAGGGCGGGTAGAATGGAGTCAGAAACGTGGGGAATTTAAGGTAGATGATACCTCAGGACTAGTGGAGGGAATGGTGATACTGGGAGGGTGGAGGGATGGTGAAGTAGAAAGGGGGAACTAATTTCAGGGATCTACATATACCCTCATCTCTGGGGTGCAGACAACAGGGGTGTGTGAAGGGACACATTGGACAGTGTACATTATGAAAAGGTAATAACAATTTATAAATTATTAAGCATTCATGGGGTTGCGGAGAGAAGGGTAATAATGGGAGCTGGTTCTGGGGGCCTAGGTGAAGGGAGGATGTTTTGAGAGAGATGATGACAACAAGGGTGCAAATGTGGGCTGCATACAATTGTTGTATGTCTGGATCGTGATGGAAGTTGTATGAACCCCCAATAAAATGATTTCTTTTTTTTTAAAAAAGGAGGGGAAGGGAAGAGCTCATACCAAGGGCTCAGGTAGAAAACATTTGGAAATGAAGATGGCAACATGTGTACAAATATGCTTGATAAAAACGATGTATTGAATGTTATAAGCACTGTGAGAGCCCCCAAAAAAGTCATTGAAAAAAAAAAAGAGGAAAGGTTGTGTCAGCTGTCTGTCGACAGTTGTTAATAAGCCTTTCTCTAATCCTGATGTCACATACTTCTTCATCGAGTCCAGCTTCTCCGATTATTTACTCACATACGGATTAAATAAGTGTAGCAGAAGGATACAATGCTGCCACACACATTTCCTAATATTAAACCCATGCAGTATTCCCTTGCTCTATTCTAAAGGCTGCCTCTTGGCCCATGTACAGATTCCACATGAGCACAAGAAGTGTAAAAGTCCCCATTCTTTTCAAGGTTAGCCATGGTTTATTATAATCCACATGTTCAAATGCCATTTGCAGAGTTAATAATGCACAAATAAAAATTACCTGGTATTTGTTGTGTTTAGCCAAGATGTTTCTGATGTCAACAACATATTCCTTGTGCCATGTCCTCTTCCACATATACCTTGAATTTGTAGCAGCTCCTTTTCAATATACTTCAGAAACTGTTGCTAAATGATGTTCAGCAAAATTTAACTTGCAAGTGGTATTAATGATATTCTTCAATAATTTCTGCATTATATTGGGTCACCTCTCTTTGAAATAGATAAAACTATGAATCTCTTCTGCTCTGTTGGCCACATAGCTGTGTTCCAAATTTCTGGACGGAGAGTAGGGAGTGCTTCCAGGGCTTCATCCACTTGTTCCAATATTTCCATTAGTCTTCTGTCAATTCATGAAGCTGTGTATTTCACTAACGCCTTCTGTACCACTTGTATTTCTCCATTCACATGTTGCCTCTTAAAATGATTATTAATAGATCAATGTTTTTTGGTACAATGACTCTTAGTATTCCTTTAACCTTCTTTTCATGCTTCCTGCATTACTCAATATTTTGCCCATAGAATTTTTCAATATGATAACTTGAGGCTTCGGGTTGAGCCCCGGTGGCGTAGTGGTTGTGCGCGGGACTGCAGCCCACTGAGATGGAGGTTCAATTCCAGCTCCACAGGGGCAAAAGCTGGGCCTCCTACTCCTCCCACCAGAGGGCAGTAATGCCTAAAAAACTAAAAAAACTAAAAAAACCAACTTGAGGCTTGAATCTACGTTCTTTTGGTTTTCAAACTCAAGGTCTTTTTACATAGCGTTATAATACTTTTTTATCTTCTTCTCAAACTGCCCTTTGGAATTCTCTCTTCAGCTCTTTGACATCATCATTCCCTTCATTTGTGTTAGTTACTTTATGATCAAAAGCAAGTTTCAGAATCTCTTCTGATATTCACTTTGATCTTTTTTCTTCGCTGTCTTTTTAATTGCCTTTTGCTTTCTTCATGTGTGATATTCTTGATGTCATCCCACAGGCAAGTCATATCTTCCACGTTAGTGTTTCATGAGTCAGAGCTATTCTTGAGAGATCCTTGAAATCCACAAAGTTGCTACCTGCTCTCATGGACTTGCTTAAATTTCCTTCTGCTTAAACTGGGACTTACCAATGAGCAATTGTTGGTCTGCTTCATAATCAGCCTCAACCTCATTTTGACAGAGCTTCCCTAAGACCTCTTCCCACAGATACAGTCAATTTGATTTCTGTACATTTCATTTCATGAGTACCATGTGCATAGTCACCATTGAAGGTGTTGTATAACAGGTATTTCTAATGAAGACGCTATTGATTTTGCAAAACCCTCTTATGTCATCTCCACTTCATTCTATCACCCACACAATATTTTCTATTTCTATTTCAAAATTTCACCTTCCAATTACCAATGATTATCAATGCATCTTGATTGTCTGATCATTTTAAAAGTGAGGAAATTGATAGAATCCTTCAATTATTTTAGTATATGTGCTGCCAAAGTGAGCATGAATCTTTCCATTTTTTATCACTTCCTTTAGCAATCAATGTGTTTATTTGAGTAGTAGTTGCATTAACTGAATTTCCCTGTTTGCATATAGATATTAAACTATCACAGAGGGTATTCTACTTTCGAATAGATCTTGAAATGTTCTTTTTCATGGTGAGTGCTACACTCTTTCTCTTCAATTTTTTTTCCTGATCTGGTAAACCATAAACCATCTATACTTATTAGTTGCATTTGTTTTTTTGACAGTTTCCAACTGTACTCAATTATACATTCTACTTTTGGATTATTAATTACTAAGTGTTTTCAACTGTTTCTTCCCCTTTTGAGTTGTGCATCATTAACCAGTCAAGGTTCCAAATGCTTTATTGCACCAATTATGGTTGACTCTACTTTGAGAAAGGTAGTCTTCATCAGTCATATTTTGAGTGTTTCCTGACCATATGGTACTATTATATCTATCAAAGTCACATTGCTGTTCATAAAGTTTTCAATATATGCTGGGGTACCAAATCAAACAAACAAACAAATAAAAAGTAGTATACATTGTTTTCCACTACACAAGCATCAGGTTACTCATTCTGTGTTAGTTTACCCAGCAGCATCTCCTGGGAAGGTACTCTGATCACAGTGAATTTTTTCATAAAAGCAATTTCACTCACACCTCATTTTTTGGCTGAGCCCCAGTGGCGTAAGTAGTTGAGTGCGGGACTGTGGCCCGCGGGCTTGGCGGTTCAAATCCAGTGGCCGCTCTCAGGAGCAGCTCTGGGTAGCTCCCATGACCGCCAGAGGCAGTGATGCCAAAAAACAAAACAAAACAAAAAAATCTCATGGTATCTGAAATACTGGCAACATAGCGTCCAGTATCAGAGTAACATGCAAGTCACCACAGTACAACACATTGACAGACAAGTGTGAAGTTTATAGTGCAGAATCATATAATTTAGAAAGGCATGAAATGCACCTCTTGAGGATTACTCTGAGAAGCAATGTAAAGATGTTCAGGGATACAACATAGCTCAGTGAAGCATACACTTTGTACATATGGAATAGAAAGGGCATGACTCCCCTGGGTCCTTGTGAGGAGCAGAATTTCCAGGATGCCATCTTTACCTCGTATGTCAAATTGGGGGCTAAATGTCCTAGTAGACTCCCACTTGAACATTCTGCCACACAGACTGACTGTCTGGCCAGCCGTCTCTCTGCCAACCACATCTTGATGCAGAGATTGTCACCGATCAGCACAGGAATTAGTCACATCAAAGATGCCTTCTGCTCATGCCATAACCATGGAGAATATGCCTGCTTAAACTCCAGGCTTGATATGCAAGTTAAATATGACTTAATCCATTCTTTTAGTTTGATAGAAACAAATATTTGAATATAGTACTTCCAATATGGGAATGACGGTTCAAAATTGAAAGAGATATGTGTCAGAGTTGTTTCTTTCTAATTCAAGTTTCATGCTCAGTAATTAATTCAAGACATCAGCCTATCAGAAGAAGAAGGTGGCAATAGATTTGGAGGAAGACTCACGGATGACCTGTGATATGTACATAGTGCAACTTCATGGCTTGTCAGAAATGAAGATGATCCGAAGCACTTACTGCTGAATATCAGAGATGGATTGTAAGCTATTGTAAAAAAAAAAACAAAAATCCTCACAACTGAGCCAGGTAACATCATGATAAATGGGGAAAAGAGTGAAGCTGTCGAGAATTTAATTTTGCGGGCTTCATGGTATTTTCCATTGCTTCCTGTATGCAAATACTGGACAATGAAAATGGCAAATAGAAGAAAAATGGGTAATATTTTAACTATGCTGTTGGTGAATGTATTCCATATACTAGGGACTTTTAGTCTGTGAGGAGCCCTGGTGAAATGACCAGCTGCTCCACAGGAAAGCTGCAAAGAATCGCAATCTCAGAAACCCACAGGCGTGCTCTACCCTGGCCGATAGGGCCGCCATGAGTCAGAATCAACATGCTAGCAGTGAGTTCAGTTTGGTTTTTCATCAAAAGTCTGCCCTAGAACACAGAATGTTCCTTTGAGCTTCTTAGAATGAGGATAATGAGACTTCAGCCTAATTACATTCACCAAATCACAAGGCAAAACAAATTCCCAAAAATGGATATTATGAATTATGGAATGCAAAAAGGATCTGCTCCGAGCACTTACACCCAGTTCACAGTAAAAAAAAAAAAGTTGCTAGAAACTCAGCATAAATGAGAGAACCCCATGAATGAGATGACTTGACAGAAGAGTCACACAATGAACTGAAGCGTATCATTGAAAATAGTACAGGAAGGGACAATGCCTTGTTCCATTGTAACAAAGACTACATGGATAGGAACCAAGTCGATGATAACTACTACCAACAGCAACAATAACAATTGCTTCTTCTTTTTTTTTTTTTTTTTTTTTAGGCATCACTGCCCTCTGGTGGGAGTGGAAGCCTTGCTCCTGGAGAGCTGCTGCTGGATTAGAACCACCAAGCCAGTGGGCCGCAGTCCCGCATGCAACCACTATGCCACCGTGGCTCAGCCCTAACAATCGCTTCTTATTGAAAGCAAAAAGCTGAACTGAATGAGAAGCTTGGAAGTTCTTACAGTGAACTTAGAGACTGGTTTTCCTCGAATTCTCTGTCTCAGGCATAAAATCCATTTTGGAGGTATAAAGAGACAAGCCCTCTAATGCCTGATACAATTCCTTCCCTACAAACTATAGGCAAGGAGATAATTCTAGAAATAGCACTGCAGCAATTTGAAGTTCTGCCTCATCTCATTCTAAGTATCTCAAAGTTATGTTAAGAATATATTAAGGAAAGGCTTATGGGGCTTTTTCTAATCTGTATTGTTGATGGCGGTAACTCAATTCTTAGCAATATTTGGCTAGAAATAGACACTGATTGGAGCTGCTCCTCAGCATTAATTTCGTCTCTTCTTTCTAATCTTGCCAGGAGTTCTGGTGGTGTTGTGGATAAAGCATTGAGCTGGTAACCCTCAAAGTTAATGATTGAAGCCCACTCATTTCTAAATGGGGAAAGATTTAGGCAGTCTGTTTCCATAAAGATCAACAGCCTCAGAAAACCCTGGAGAGCCATTCTACACTGCTCTGTGGGATGACTATGAAGAAGGAAGGAATTTGTAGCAGTGGGTTTACTGGATTTCATAAAGTAGCAGCTGTGCACTCTTGTCTGCCCTTCTTCCAATTCTAGAAGGTGACCCTAAATAGCCTAGACCAATCCAAATAACCCCAATATTATGATTATAGTGGTTGATTTACAGAAAGCATATGGCTTAAGTTGGTCCAATAGGAGAGGAAGCTTAAGACCATTGTTTGTTGACTACAGGGGAGAGATTCTCTCTGGTACTACACAGAGTGGTGTGTGGATAAGAACCTCTGAGGAAAACAACCATTTTTCTAGTAGGAAATAAACCTTCCTGAGAATAAAAAGTGTACCCAGAGGAGAGTTGGGACTGATAGCCTAGTGTGGTAGTTATATAATTGCATGTCAAGTTGAAGATATATGAAAGTGTACAGATGGAAGTTAGCCTGTCAATCAGGTCATTTCTGATTGTGTTAGTGATTACTTGTGGGTGTGACCTTCTCATACAGAAAGTACAAGGAACCTCCCCTCTCCCTCTGCCTTCCCCTTACTGCAGGCAAGCTACCCTGGGAACAGCCATAGCCCTGTGATTCTTAAACTGCCATCGAATCCACAAGACTTTGCACCCACTGGCCTCTAATCATACAGCATTTTTCATCATTTTTGTGGCTGTGTGAATCTGAAGAGGGACTTATGAACTAGTATCAGACTTGTGGACTTGAGTTGAAGCAGGCTGGGATATTTTTCAGATATAAACACTTCTTTATCTAAAGCTTTCTTACACATCTATGAATGTCACTGAATTGGTTTCTTTACTCAACCCAGCCTAACACCACCTATAAAGGAACAGACCTCTAATCAGACTGTTCCTGAATCCAGCCATTAACCCTGTACTTTTCAATTATGCAACTCAATCAAGTATTTTCTTGGCTTCATTCACCTTGAGTTTTCAGTTCTGTGCCACCAAAAGCTTCGAAACGAATGCAAAATTGTTCAACAGACATTTGAGGAGTGGTGGTATTGCTCATAGACTATAATTTACCTCACATAAAATTATAGCATTGCTAACCACCACATTTCTCTATGTTTATATCAGCAGCATCAAGGCATGAATTTGGAAATAGTTAAATATTCATTGTTTTTTTTCTCACACATTATGACAAACACTTAGCTAATGAGTTCACGGACAGAAAGAGATGCACTCAAGCCATGAATGATTTCTATATGCTTCCATAAAAATGAATGTGGTCTCTTGTACTCACTATACAATGTAAATGAGGTATTGCAATAGAAAATTGTTTAAAGTCAACCATTTTAAGCAAATCCTGTAATGGTCAAGTGGTGAATAGTTCTTGGGTCATTCATGTTCCCACCTGGTCACTGACTAACTAATGGCTCACAGTTATGAGGAACTCTTCTACAGACCACGTCTACACAAACTTACAAAGCTATTTGCTTTTCCCAGAGCTCTGGAGGCACAATGGTTTATGCATTGGCCTTGGCCTGCTAACCACAAGGTTGGCAGTTTGAAACCAACAGCTGCTTTGTGGGAGAAAGATGAGACTTTCCACTTCCATAAAGAGTTATGCTCTTGGAAACCTTCAGTTCTACTCTGTCCTCTAGGGTCACGATGAGACAGAGTGGGCACGACGGCCATTTGTTTTTCTCTTTATTTTTGTCGTATAGGTCCTAGGGCATCTTTGGGTAGAGCATGAACTTGACTACTGGTCAAGCAGTGGGAGCTTCCATTCTGAAGCACATTGGAAGAAAGGTCTGGTAGTGTGCTTCTAACCAACGAGCCATGGAAAACTCTGGAGAACAGTGCTACTGAAACAAACACATTGAGTTGGAATGAACGCCATGGAAACAGGTGTCAGAGATTGAAAGGTGTGAGCTCTAGAAGGAAAGGGATTTGACGCTTTCTCAGCTGCATCCCCAGTGCCTCAGCAGAGAATATATGTCCAGTGAGTATCCAGTTTAAGGCCCACAGTAGACTCTCAATAACTACTTGTTGAAAAAATGAATTTGTGACCCAGGTCTCATTTGTTCTCATCTTACTCTCCACTTCAGATAAGAAGGAAGAGGAAGTGAAAGACATAATTTAGTTAATTTGGGTTTTCCCCCAAGCTGCTCTTTGATCTTTTAGATACTCATCAGATTCCTGCACCCATCTCAGCTCTCCTTCTGAGACCCTCACGTGCCCTGGAGACACTTTTCTCCAGAGAAATGTTTAGAATCTGTCTGCAAGGAAGGGAGAATCAGGTGAGTCTCAGGCTGGAATGATGGTGAGAATAACCTTTTTATCTTACTAATTGTGAGAGGTCTTGGGAAAACCACTTACCTTGACTGGGTCTCCATGTCCTCATCCTTAGCAGTGTTGAACTGAGGGAGGGGGTGGGGGTTAGTTTCTATTTTGGTCATTGTAGCAAGCATCTCCCTGTATATTTGGCAATTCAGCAGTGTTTACATGTAGTGGCATTGATTACATTTGCCACTTTATGCAACTGTTAACCACTGTCCCTTTCCAAATTATTCTACCACCATAGAGTGATACTCCCATTTCCTGGCCCTCCCACCCTTGGTATGAGTAGCTTTTTAAGCTGTGTTCTATGGAAACCAGGTATTTTGCAGAGTGAAATGAGAGAAGGAACCAAGTCCAGAAACTTCCACTCCCATAGAAGCATGAGAATCCTGAACCTGACTGCCCAGGTTCAATTTGAAGCCCAACTATTCAGTAGCTGTGTGATCCCGAACCAGTTACTTAACTTTCTGTGTCTTCATTTCTTCCCCTATGAATGAAGAGAATGCCCACTTTACAGTGTCTTGTGAGGATTAAGTCAATGAACACATGTAAAACCTGGTACATTGTAAGAGCTGTGCAAATATTAGGTACCGTTATCTGTTTTTATCTATAATCAACCAAGTAAAAACACATGTGCTTTCTAGATTATCTAGGCCTTCCATTTCGTTCATTCATCCAGAATCCTAAACAACAAGCCAACTACCAGTCAGTCATTCTGGACCATAACCAAAACCCAACCAAGCTCACTGCCATTGAGTCAACCCTGACTCCTAAAAACACCCCCTGGTAAAACGTCCCAGTGGGTTCTGAGGCTGTAATTATGGCAGCAGAAAGCTCCATCTTTCTCCCTAGAGTGGCTTCAAACTTTGGACTTGGTGGTAGCAGCCCAACAGGTCACCCACTACACCACCCTGTATAGGATTTCCAGACTGTAAATCTTTACTGGAGCAGACAGTCTTATCTTTCTCCCTCAGAGTGGCTGATGGGTGGGTTTGAACTGCCTTACTGTGTAATAAAAACCCTCCAAACCCTCCAATTCACCACCAAGTTAGTTCTAACTCATAGTGGCCCTATAGGGCAGGGCAGAACTGCCCCTGTTGGTTTCTGGGACTGCTAACTATTTTTTTTAAAAAATCATTTATTGGGGGCTCAGACAAATCCCATCACAATACATACATACATACATACATACATACATACATTGTATGGAGACTGTTAACTTGTTATGGAAGTCGAGAAACCTCATCTTGCTCCCACAAAGCTCTCTATTGGTTTTGAAGTGCGGATCCAGAGGTGAGTGACTCAGTGTGTAAAGCAGACCCCACCAGGGTTCTAGCAATCTGTCATGGGGAACACCAATTACACAGGATCAGTTAGATTGCTATTAACCTCCATCCACTACCCCACATTGCCAGGAACACCACCTCTCTCCACTCAGCCCAACAGACCCTCTTCGGTGCGCCTAAACTCAGCACAATGGGCTGCAGCTACTCACAGGAGCTTGCTTTTCTCCTGAAGATTATTATTCCACAGTTCCATTCAAGCAGCCTCTGCGGGCGGGTCTGGGTGTCTGCTGCCTGGTGCTCCACAGAGAAGGGCCCCGTGGCTAATCAGCTACATTCCTGTGAAGACCGAGGGAAAAGATAAATTTCCTCCATCAGTCAACATTTCAAGGCAGGCATTTTCTTAAACAGAAAATAGTGAATATCTGAAAAGATAGACACCTCAGGCAGTTAAAAAATTTTGCAAGGCAGGAGTGCCTGGCAGTTCAGCTGCTTTAAAATTCCATTTCCGTAACTCTGTGAATCTAAATCAGACCTGAATGATTATGGTAATTATCCACACTAATAACCTGGCTCAGAAACTCCAACTTCCTTATCAGGGGCTTTACTTCCAGAATGTCGTGAGGACTGGCAGGCATCTTCTTCCTCCCCTTACCTGGAGACGAGGGTTGAAGGTTGTTCCTTCATACTATGGGACAGACAGCCTGATCCTGTCTCTGTGATTGGACCTTTACAGTTTTGACACCCCTCGTCTGAGAATGGATAGCAGTTAGAGTTTACATCTTCAACATCTCAACATTTCAATATGTGTTCTCTTCCACTCCCCAGCCCCTTTCCATGCCTCCATTCTTCCCACTTTGAAGAAGAAGAAGAAAGAGGAGGAGGAGGAGGAGACAGCCTTTTCCTCAGGACTAAGGTTGGACAGGGGAGTCTCTGTCCCAGAAATATGCTAAGATTAATCCAATTTGAAAGGGCATGTAGGAGCTGTAAATATTTATGGGCAACAGAGAAGAAGCTGACCCAAGTATGCCAACTAAAGGCACTGGGTGGGCTGAAGAATAGCCAAAAATCAGTGACCCCAAGTGTCACTCCCTGCATGCCAAGTGCAATTAGCCCTAGAGGGGCCAGGAGGTAAGGAAGCAGAAGGAGGTCCATGGATCTGAGGCGCTGGGGCAGCAGACATGCTCTCCCCACTTTTTCCTACCCATTTCTACACTGGAGGTTTTCAGAATTAATCCCATGAGTAGAAACTCCCTACACCTCTAGTCTGCCTCTGTCCGGCTTTCATGGCTGATGCATCCCATACTTCTGGAAAAAGAGAACACAAATTTGTAGACTCTCATATTTCTAAATCTGTTAGAAAATATTAAGATAGTCAGAGCCTTTTCTGTTCTCCCTTTTCATTCACTTCATTCATTTTGCTCAGTCACTGCACACACAATACTTTTTTTTAACCCTCCACCCTGAAAACTTTTTGTTGACTCTTTATAATAGTGGCCTCCTAAGAGTCTTGTGATGGACTCAATTCACCCAGCCTCCGGATTTATCCATGCTGTTCAGTGTTCCCCAGATGCGGACGTCTTCTCTAACACTGCATAGTGCTCCATTGTGTGTATGCACCAAAGTTTGCCTATCCATTCTTCCACCGATAAGCACTGTGGGCACTTCCATCTCTTTGCTATTTTAAACAGTGGTGTGGTGAACAAGGTCATACATCTATTCATGTAGTTGCTCTTACTTCTCTAGGCTCTGTTGCACCTAGAGAGATTGCTGGGTCATATGGTACTTCTGTTTCCAACTTTTGAAAGAAGTTCCAGGCCATTTTTCACAGTGCTTGCTTCATACTGCAGTCCAGCCAGAAATATCTGAGGCTTCCAGTCTGGTTCCACTCTCACCAGTATTTGTTGCTTTCTGTTGTTTTGAACTTATTAATGCAAGGGCAAGGTGTATCTGGTGGCCGTTTTACTTGCATGTCTAGAGTGGCTAATGGCCGCAAGCATGCCATCATCCATTTGCTGAATTAAAATTTTCTTTGGCGAACGGTCTGTTGATGTCCACTGCCCATTTGTTAATGGAATTATTTGTCTGTTGTTGCTGTTGTGACACTGACATTTTCTATCAGTTTCTGAGATCTATTCTTTGTCTGATATGGCATTATCAATCCCACACCCCAAACCTAAGGGTTCTCTTTTGACTCTTCTGGTGAAATATTTTGAAGCACATAAATATCTAATTTTTAGAAGGTCACAGTTATCTAGTTTGTATTCCTCTGCTGGTGTGTTTTTAAATACGTTTGTTAGTATATTTGTGCCATATTTGTAGAACACCCAAGTTTGTTCCCACTTTTTCATGGATGACCTTTTTAGTTCTAGGTTATACAATCAGATCTTTGATCCATTTTAGTTCATTTTAATATATGTATGCATTATGGATATTGTTTCATTCTTCTGAAAATGGATATTTGGTCTTGTCAACACCACTTGTGAAAGAAACCCTCTCTTCCACATTTAAGGCATTTCAGTCCTTTACTGAACCAAAGGTTGATGGATTAACTTGTGAGTCCTCAATTCTGTTCCCTTGGTCTATGTGTTTATCCTTGTGCTAGTCCCAGGCAACTTTGACTACTGATTGTATACTAGACTTTGGACAGTGTGTTTGGTTATGTTCTTCAGAGAAGCAAAACCAGTGATAAGTATATGTGCATGTACAAGGGGTAGCTCCCCCAAAACAGAATTATTTTTCAGAGCTCTTTATTTCTTCATTTACTTATTTATTAATAAAGTGACCAGATTTTAACATTGGTAAAGCAGGACACCATTGACCAGAGGGAGGAGGGTTAAGGGGGTATATTCCCTTCCCATTCTCCTGCTGTTCCATTCCCTAGTTTATCGTGCATTCTTTCTCAAAATCGGGACTTTTTAAAAAATGCCACAGGACATGGGAAAAATTGTTTAAAATCAGGACTGTCCTGCCAAAAGCTGGATGTCTGGTCACTTTATTTTTATACAAAACAAGCTTATTGCCTTCAGAGTAATCTCCATTACACTAAATACATTTGTTAAACCTGCGATTCCATTCTTGGAAACATTTTCAAACTCAGCTATTCACAGCTGACAGTGGCACATCCCTAGTTTTTTTCTTCAATTCTCCTACTTGTCAATCAGTGTCCTTTCATGTCCTTTTTCATTCATGGAGACAAAACAAAGTCAAAAAAAGTAAGGTCAAGCGGGTAAGGTGCATGGGGCAAGAGAGGCATGCTGGTTTTTGCCAGAAACTGGCACACCAAGATGGCTGCATGGACAGGTGCATAGTCGTTTTTGCAATCCAGTTCTCTGTTTACCATAAATCAGGCCTTTGGGTTGGGGGGGGGGGGGGGAGCGACAAACTGTTACACAATCTTTTCAGAACCTGAAGATAAAAATCTGGATTAACAGTCTGACCTGGTGGAACACCCTCCAAAGGCACTATCCCCCTCGTAACAAAAAAACAAAGGAGCATCATCTTGATCTTTTGTTTCACATGATGGACTTTTTTTTGGTGGGGGGGTTAAAGAAAGAATGTCATCTTCTGATGGCATGATTGATGTTTTCTTTCAGGATTGTAAGAATAGCACTATGTTTCATGACGTTGGGGGAAAAAAGTCTGGGTCACTTTGGAAAGAACATTCTGTTCTCTTAAAGCACAGCATGATTCCACTCAACACTCTTTTTCCTAGCCTGTCAGAACTCAGGGGACAAATTTTGCAGCGACCCTTCTTATTTCTAAATCTCTAGTTAAAATTCACTGAATCAAACTCCAAGATAGTTAAAATAACGTCCCCATCCCTTCAATGGTTCATCATCAGTCTTCAAGCATGGGTGCAGAAATTTTGTCAACATGTTCACTCATTTAGGAAGCTGACAGATGTCCAGAATGAGCTTTGTCATCAATTGACATTTTACCTTTTTTGAAATGAGGAAATCACTCATACACTTGAATTTTTTTTCCATAGCACTATCCTTGTAAGCTGTGTTCAATTTCACAACAGTTTTCATGACATTCTTCCCATGCAGGAAACAAAATTTCACAGCTTCACAATGTTCTCTTAAATTGGCCATTGCAAAACAACAACAACAACAAAAAAGATGTTTGAGGGAAACTGTTTTTACCAAAAAAAAGTTCATTGTGACCAAAGAGAACCTTCCCAGATGATGCCATTGAATGCACTAACTGAGAGTGTTTCTTGATACTCAGCTAACAGGAAAATATGCAGACTACAAAAGTTTTGCTCAGCAGAGCTTTTTTTCCATTTTAGGGGGGATTCCCCCTGGTATATAGAACTGGCTCACACAGATGTAGAAGTGGTAAGTTCCACCTGATTCAAGTCCAGAGGTCAGAGAATAAACAGAAGGTCTCTCCCAACCCATGTAACCACAGGGCCAATGAACCAGGAAGCAGGAAGGCAAAGTCGGAGTACCACAGGCTGGTGGATACAGAGCACAATGAATCCAAGTTGAACAGTTCACTGATGACTGCTGGGCCTGACAAGTGAGATAATAAGCAGTCAATGAACAAGATTCAGGATCCAGATCCAGCAGAAGTGTGCTAGCATCTGCCTAGTGTCCATCTATTCTAAGAGTTGACTGTGGCGTGAATGAAGCCTCCCTCAGCTGCATCAAGGATGTGAACAGATTTAGGAGGGGGTGGTGTCCTTGTTAGGTGCCATCAAGCAGGTTCTGACCCACAGTGACCAGTATGAAACCTATAGCACAACAGTATGAAGTACCTAGTCCTAGAGTCCTAGAGCAATCTTCACAATTGTTCTTCTGACTGAGTGTGTCGTTGCTGCAATCACTGTATCAGTTCATTTCATTGAGGCCCTTCTCTGTTTTTCACTCCTCTCTACTTTATTGGGCATGATGCCCTGCTTCAGGGACTGTTCTCTCCTGACCACATGTACAAGGTATGTGAGAAAAAATCTCACCATCCTTGCTTTTAAGGAGCACCCTGGCCATTGCTTCTACAACAGACCAATTTGTTCTTTTAGCAGTCTGGGGTACTTTCAATATTCATCACCAGTAAAACAATTCAAATGCGCCTATTCTTCTCCAGTCTTTCTTACTCAACACCAACTTTTGCATGCATATGAGTCAAGTGAAAATACTCTGACATGGATCAGAGACATCTTACTCCTCAAAGTACCTAAAATCCCTAAAGAGGTCTTCTGCAGCAGATTTACCTAATGCAACACATCTTTGAATATTTTGACTGCTGTTTCCATGAGCATTGATTATGGATTCAATTAAGATCCTTGACCACTCAACCTACTCGCCACTCATCATGATGCTACTTATTTGCCCAGTTGTTAGGTTTTTAGTCTTCATTACATTGAGTTGTGATCCACCCTGAAGGCTGAAGTCTTTATCTTCATCAGCAAGTTTTCCAGCCTTCCTCACTTTCAGCAAGCTGGGTGGTAACCTCTGCATATTGAAAGTTGTTGATAAGTCTCCCTTTAATTTTTATGCCACATAGAATTCAGATAACTCTAACCTTTTCCTCCCGTGGCTGTCTGTATGCTTCATAGAATCCCATCATGGGGTTGACCACACTCGTTAGTTCACATCATGGAGAATCCTGGTCCACTCACTTTGAGATAAAATCAAGTGCTCACAGACATTCACAGCCTGTTTTACATTTGTACTCAAGCTCATATGAGCTTTCGAGACTCGGTGTATAAGACTAAAAATGTCAAAGTGCAGAAATGTTTCTAGAATAGTCTTTGTAAACATTTTGACAGATAATTTAGGAAGAAGTCTATTGCTAGAGTATGGGTCATTACAAAGAAAGAGTCATGAAGATCAAGGATTGCAGCCTTCAGTATGGTTTTTGACTCAAAGTAAAGATGAAAATCCTCACAAAAATGGGCCAATAGGTAACGTCATAAGGAATGCAGAAAAAGTTGAAGTTTTCAAGGATTTTTTTTCCTGAGTTGAATCCAATATCAATGCTCATGGAAGCAGTCATCAAAAGAGCAAAAGAAAAATTACATTCGGTAGAACTGCTGCACAAGGTTTCTTTAGAGTGCTGAGTAGCGTAGAGAGGCAGCAAGAAAAGGACAGCCCTCTAGGAGATGAATTGATACAGGGGCTGGAACAATGGGCTCAGGATGGGACAGGATCAGGAAGTGTTTCATTCTGCTGTCTAAAGAGTTTCAATGAACCAGAACAGATTCTATGGCATAAAACGACATCAACAACACAGAGGAACATGTCCAACAAACAATTTCCATTCCCTGTCCACATTTTGCCGGGAAAAGAAAATTTATTACCACCAAAGACAACTGTGTTAGTCCGGTAGACTAGAGAAACAAATCCATAGGCACGCATATGGATATAAGGGAAAGGTTTACATACAAGAGGAATGGAAATTTGAGAGAAGATCCCAACCCAGTCCAGTTCAAAGTTCTAAGTCTGATAGTAGCCTATATGTCTGATACCAGTCTGTAAAGTCTCCTTCCAACTCATGAAGTCACAGGCCAATGGGTGCAAAGTCCCAGCACTGGCAGGGGTTCCCTTATGACTCCTCGTTTCCAGGGCTCAGGGTCCATCAGCACTATCCATTGGTGATAGAAACATCTCAGCACTGGCAGGGGTCTCTCTACAGATTTTTCGGCTTCAGAGGTCTGGTTCCATCAGGGTAAGGCCATGTGGCTTCTCCTCCAGCTCTTCTGGTTCCTCACACTACTTGTCTTGTCAGTCCAACAACTGGGAAAAATGGTCTTTCCTCTCCACGAGGGAAATACCGTGAGACTTTCCAGAATTCTCAAGAGAAAGCCATGCCCACACAGAGAACTCATTAGCTACTCAATGGCTATCTTCAGATCGACAGGCTAGATTCCACTCCTACCTCTCAATCATGAAATTGACACAGGCACAACCACCAACAATTCATCACTGTTTCTCAGTCTTCTTCAGTAGAAACATATTTTGAAATCAGATCAATATCTGCTTCCAATGGACATCTGTCTATTGATCTTTTTCTATCTCTTAGTGTTTGGGAATGCCCTGCTGGTGTAGTGGTTACGAGTTCGGCTGCAATCCACATAGGCAGCAGTTTGAAACTACCAGCACCTCTGAGGGAGACAGGGCTTTCCCCGCCTGTAAATAGTTAGTCTCAGAAACCCACAGGTGGTCACTGTGAGTTAGCATTGACTCGATGGCGGTGAATTTGTTTTTTTTGAGAGTTTGCTAGAGACACCTGGTGGCATCCTGATGAGGCATTTGGATGTTAAAGGCAAGTTTGGCAGTTCAAACTTCTCAGTCATTCTGTGAGAGAACAATGAAAGATTCTTTCTGTAAAGATGTATGACCTTGGAAACCCTCTGGGTCAGTTCTACTGTATCTGAAAGGATGGCTACAAGTTGAAATCAACCTGACAGCAGTAGGAATGATTTAGAGGCAAATAACCATTTTTGCTTTATATATTTGCTTCTTTGTTTTGTATGTGTATGTGCCTTGGGATTCTCTTGTCTTCATTTGGAATCATTTCTCATGGCATGACTCTTCCAGGAAGGTAGGCTCCTACTCCCAACTGAGGAGGCCAGAGAGGATGGGACAATCTTTCTTCTCATTCCCAGAGAACCAAGGCATAGGCACTGTTGCCAATTGGAAACTTTGAGTATAATTTTGAATATTCAGGGGCACAAAGAGAAGGAGAGCTACAGACAAGCAGGACAGACTAGGATTATTCATGAGACCAGAGAAAAAAGTTCAGTTGCAATGGCCACAGTGCCCAGGGAGTTGTTGCCAGAGATGTTACCTGATAATTGTTCTTGTTTCACCATCTAACCTCTGTTGTCAGCCTCCAGTGGATCTTGCATATTATCCGTGTAAGTCAGGGGTGCTCAATAAGTCGATTAGGACCTACTAGTGATTGCAAATGTCATGTAGATAGGTCATATAGCACTAAAAAAATAGACGCAAGCTGAGCCCCAGTGGTGTAGTGGTTGTGTGCGGGACCGCGACCTGCTGGGTTGGCAGTTCAAATGCAGTAGCAGCTCTCCAGGAGCAAGACTGGGCCTCCTACTCCCACTAGAGGGCAGTGATGCACCCTCCCCAAAAAAAGAAAAAAAGTAGACATAAGCCTATCATCAATTGCATCACTTAATTGATACACAGTCAATCAGATGCAATCTTAGATGTCAAACACATGTGCAAACAGCTGCACAAAGTTCGGGAAAACTGACAAGCCAAGTTATTGCCAATTTTTAGACCTTGTTTTTTTTCTCTTAAACCTAAGAAAGGGCATTAAAATGAGTGGGGGAGCTGGGTCAAGTAAGAAGACAAAAACATATCACTTTCATATGGAATGGGAGATTTTGACACTACAAATTGACATTCAGCTGAAATCCAGAGTGCACGAACAGTTCTGGAACTTACTCAGAGAGGGAAAGTATCAAAACATGACAAAATGTGCTATCTCCTTGACTACATTATTAGATTCTACTTATTAATGTGATTCAGCCTTTTCCACATTAAGATCATTAAGTCCAAGTCCGGTTCCACTATGACTGATTGTCATGTGGAAGTGTCAGCAGCTCCTGTCTGGCCTATGCAGCCCCGGTTCATTTCATGCAGTGCAACTCTTCAGAGTAAACGCAGGTAATGACAAAAAATGTACATAGTTAATTGTGTCGTGTTGTGCTGTGCAATATGGACTCATACAGTGATGCAAAGCACAGAACATACATTGTACATATAGAGAATTCTCAATGCATTTACGAATAAACGTAATAGAATGTTTTGCATTTTTGTAGTTGGTAGATCCTTTTGACTTGATCATGTTCTAAGTAGCCTACATGCTGGAAAGGTGTGAGCAACCTGCTCTGACATCTCTGCTCTTTTGATGCTCTTTCAAGTCAACCAATCCTCATCAACAATTGACTCAATCAGAGTCCATGTCTGTTATTTGCATCCATGAACCCTGATTGACACTCTTCCTTTCAATTATGTGAAGACAGCTATTGCCTAAGGAAACAACAACAAAGCGCATGGCCCCCGTGTCGATTCTGCGTCGTAGCAACCTGACAGAAGAGGGGAGACTGGCCCCTGAGGGTCTGCAAGAGGGAGACTCCTCTTCCTCCCATGGAGCAGCTGGTGGTTTCAAACTGCTGACCCTTCGCTTAGCCAAATGGAGAAACAGCACGGCCCCTGGGGTCCCTCGTTATTGCCTACTCTGCGTCTCCTCGCCCCTCTTCTTCAGGCTGAGTCATGGGTCATCCAACACCTTTCCTAATGATGCCAGTCTATGCCTCCTTTGCTCACCATTCTCTGTGCTCACTGACCATCACCGTTGTCTTTGCATACCTCACCAGGGTACGCTGTCTTCTTCTAGACCCAGATAGGAAGCTTCCATAACTGCCGCCTAGGACCCCTGGGCAGCACAAATGGGTGAGTGCTGACTCCTCACCCAAAGGTGGGCAGTTCAAGCCCATCCAGGGGCTCCTCGGCAGGCAGAGTGGCCCATCTGTTTCTGAAAGGTCGCCACTTGAAAACCTCGTGGAGCGGTTCTCCTCGGCACTCAAGAGTTGCTGTGAGTTGGGATCAACTCCATAGCCACTGGCAGCAACATGTGAATGCTGCCCAGCACCGAGAGTCAAGTCCGACTTGTGCTGGGCCAGATGAAAGCTCTCATTCTTTTCACATAGACAAGGAGGGCAAGGGGAGAAGGCACTTCAAAAAGCTTGTGTGAAAATTCCATTATCTTATAATTCTATGTTTTTCTTGAACTGTTGGAGCCCCCTGATGTAATAGTAAAGTTAGCTCTTTGCCATTGCATAACGTGTGTGTGTGTATGTGCTTTCATTTGGAGGGTCAACGTCATGAGTAGGGACAGAACTACTCTATCCAAATACCTAATAATTAATTCTTGCCTTCTTTTTCCTTATGATTGAATGCCACTTCATATTCAATTTCTAGGGGTTAAGAGCCTGGCTCTCCTTGGGCCTCTATCCAACTCCACTAAAAATCACCTCTCTTGCCCTAAACCTCATTCCCCTTGGCCCTAAGTCCCATATTATGCAGTTGTCCCTCCCTAATGAAAGCCTCCACCTTCATGGGCCACTGCTATGAACTCACTTAGTCAGTCCTTACTTGAAAGACACCTACTAAGTGTCAAGCCCAGCAAGTGACTGGGTGGCTTCAGGTCATATAGGCCATTCTTCTCCTTTAGACTGAAATAGTTCTACCTGGCCTTTCAGCTTATTGTTATGCCTTTTCTTTGTTCTATTTCATTGCAGATACCTAAATATATCGTGAAATAGGCCATCTTGACCCTTTCTAGTGTGCGATTCTGTGGTGTTGGTTACATGCTCACTATGGCATAAAGTCAGGTAAGAAGCTCAAGGTCAAACCAGTTACCATCAAGTTTAGACCAACTCCCGGTGGCCCCATGTGTGCAGAGTGGATGGAGCTGTTCCCTGTGGTTCTCCCAGCTGTGAAATTTCAAGTCGATTGCCAGACCTCCTTGGAGGGGATGTGAACTGCCCACATCTCAGTGATTAGCCAAGGACTTGACCCTTTATCCCACCCAGGGAATCTGCAGCTCGCCTCCTCACCCTCTACAGTCCAAACTCTCACCACCCCCAAGCAGAAGCGCAACACTTACTAGGCAGTAACTCCCCACAGTGGCGTTCCTCAGCCACGCGGGGAAGAGTGGATAAAAAAGGAGATGACATTTTTGTGCCCCTTACTGTGTGCCAGGCTTAGTGCTAGATACCATCTGTCACGCACTGCCGTTCAGTCGATTCTGATTCTTCCTGACACTATAGGACAGGATTGAACCCACCTCTCCTCTGGGACCCCAAGGCTGTAACCCTTTGCAGGAGTAGAGGCCCGTCTCTTGCTCCCATGGAAGCAGCTAGTGGTTTTGAACAACTGATCTGGAAATTAGCAGCCAACACATCACCGCTATGCCACCCAGGCTCCTCCACTTAGAGGCACTCTGTGGCGGTCATGTACTTGATGTCAATTTCGTAATTGGGATGTAGGGGTGGAGTCTAGCCTGTTAATCTGGAGATAACCAATGAGGCCTCTGTGTAGCATGGCTTTCTCCTGAGAGTTCTGGGAAGTCTTATGGTATTCCCCATCAGAAGAGAGAGACTCACTTGCTGATGGGAAGAGAGATTCACTTCCTGAGAGACGAACTACTGACAAGACGAGATGACAGCGTGCTGATCGATCCTGATTCCTGGAGAGTGTAGGAACCAGAGGAAAAGCCACATGGGCTTGCCTTAATGGAACCAGACCTCTGGGGCTGGAGAAACCACAGAGAGACCCCTGCCAGAGCTGTTTCTACCCCAGCTGGATACACAAGATTCTGCACCCACAGGCCTGTGATTGTCCTGGTGTAGTTGCATGTGCTTTGTAAGTTGGAAGGAAACTTTTTGACTGGTAACGGACATATGGGCTAATATTGGACTTACGACTTTGGACTGGACTGGCTTGGGATGCTTTCTCAATGTTTCATTCCTCTTGTATATAAACCTTTCCCTTATATCCATATGTGTGTCTATGAATTTGTTTCTCTAGTCTACCCGGACTAACACCACCACGCCCACCCCTCAAAACAAAACAGAACCAAATGGCAATGCAGTCAGTTCTCACTTCCAGTGATCCTACAAGTCAGGGTAGCCCTTCCCCTGAGAGTTTCCAAGACGGGAACTCTTGCAGGGAGCGGAAAGCCTCGTCTTTCTCTCATGAGCCCTTGGCAGTTTTTAAACTGCTACCCTTTGGGGTACACATAGCAAGAAAACTTAATATTGGTCAGTAGCTGAAATCATCTCCATGGCCCAACTTTTTTCTATAGAAAGGCTGACAAATCAAAAGAAACGTTGTCCAGTATGAATGTCATTTCCTTTGATTGAGTGTGCCAGAGCAGGGGAGGGAGAAAATCAAGGTCTGGGTGACACAGAAATGAGACCACGGGTAAGAGCAGATGATGGCATCTTGGCGGCAACACAGTGCCAACAGCTCAGGCCTATTTTTGTTTGGGAGCCTCCAATCCTGGAACCACAAAGGCTACTGCTTTGGTCAGAACGGTGATGCCTCTCCTTTGTGGGATCTCACAGGCCATGAAGGGGCTATCTACACGGTGCACGGAGATGCATAAAATAGGTGAGCAACTTCTCATACCAGGAATTCCTCCTTCCGCCCACTGTCCTTCCAGCATGAACCATGGGATGCCTCCTTCTCTCCAGCTGCAGAGAGCCCGAGGAGGGTCCTGCAGCAATTGGTTCCTCGGATTCATGCCGGTTCTCTTCCGAGGCTGCATTTGTGTGTTTGTGAAATGAGCAGTTTGCACTGGTCTGCTGTGTGAAATAAGCCGCAAGGGTGGATCTCAGGGAGCGATGGCAGCCAGGGGAAGAGGGTGGGGTGGGGTGGGGGTGGGGGTGGGGGGTGGAGACAGCTGGTCAGTGGATGCCAAAGCCACATTCTGGAGCTGTCGCCTAGGCCTTGTCCCCCTCCACCCCCCACCCCCCGCCTGGATCCTGGAAATCATTTTGTTACACAAAGTTGCTCTCCAGAAGTCAAACGCCAGTTCTCCCTGTGTGGTATTTGCAGCAACAGAGACATCAACTCAGAAGCAAGATTCTTTTGACCAAGGACTGGGCGGGCTGGGCAAAGGAGGGGGGTTGAGGGGGACGGGGAGACTGCTTTCTGTTTTCTTTTATTTTTCTTTCTTTTTTCTTTCTTCTCTGTGGAGAGATGAGTGAGGCGTGGAAGTGGGAGATGGAGAGGTTGCAGACGTCTGTCCTCGTTGACACCCCAGCTGTGAGACGCACTTACCAAGTGATAAGGGCCGTGGTGAGGAAATGAAAAACCACAGCTGAGGCATCTTGCCCCAACGGCTGGGTCATTATCTTCTGGCTCCCATGGAAAAGACGCTCCACAGCCTAGGAACGCTCTCACCTGGGCTCTGACCACGGAGACGGGCAGGGGAGACCTCACACACTGAGGGAGACCCAAGGGTAAAGCCAGCCTGAGTCTATGACTCCTCCCTCCTGCTGTGATCAGGACCAGCTCTCTGGAGAAACAAACAACCCCCCATGACTGTGCACTCAGCTCCAGCTCGTGGCCAACTCCGTGTGGACAGCTGTGCCCCCAAGTGTTGTCAAGGTTGATTGTTCAGAAGGGAGTGGCCGGGAAGCCCCTGGGTGGGCATGAACTACAAACTTCTCAGTGAGTGCACAGTTTGGGCCTTCCTGAGAATCCCTGCTGTGTCTATGCCATGCAGAGCAGCCGGTGACCCAGAGGCAGAAGTGTGACAGGTCCAGGTCCCCGTATCCTCCATACAGGAAGAGGATGTAGTAGGACTACCTTGTGGAGTCTCCTGGCTCTCCTGACCCACCCCCAACGCTACCGGAGTCCCTTCCCTCTCTGCAAAGGAGACAAAGGAGGCAGACACACACTCTTATCAAGCATGCAAGCGATTTCATGGGAACACCACCCTTCACTCTCTTCTGGTTCTCTCTCCCGGGCCAGGGGGCCGGCACATCTTCAAACGCCTGCTGGCTTAAATGGTGACAGCTGCTTCCAACTGGCTGGCTGAGGGAGGGCCTGCCTGGTGCAGGGCGAGGAGAGAGATAACTGGAGGGTAGAACTTCAAAGCCAAATCCGCTGCAGCCACTTCAAGCGAGGGCTGCTGCTTCCATTTGGTGGCTTGCTCTCTGCATGCAACAAGTGAGCCCAGCCATGCCAAGTAAGCAGACCTTCCCCTCCACACCCTAAGTGCTGGTGCGAGGAGACCAAAAGGAGCTTGGAGAGGTGGTCCCTTAGCCTTTTGCTTGTCTTGGGCAATCGGTTTGTCACCACCAAACGTCAGTTTGACTAATCCTCTATAGCATCTGCTTCAGACTTTTAGGACCCGGAGATGAGGGAAGGTTTTATATTTTATTTTATTTTATTTTATTTAACGTATGTTTAATGTGTGAGAGTGTGTGCGTATGTGTGTGTTCCTCGGATGTCAATTAAATTACCCTTCTTCGGAGACTTTCTGTATGAGAAGTTGGCGCGATCTTAGAATGTTGCAGGGGGTAGGGGGGTGGGGGGAGTCTTTGATCTTCCTTCAGCTTCGGAGCCGTTATGGGAGGAACTGTCACACGGAGATTCCAGAGATGACTTGAAATCTTCCGTTCCTTGCAATGGGTAGCACAGATGGCTGTTTAAGGAACCACATGAAAGAGTCCCCGCGAAAGGTAGTTATTTCCTGCCTTTCCCATCTGGCAGGTCCTAACGAAACGCGCCCCCAGGAACAGGCTCGCTGTGATATTGTGTAGACACAGGTGCCCGCTGGTGCTGGTGGTGAGACTCTTCTTTCCAGCGAATTGCCTCTTTTGGTCTCTATCACCCAACTCACCTCCCTTCCTCCTCTCTGCCTGTCAAACTCCGATTTGGCATAGGCAGGTTTACATACACCCTGTATGCCTTGGTTTGTTCATTTGCTAAATGGGGATGAGCAGACAGTATCATAAAGCCATCACCTGGCGAGGATTCAGTGACGTCCCATTGGTCCTGTCACTTGAAAAGGAGCCTTGTTAAAATACAACGAATGGCATGCCCATATGGTGGACTATAACATAACTAAACATATCTTAAGGCAGGAGGGAAATGCCACATTCTAATGAGTGAGTGAAATAACCAATGTGTGGAGAAATAAATGAGGTGCTCTTGTTGTTATGGTTGTTGTTAGGTGACACTGAAACCATTCAGACTCCCAGCGACCCTATGCACACCAGAATGAAGCACTACCCCATCCTGTGTCATCCTTACAATTGTTCCTGTGTTTGAGTCCATTGATGCAGTCACAGTGTCAGCCGATCTCCTTGGGGGCCTTCCTGTTTGTCACTGCCCCACAGCTTTACCAAACATGATGTCCTTCTCCAGAGGCTGGTCTCTTGTGACAACATGTCCAAAGGAAGTGCCACAAAGTCCGGCCAGCCTTGCCTCTAAGAAGCACTCTGGCTCTACTTCTTCCCAGACAAATGCAGGAGATGAGCCCTAGAAAGAGACGAGTAGTGTGCTGGGCACATGGTCAGTACTTACATTTTTTAAGTCATCATTTCCATCTCTGCTTTAGAGCTCACCTCAAATGCCAACTTCCTCAGGAAATCTTCTTGCGTGGTACCTGCCCTGAATCATTTTTCCTTGCTCCCAGGCTTACTGCTGGGTAGTATCACCTCACCTTTGGCACTTATCACTATACCTTGCACTACCCTAATTTTTGTCTCACCATGCATGTCTCACCTCATGTTGCTTTGCTTCCATTCGGTTGTGCTGGTTCTTATTTTGCTTGCTAAGTTGAGTTGGTTCTGCAACTTAAAAAGGAGCCCAACTGAGAATACAGCAAACGATGCTGTATTCATATGATGGGATGTAACCAAAAAGCTATAATAAAGGGAGGGGAGGGGGTGAATGTTTCATTATCATTGTTAAGCAAAAATAGAGCCACAAAGAAAGCTGTTAATATAATAACATTGCCATAAAGAAGCTATTAGCATAATAACTTTTCAAGTTTTAAAAGAGTACAACCAAGAAAAATGTGTGCGCACACATCGGAGGTCAAACTCTGCGAGGATATATACCAAGTACCAATAGCCATGCTTGTTACTTGGCCTCTGAGAAGAGCTGATTTGAAAATTATTATGCTTATTTTGATTCTGCTCATACTTTTTAAAGAAAATTTCACATATTCTTCTAATCAGGAAAGCAGAAACAAAAATTATAAGATGCAAGTGAACATAAGTAAGTGGATAAGGTTGTGATTTTTCAAGTTTCATCCATTCACTCACAGACATCTGCAGAGCTACTGTGACTATGGAACTTTCATCAATATTATTGGGAACATGAGTAAATTTAAGACAGGTCCTCCCCTTGGCAGAGTTCATATTTAGTTGGAGGAATGAGGCATACAAATGAGAAAAACAGTACCTAAGAAGCAAGATGAGCAGTGCAGGACAGCCTAAGACTTTTCCAGGGGTGCTGGTGTGACCAGAAGACTGGGGAAGAGGCTTCAGGAAGGAGTGCAGTTAGAGAGCCTTCAAGGTAACGTTGATTCCTCACAATTAAAAGCCAAACTTAACTGTCATCCAATCAATTCTGACTCATGGACCCTATAGGAGAGAGAAGAACTGCCCCCCTGGGCTTCTGAGGCTGTGGGTTAGTTTGGGTGGACTAGAGAAACAAATGCATGAACTCTCATATGTATGGGAGCAAGCTCTACATCAAGAGCAGCTTAATAATGAGAAATTTCCCAGTCCAGTCCAGATCAAGTCTATAAGTCTGACATGAACCTCTGTGTCCAATACCAATCTGTAAACTCCTCTTCAGAATCACGAAACACATGCAACGATGCTGAATGCAGGAAGATCACAGACCTCATGGGTCCAGGATGTTGTAAACATCTCAGGTCGCCATGTGACTTCTCCAGTTCCCAGAGCACAGGTCCATCAGTGTAGGGCCATGTGTCTCTCAGGAGAGCATCTCTCATGAAAGACAGTCTCTTCTGCCTCCAAGAAGGAAATCCAGGAATTCCCAGAATTCTCAGAAGACATGCCCACATAGAGACTTCATTGGTTATGATCCTATTGACAGACTAGACTCCACTCCTTCCCTTTTAATCCTCAAATTGACACCAAATTATGTAACTACCACAGGTTGCAAATCTTTACAGGAATAAAAAACTTCATGTTGCCCCCTGAGGGTGAAATATATATCTATCTGTGTGTGTGTCTCCAGAGTTCAAAAGCAATTAAAATATTCGATTCTGGATAGATATGACAGAAATTAAACCCTCCTAGAGATGCGCTGAATAAGAAAGGCAGACTAAGAATCCATGTGAATATTGAAAGGACTGTGGACTATCAAAAGAACCAACCAATCTGTCTTGGAAGAAGTATAGTCAGAATGCTCCTTAAATGCAAGTATAGCAAGACGTCCTCTCACCTACTTGAGAAATGTTGTCAGGAGAGACTGGTCCCTGGTAAAGACATGATGCTCAGCAGAGAGGCGGCGACAAAAGAGGAAGACCTTCAACGAGAAGGCATGGCACAGTGGCTGGCTGCATCAGTGGGCTCAAGCATAAGAACAGTTGTGAAAATGGTGCAGGACCAGGCAGTGCTTTGCGCTTTGTGCCTGGGGATCCTATGAGGCAACTGACTCCTATGAGCATGTCCAACGGAGCAGAGGGGCAGCAGCGTGGCTCTCAGCTTCCAACGGAAAGGTTGACGATGTGCGCCCACCAGGAGCTCACCGGAGAAGAATGTGGCAGCAGGCTTCTCGAAAGATTGGCAACCTGGAAACCGATGGGGCAGCCCTCCTCTCTTTAGTCAAAATTAACTTAAGGGCAATGATTTGGGCGTATGAGGTGACAATGTGTGTGAGAGCGACGCAATGGTTGTGTGCTTATCAGCTAAACACAAGGCGGGTGGTGCAAACCCAGCCCCCAGTTCCATGAGAGCCCAGCCTGGCAGCTTGCTTCTGTGGAGATGGCAGCCCAGGAACCCCCATGGGATAGTTTTCCTAGGACACAAGGTGGGATCAGTATGAGTTGGACTCGACCCCGAGGTACACCACCATGGACTTCAATTCTTCATGCATTGCTCAGGAACGGAAAGCTTATCTGGTTTAGTCAATGTTAACGTAAGTCATTTCATCCTCCCCATTCATTCTGGTCAAAACATTTTGAGAGTCTCTGCAAAATATCTTAGTGAAATTTCATTGCTACACACGCACATGCACACACGCACACACAATGGGGCTGGGACTGCAGGTAAATCTAATTATTAGTTAGCTCCACGTTTGGAGTCATCTGATGGCAGAGTGGCATGATGGGCTTCTAGCCACAGTTGTTTGAAACCATAGTCTGTCTCTCTGAGGGAGAAAGGTGAGGCTTTCTGCTCCTATGAAGATTGAAGATTGATTGTACATAGGGTCACTGTGGGTCAGAGACAACCTGGCAGCCCCTGACCACCTTAACAAAGATTTACCATGTCAGAAACCCATGGTTTGGAATCGACTTGATGGCAGTGACTTCAGGGGGAGACTTGAAGCTTCTGCAATGATTTCAAAGTTGCATATGTAGCAAGTGAAGTTGATTGAGATGAAGAATCGGTTGGGGGTTTTAAAGGGAGGACAAATGGATATAATATTAAAGGAAAATTTCTAATTATTCAGGGACAATACTGTATATATATGACTATGTAGCTACATGCATATATAGTACTGTGTGTGTATGTGTATGCATATAGATTACTGTGTATGCATGTATACATGTTACTATGTGTATACATGTATCTGCATGTGTGTATGCATTATTGTGTATTTATATATTGCTATGTTTTATATAAACATGTATATATACACATTATTCTTTCTTGCTGTGTATGTAGATATCTATATACATATATCCTACAGTTTATGTATGTATATGTACACATAGACCACTGTATGTGTTACTATGTGTATATGTATGTGTGTGTAGATGTTCCTGTATATGTATCCATGTTTACATAGCACTGTGTATATATTGGATACAACCAGTTTCCCGGTTGCCATGGAGCCAGTGCTAACTCATGGCAGCTCCCTGTGTGTCAGAGTAGAGCTGTGCTCCGCAGGGTTTTCGGTGGGTGGTTTTTGAAAAGAGATTGGCAGGCTTGTCTTCCCAATTCTATATCCAAACTCCATGGCCTTGAATTGATTCTGCTCTACATCAGAGTGACCACGTGGGACTGAGCAGAAGTGCTGTGGAGGGTTTTCAAGGCTGCAAATCTTTCTGAGGCCACGCTGCCTCCTCTTTCTCACGCAGATTTTCACACACATTTGGTGGGTTTGAAGCCCTGATCGTTCAGTGAGCAGTTCAACACTTAACCCACTGTGCCGTTAGGGCTCCCTGCTTCACAGAAACCAGATCAAATCAAGGCAAAGCCACCACCAAATCGACTGACCCTGACTCATAGGGACTGTATACGTGGGTATTCTGAGACTAAAAAGCTGCCTTTCTCCTTCAAGGTGGGCACTGAATTTGAACCACTGACATTGTATACACAACCTTACTGATAACCCATGATGCCTTCAGAACTCCTTTTGCCTAATATATTGTTATCTCTGGGCATTGCTGCAACTCAAACTTTCCTCATATAGGAAAGTGAGCAAGCGTGAGGGAGGTGCAGGACTGGGCAGTGTTTCCTGCCATTGTACATGCGGTTGCTATGGGTCAGAACAGAGTCCGTGGCACCTGATGACAACCAACAAGGAAAGTGAAAAACAGCACAAGTCTACTTGGATGGGAATTTGATCCCTGTTCAAAGTCCTTAGATGCCCATTGTATTACCTAAAGGGAACTCTGGGATCTCACCTCATGGAAAACATGAGTATTTGGTTACTGCGCTATAACAGATTTAAAAGGGTGATGAGATAGGGGAGTAACTTTCAATAGTGTCAGAGGTGCTGCCTTTAAAAGCACAACAAGCATATAGGTTGGTTAGTAACCTTACCGACCCAGTCTACTCTATCAACATAATCAATCAGTCAGCTAGGTCAGGAATTGACTTTCAAAAAAATCTTTGGCCAGGTTCTGGAATTGGTAGTCACTGGACTTTGGTTCACATCGTTTGCTTTGAGGTGCCTGGTGCATGGTGGCCAGGGCGACTATATATTTAGTATTTTAATGCTCCCCACGCTTGCTTTTGGAACATATCTACCTGGTAAGCATGGTTTGTCTTTGTGGATGAGTGCTATTGAGAAATGCCCTCTCACCAACACCCATTGTTTGTGTAAATAGTGTTCCCTCACTTAAATATTTAATTAGTCTAAGTCAATAACTCATGTATTGTGGTCTGAAAAGCTGGCTTGCACATATACAGTTCCCTTCTCTTAGCAGTGTTTTAAATTCTAGGCCATTGGCTAAATTTATGACTGTCAATAGAATGACCTTATACCTCTTGCTCTCTATCATAAAATGATAATAATGTCTCTAAAGTTAAACAAATATGTATAAACTGCTTGTGTGTGTACATATACACACACATTCATGTATATGTTTATAAACAGACTTGGGGATCACACTTTATTCTAGCTCCAATCTAAGAACAATTAGTTCTCATGACATGGTCTTACTCAGTAGTTGCTCTCATGAAGAGCTCACTAAGGAAATGGCTGAGAGAGCAAAGTATGGTGAAGAAAACAGATGCTGCAGCTGTCTCAAAGAACAGTCTCTGAGGTATAGTGACTAGCCAGTGAGGCATCAAGTAGGGCCACATGGAAGAACACATCAGGCTGTGCGATCCAAGGATTGTGAACAATAAAATTCAAATCTGAAGGAGAGAATATCAGAGTATAAATTCTGAATACTCAACTTATAGAAGGTCATGCAAGACAGTAGAAGCCCAAAATTCATATACAGATTCTCCACATGGATTAAGCCTCCAGTAAATCCCCTCTGACCATAATCCAGGGATGTCAATAAACTTGCTATCAGAGAGCATCGAAAAGTCAATTATGGCAGTTGTAGTTAGGTTAAAATGTAGCATCTTACATCATTTGAGTTCTCTTTTGACCCATGTTAGAGTCGTTTCAATTTTTATATTTTCTGGGGTTTTTTTTTCGAGATTTTTGTGTCTTGCTTTACATTTGTTGTTTTTTCTTTGTTTGTTTTGCTTTGCTTCCTGTTTGTGTTTTCTAGGATTTTCTGTATATGAAATGCAGAATAGGTAAAGAAACCATGTAGAGACTGTGTCTGGGCTAATGGATACCTAGGGGCATAGCAGGGGAGGGTGAGAGGGAATTGGGAGCTATACACAAGGAGTGTGAGAAATAAGAAAATGTTCTGAAATTGATTATGATCATGATGATGATCACATAACTCTTCTTGGTATTAACCATTAAAGTGTATGATACATGAATCATATGTCAATAAGATGTTTTTTAAATAGCAACAAAATCTATGGTCAAAGCCAACACTTTTTGGTCGTTCTCACTAATCTCAAAAGAGAAATTTATCCTTTCAAAGGCTTCCAGAAGATCCTTCACGTTAGAAAGTTCATTGTTGTTAGCTGTACCCTGTCCGATAGGGTCACTGGGAGGCGAAAGTGACTGGATGGCAGTGAATTCTGTTGGTGAGTAACTGCTGTTGAGTTGATTCTAGCTCCAACTTATCAGGACTTTCTGCACAACAAAATCAGAGGCTGCCTGGTCCCATGCCACCTTTACCTTCATGATCAGGCCAACTGTCGTGACCAACCTAGCGGCCTTCATCACCCCACTATGTCAGGCAATATTCTGCAATGAAACATATGGTTTTCCCTGTCCAATTTGTACAAGTAAATTGCCAGGCCTTTTTTCCTAGTCTGCTTTGGGCTGGAAAACTCAACCAAATGCACTATGGATTCTGACTCATAGATAGCAACCCACTAACTGCTGGCCCTGCTGCTAGCAGCCCAACGTGCCATCAGCTCTACCACGACGTCTCCTGTAGTCTGGAAGTCTCACCGGATGCCCCAGTATGTCTGAAAACCCCATGGCAGAGCATCCTCTATCATTGGCCACCGAGAGCTTCCACAGCTCGGCTAACTACTTACAGGTAGAGGAACCGGTGATCCATGTTTCTGAGTTCAGGGGAGACCCCAAGCCAGTGTTTAAATGGAGAGATGATGCCACTGGCGTCAAGCCAAGGACCTTTGCAGCAAGAGGGAGAGCAAACTTTCCTGATTCTTGTGTACAGTCGGAGTCGACCGTGACATCCCAGAGTCGGATTCCCCCCAGCCCACGGTGTGGAACGGCCTCCAAATAGATGGAGCCCCTGGGGACCGGTGCCAGCAGCATCTGAATGCTGGCTGCTGTTCAGGGCTTGTCCTGCCTTTCCCCCTCCTCTGGGACTTCCCCCAAACTTCTGTTTCAGTGACAAGGCCAGAACTCCCTCGCGCTCAGCCAGAAGCCTGAGCAGATGCTGACAGCGCCTCCGCACCAGAAAGCCTAGCTTCACACGCCGTCAATCTTAGCGGCCCCTCAACTTCACAGAAGGGAAACTGAAGCCTCCTAAGGCATTTTTCTGGGAACCTTTCTTCAAGGTATCAATATATCCATTCTACGATCAGTTGCCATTTATAGCTTCTGTATTTCTAGCAACTGGCAACCGGCGAGCCAGAAAACAAGCATGCCAGGACCTGCCATGGTATGTTCTCTCACCGGTCCACTGATCCACCTCGGGCCGGCTGCTCCATGCGCTTTCCCCTTCGCTGCTCCGCAAGCCGGAGCATTCGTCTGCTCAGCCCCTTCGAGGATGGAGACAGGGATCAAGGCACGCAGGACGCTGGAGCTTCTTTCGGAAGCCGCCACCGACTTAAAAGACTTCAACGGTTTGTCAAGTAAGCCCAAGTTCAGCAGACACGTGAACTTCCAATCATTTCTTCAGTCTGAGAGCTAGTCACGAGTCAGATTACTAAACCGTGGATACCCATCTGGCGTGTGCGCATCTGGCACACCCAGCGGGCAAGGCGGAGAAGGCAAGGTCTGTTCTGGACATGACAGTCCTGAGCGGCAGGGCCTGCCTGGGAGGAGAGGGAGCTGGAGAGAAGGTCTGCGCAGCGATGGACAAACAGACGGAGATGTTAGGAGGGAAGGTACAAGAAGAGGGAGGATGGTGGGGAAACGTTGCGGAAGAAGCCTCTTTGACTTTCCCACGGACCCTGTTGCTCTGGCAGGGCTGACGGAAGCTCATCACAGGCAGCATGGAAAAAGGGCTTCCTCTGCAGGGCCATTGACCTATAGGCTGTCGCCTTTCCCTGAAGCTGACAGGGAATCCCCAAGTGCTGGAAAACATGATGTGCTCGGCTACATTGTCGGCTCATCAGGACCCTACATCCAACAGTGAAACACTGCCCAGTTGTGCACAGTCCTCACAAGTGTGCTGAAGGTTGGGCCCTTTGTGCAGCCGCTGGGGGACATCCATCTGGTTGAAAGTCTTCCTCTCTGTCGCTTCCCGCTACTTGACCCAGCATGCAATGTGGTAGGACGCTGATCCACCCAGAAGTGCCTGACAATCTCCTGAAAGATGACAGTCACTCGAGGCCTCACAAGGCACAGGGCTACTCTGACAAACAAGGGGTCCCCAGATCCAGAATCAACTCCACAACTCCACAAAGGCTTATTTTCTTGCTTGTTTTTTGGGTCTGATACACATAAGTGCTTCTGCAAAATAAGAGCTGATAATATCCTTAATCTTATGTGCCTACATGTGTGTGCCTCTGTGTGTGTATGTGTGTATTATTGATAGCAATTTGTGCTCTAGGTAGACGCCCACAGGCTGCTGGGAACCGAAATGAAGGTGCTCATGCCATCCAGGACACACAAAACTGCTCATGGGAATTATGACTACCTGACACTGATCACAATCTAGTCCTTTTCTTTCTGGAGACACAGAACACAGTATTTCTCAATCTCCCACCTAATTGGCTTAATTCATGTGATAAAGTTGTAGCCAATAGGATTTGAGCAGACATGACATGGTGTGCCACCTTGTAGTTGGCCAATCCCATTCCCATGTGCAAGCCAGTTGCCCTCTATATGGCTGGACGCACATGACAATGTGGTCCAAAGGATTGAAAGACCCCCACAACAAAAAAAGATTGGGTCCCTAAAACACTTTAGAGGTCCCTAAAACACAAGAGCGAGAGATTAGCTCCTGGTGTGTCTAAACCACAGAGGGAGCAGGGGGTGGGGCTGCCTACCTCAGGGTCAGCGGTTGGGACTCACAGTTCACGCCGAAAGGGAGAGTTGGACTTAAAGGGTCGCTATGCATTGGAATCAATGCAATGGCAGTGGGTTCACTTTGTCTTGGGTGTCTAAGCCATTCACAGTTTTGGTTATATTTATGATGGCAATTTAGACTCATCTATCCAATATACTCAATGGACACACAGAGCCATCATGCAAGTACAGATGCCACCAAAGGTCAAGGAAGTTGGGGCTTTGTTTTTTGTTTGTTTTTGTTTTTAAGTTCTCTTGAGAGTTGGAAATGCGTTCAAGGCCCTAAAAACATTTCTATCTGAATAGTCGTGTTTTCCAGTTGACAAAGATACGCCTATGTGTATTATCTCACATCTTCCTAACCATAATTCTGAACCAAACTCACAGCCAGTGAGTTGATTCTGATGCATGGCGAGTCACTGTGAGCCTCTGAGACAGAGGAGAACTGCTTCTGTGGGTTTCTGAGACTGTAAATCTTTACAGGAGTAGAAAGACTTACCTCCTCCCACAAAGTTACCGGTGGTCTCGAACCACTGGTCTTATGGTTAGCAGCCCAATGTGCCACCAACTACACCGCCAAAGCTCCTTTGTGGGCGAGAAAGTGTGGCACAAATAGGTTAATGACTCTCCCAAAGTCACACAGTTAATAAGCAGAAGAATGTTGAGTAGACCTAGGCCCCCCCCTCCCCATCGATGACCTTCACACATTACCAATCTTCAACTCCAGTTTTACCTCCTCCATTGAGGCTTTCCTGTCCGTCTCCACTGAATTAGAATTGCGCATCTGTTCTTTTGAGATCCCTGCACCTGCATCCTTGGTAGCATAGGGGTTACCACATTGTACTGCACGCCACAAGGTCTGCAGTTCAAAACCACCATCCTCAGGAGAAAAAAAAAATGAGTCATCTACACCTGTAGAGTTCCAGTCTGGGAAACCCATAGAGGTTATTCTACCCAACGCTAGGGGGTCACCATGAATCAGAATTTTCAGTGAGGGTTGAGTGAGAGGTCCCATACATACAACCATTAAGAAACTACATTATTGCTCTTACTTAAGTAGATTATCAGACTCCTAAAGTGAAAGGAAAAGGTCTAACTTCTAGTGTCTGATAGTACCAATCCAATTTAAGATCTCTACAATGGTGAGTAACTTACATGATTCCAAAATTGCGGGAGGAACTTCGAATAGTCAAATAGTCACCTTAACTGAATTTAGGCGAGACTAACCAGTGCCCCCCAAAGTGTATGAATCAACTCCCCACCGAATGCCATTGAGTTATTCTGATTCATGGGGACCTCATGTGCTACAGAACAGAGCTGTGCCCCACAGGGTTTTCTGGGTTGTAATCTTGATGACTGACCTTCCTTTCAAACCACCAACCTATTCCTTAATCAAGTGCAAATCCTTTGTGCCAATCAAGGGCCATTCGCATTCCTTGGTTGCTGTTAGGGGTCCTCACATTGTTTTCAATTCATATCGTAGAATAGCCCACGGACTTCCTTGGCTATCATCTTTATGGAAGGCTATGTCACCAGGTCTTTATCCCATGGAGTGGAGGCAGTGGGTAGCTTTGAACCAACTACCTTATTTTGATCGCAGCTGAGCACTTAACCATTTGGATCACCAGAGCTCCTTTTTCTTGTTTCAGACAGAATGATTTTAATCTGGGGTTAGATTAAATCCATGCTGTTGATGAGAATAAGACTATTAAGTAGTCCACAATTGTCCCGATATACAACAGTATGAGTGAGCATAAAGGACACACACAACCACAAGCATCCATGCCTATGTGAATGAGGATGAGAACATATCAGTTCCATTTTCAATAAAGTTTGTCCTCTCATCCTTTTAATGAGGTGAGTTCTCTGTCAAGGAGCTTGAAATCCTAGTGGTGCTGTGGTTAAAGGCTCAGTGGTTAACTAAAAAACTGGTGGGCTCACACAGAATACCATCGACAGTCCGGGAAACCTGGGTGGGTGGGGGGGGGCAGTTCTTCTTTGTTCAATAAGGTCAGATTGAATGCAGATCAACTTGCTGGCAATGGGTTGGGTTCAGGTGATCAAAGGAACCAAAGGGAGAGAATTTTAATATAAACGCCTTCCCATGACCCTACAACGTGCACAGGTTCAGAGCAATGACATCACACAAGTAACACATTGCATTTTAAATAAGGTGGGAATCCATAACACACCATTCAACCATCTAGGCAGGGAGGCTCAAGTTCCGTAGGCATAAATTCCAACAGCAATAGTATCAGAAATGACTCTCACTCATTCTGTCAGAGAGCTTAGACTTTTTAAGCTGTTATGGCCAATGAAAATGGAGAAAAGATACTTATCAGCTGAAACGACATGGAAACGTCAAGGGCCCTTCTTTTTTAAAAGCCCCACCATTCTAATAAGACCAGGAAGGGTGAACAGAACTCTTGCCAGTGTTAGTTTTCTAGAACATGCCTTAGGCACAGTGAGTGAGCAAGAGAGAGGGAAACAACTGGTGAACATTCCTGGCTGGAAGACAAGATTCAAATGAGCTGTTTAGCCTGTGGTTTCAATGTTCCCAAACAGCGAGACATCTCAGATCTTATAAAAGGGGAGCCAGTTGTTCATAATAGACGATTCTAGAGGGAGTTAGTGCATCTCAGGAGGGAAATATTTGCCCATAGGAGGTAATAAAATTGTATTAAACTCATATCCCACTACTGTACATGGTCATCAATGTGATTAGCTCACTAAAGTCTATTTTAAGACCCTGTCATGCACAAACATTAACAAGAACCTGGCATTTCTCCTTAAGAATGTATAATTGACCTTTCAAGTTCTTAATCTCTTTTATCAAAGCGGATGGCAGGGATTTATGCAGAATAGTTTGCACACCTCTTTGATTTCAGCCCCCAGAGAACCCAAACATGCATCCCACCCAATCCTGTTTTATTTTTGCCATATCCTGTGTTGTTGAATGGGCCTCTTGTAAAAAATTCAATATACCAAACCCTACCTCGCCCAACCCCCGCCCCGGCCCCCCTCAGTGTTAGTTTTTTCCCTCTCCTTTTTCTGAAGTTCTAAACAAATCTTACATCGGTTTTATAACATGTTCAGTTCTTGTAAATTCCACACGCAGGCTTTAAAAGGTCACCAGACTTCTAAAGAGTTGGGAAAATCTATAGACAAGAGTCCTCATGGGTGAAGGCAGGGGAACGGTTTAAGCGACCGTGAAACTGGATGTGGATAGGCAGACTCCCACCCAGAAAGGGATGGGTAGACGAGAGAGAAGGCATATACAGATCCGGAGTTTGCCTAAACAATTATCCTCTACTGGTTAGACCTTTTCACTAAGCTTCCCAGTAAAAAAGGCACGGCTGACCATCCTGTCTCTTTAGGACAGCAATAGTCCACTGGAATTGGAGACCTGTTAACTGCTCAGAGTGGGCCTCAGGGTCAGGGGAAGAGCTGGAGATTAAAACAAGACCTTTGGATTGTCAACCTCGGAGCTAAACTCAGCTGCGAAAAACTCCCTGTGGTGGTGTTGTCATTGTTGTCAGGCGCTGTCCGGTGGATTCGGAGTCTTAACTTGTCCTGGTTGAAATTTTGAAAGAAGTACATTACTTCTGCGTGGTGCCACTGGGGGGGGGGGGGGGGGTTCAAGTGCTCCAGTTAGCAGTTGAACTCTAAGCATTTGCTGCTCTCCCCGCCACCACCACCCAATTCAAAACTCACTGTCATTGTGTCAGTTCCAATTCACAACAACCCTTCAGGATAGGGCAGAACTCTCTGTGGGTTTCCGTGGCTGTCATTCTTCAAGCCGCATCTCTCTCCTGTGGACAAGCTGGTGGTTTTCAACTACTGAGCGAGTGGTGAGCAACCAACACACAACTCAATGCACCACGAGGGGTTCTTCCTCCTGACCATTTTCAGTCCTGGATTCGGTCCAGCTCCATCCCCTCTCATCTTATGGCATCTCCAAGCACCATCATTTGAAATCATTCTCTCTTTTCTCAAACTTTCCTAAAACCATCTTTCTCATGAACAGCCATGCTTTGCAAACAGTGAACGTTTAAACATGATCTCTCTAGTCAGATCACTGGCTAAGCTTTGTTTAGGGTAGAATGGTGTGCACCCCCCAAAGAAGGATATCAATTAAGCCCTCCGCTCCGATGCCCCCACACAACTAATAAATAGGGCAACAGGCACAGAACCCACTCCAGATAAAGCCCGTGAGATGCACGAATCCCACCAGCAAACCCCATTGTGGAGAGAAAGGGGAAGATTGGGGTGTGAGGAGAGGGAAGGGATTACATGTAATAAGAAAAAGGAAATTGTATTGATAATGATTCCTGGAGTCACTGCCAACTCCTTCAGCTAACTTGCCAACAGCTTCATCACCACGTGCCAAATAGAGTTACAGTGCTGCCAGGATTAAGAGCATTAATCACAGGGATCAAAGGAAGACCCCATCGAAGGACACGTCTTTTCTTATTTAGCGCAACTAAACCACGTCGATTCAGATGCAGAACAATCCTGTGGCGCAAGATGGAATTGTCCCCCTGTGAGTTTTCTGGGGCTGTAACTCTTTGTGGGAGTAAAAAGCCTCTGCTTTCTTCCAAGGAGCAGCCAGTGGCCTCAAACTGTGAACCTTGTGGTTCACACATAGCCACCACACCAGCAAGGTTCCTCTCAGTACAATCCACTGCCATAAACTGTGAACCTTGTGGTTCACACATAGCCACCACACCAGCAAGGTTCCTCTCAGTACAATCCACTGCCATCAAGTCAATGCTAACTCACAGCATACTCCCATCCCACGCCCCCTCTCACGGGTTTCTGAAAGTGTAACTGCTTCCAGGAGTAGAAAACTAAGTCCTTCTCCCTCTGAGCTGCTGCTGGTTTCAAACTGAAGGCCACGTGGATCGCTGATCAACTTATAACCACGACACTGCCAGGGCTCCTCCCATCACCAGGGCTCCACATAAATAGTGAGCTCCACAGAGGAGAAGTTTAGACGTCACCCTCACTAGAACTTTTTCACAGGATGCTAGTTTCATATGAACCTGGCGCCAGTCATTAAAACCTCTTCAGAATTGTTCACACATTTGCTGTAGTTGCTGGAGTTGACCATCTACAAAGTCTTTGCCTCTTGAGCTGCTAGTTACAAGGTCAATGATTGAAACCCACCCGCTGTTCTGTGGGAGAAAGACTATTCCCACCATTGGTCTGTCACTTTGTAGCACTATGGTGGCTTGTGTTGCTGGGATGCTGGGAGCTGTATCAGTGGCATTTCAAATGCCAGTGGGGTCACCCAAAGTAAAGAGTTCAGCAGAACTTCCAGGCTAAAGCATGGCAACTGAAAAGGAGTCAGTTTGGATAAAAAGGCCACTGAAAACCTTAAACATAGCTTCAAAGCACTCTCAAATACTGAAAGCCTAAACAAAGGAAACAGGACATTGTCAGAGAGTCTGTCAGCAGATCTGAGAGTACTTGAAATGTGACTGAGTTGGAGATGATTTCTTGGAGAGGAGTCAACCATGGTGACATGATTTAGGTAAAGTCTGTGAGAGTAGAAACTTCTGGATCTCCATTTCACGTTGAAGTATAACTGAAGGTACAAAGAAACAACTGAAAAATCTAATGATCTGAACTTGCAATGTGTGAAGTGTGAATCTAGGAAAACTGGAAGTGGTCAAAATTGAAATGGAATGCATGAAGATCAATATCCCCAAAATTAGTGAACTAAAATGGTTTGGTATTGGCAATTTTGAATCATAAAATTACATGATTCACTATGCTGGGAATAACACAGCCAAGAGAAATGTCAAGCCTCTCATTGTCAGATTCGGATCTTGTTAAATTCATTATGAAGTACAATTATATCTATCTGTCTTCAAGAAAACCCAATCAATATAACTATTTTTCAGCTTTATGTACCAATCACAAAGCTAGCAATGAAGAAAACTGATCAAATATGCAATCAAAATGCATTGATAGTCACTGATTATTGGAATGCACAAATTTAAAACAAAGAGGAAGGAATAGTGTTGAAAAATATGGACTTAGTGATAGAAATGAAGTTGGAGATTGCATGATAGAATTTTGCAAAGCCAATGACTTGTTCATAGCAAATACCTTTTTTCAGTTCTATGTACCTGGACTTCCTTAGATGGTAAATACAGAAATAACATTGACTATATCTATTGTGAGATACTGGGAGAAGCTCAAAGATATTGTGAAGAATCAGGTAAACACAGACCAGGGGCCAATATGGAAAATATCATCAATTGTAAGCTCAAAATAAAACTGAAGAAAATTAAATAAATCTTCAAGAGTCAAAATACAACTTTGACTTATCCAACCTGAATTTCAAGAACATCTCAAGAATAGATTTGCTGAATTGAACACTAATAACTGAAGATCTGACGAGCTGTGGGAAGACATCAAGCCCCTCACTCATGAAGAAAGCAAAAGGTCATTAAAAAGACAGGGTAGAAAGAAAAGATCAAAGTGGATGTCAGAAGAGACTCTGAAACTCGTAGAGTTGCTTAGGCAAACAGAAGAAAGGATGAAATCAGGAGCTGGAGAGGAAAATTCAAAGGGCAGTTCAAGAAGGTAATGTCAAATATTATATTGAAATGTGAAAGGACTGAAAAGCAGAAAATCAAAAGGGAAGAGCACACTCAGCATATCTGAAACTGAAAGAACTAAGGAGAAAATTCAATCCTCAAATTACAATTTTGAAAGATTCTGGAGGCAAAATATTGACTAATGGAAAGAGAAAATGGAAAGAATATATAAAGTCACTGTACAAAATGAGTAAAAAGTCCATTTCATGAGGTAGCATCTGAGTAAAACCATTGGTACTAAAAGAAGACATTCCTATTTTACTGAATGCATTAGCCAAAAACAAGACTTCTGTAATGGATGGAATACTCACTGAATGGTTTCAGAAAGCACTGGAAGTACTCACTGTCTATCCCAGGAAATCTGGAAGACAACTACTTGACCTATTGACTGAAAGAGATTCATATTTATGCCCATTCCAAAGAATGATGGTCCAACTAAAGTCTACGATAGAACGGTATGGTTGATAGCACACACAAGTAAAATTTTGCTTAAGATCATCCAACAAAGGTTGCAGCAGTACATTGACAGGAGACTATCAATCCTGCAGCTCAAGCCAGATTCAGAAGAGAACATGGGATGATAGATGGATCTTGGTTCAAAGCAGAGGATCCCAGAAAGATGTTTACTTCTGTTTCATTGACTGTGGAAAGGCATTTGACTATGTGAACCACAATAAATTTCAGATAGCCTTTAGAACAGTGGGAATTCCAGAACACTTTGTTGTGCTCATTCAGAACCTGTAAACAGATCAAGAGGCAATTGAGATGACAGAATAAGAGAACATCATATAGTTTAAAATCAAGGTTTCAAACACTCACCCTACTCGTCCCCCCCCCTCCATGTTGAGCAAATCATCAGAGAAACTGTATTGTATAAAGAAGAAAGTGGCTTCAAGATTGGAAGAATATTTATTAACGTGCTGTATACAGATGATACAATATTGCTTACTGATAGTGAGAAGCTATAGAAGCACTTGTTGAGGAAGATCAAGGATTGCAGCCTTCAGTGTGAATTGCCACTCAATGTAAGGAAGATCCAAACCCTCACAACTGGACCCATAGGTAACTTCATGATCGATGGAGAAAGGCTGAAGTTGTCAAGAATTTTGTCTCACTAAGTCCACAATCAAAACCCATAGAAGCAGCAGTCAAGAGACCCAAAGACATATTGTATTGGGTAGATCTGTTGCACAAGAGTAATGAGTAATTACTCATTAGAGTAATGAGGATCAAGGATGTTACTTTGAGGACTAAAGTGTGCCTGTCCCAAACCATCTCTATCACCTCATGTGCATATGAAAGTTGGACATTAAATAAGGAAGACTTCAAAAATCCATGTATTTGGATTGTGCTGCTGGAGAAGAATAGTAAAAGTACTATATATGGCTCAAAGGTCTAGTCTATCTGTATTAGAAAAACTAAGGCCAGAGTGCTCCTTAGAGGCAAACATGGCAAGACTCTGTCCTATAAACTTTGGACATGTTGTCAGGAGAGACCAGTCTTTGGAGAAGGACCTCATGTTTGGTAAAGTGGAGGGACAGTGAAAAAGAGGACGGCCTTGGACATGATGGATTGACACTGTGGCTGCATGAATGGATGAGGCATGGGAATACTTGTCAGGGTGGCACAGGACAAAGCAGTGTCTCATTCCGTAGTGCATAGCATCGCCATAGGTCCGAGCCAATTCGATGGCAACTAACTACAACACAACAACATACTCCCATCCCATAAAGATGGAACATTTTGAACAGAGATTCTTCTATTCTTTTCTACAGGGTGGCCATGAGTCAGACTTGTCTCTGTCAGGGAGGATACAAAGTTAGGAAGTAGGATATCAAGTTTAAGCTGACAGGGTGCAACGGAATTCACATCATTGATGGACCATTTGTCACATGTGTTATTTAATCTCTCTGAATGCATCCAACTCAAAAAAAAAAGCATGGCAAAGATTTTTGAAAACGTGCGTAAAACACTTGGCAGAGCCCCTGGCTCACAGAAATGCCCAGAACACACTGTTGTTAGTTGCCTTCAAATCCATGCCCCCTGCCCCCCATTGCTCAGTGGCCCCTTGTCAGCAAAATACAACTCCTGGCTACGCAAGATTTCCAAGGCTGTGACCATTCAGAAGTAGCTATCCAGGCCTTTCTTCTGCGGTTGTTGGTTTTAGCCAGCCAACATTTCATTCAGCATTTTAGCACTTACCCAATTGTGTTGCCCAGTACACATTAGTCATAATTTTAAGCCATAATTTCTAGAATATGGGCAATGTGTCTGAAGATGTGAAAACAGTTTATTTTTCCTTCAGATAAAACTTTTGTCCTAGGGCCTGAGCCCTGGTGGCATATTGGTTGTGCGCGGGACTGCAGCACACTGGGATGGAGGTTCCACAGAAGCAAAGGTTGGGCCTCCTACTCCCACCACCAGAGGGCAGTGATGCCCCCCCCAAAAAACTTTTGTCCTGCCAATTCTTACTCTTCCAAAATATTTCCTTGTCTGCCTTTGACTAAAAATAATTTTCATTGGTTTCATTGGCACTTAATCCACATACCACAAAATCCAATAGTTCGATCATATCAAGAAGAGTTGCAGAACCATTACCACAACCAATTTTAGAACATTTCCCTTGGTTTTTGTTTCCGTGATTAAATCACCTTTAAAATGAGTTTTGTGTAATCACCTTTAGTTCCAGTGTTCCCGCCCACTCCCACCTTCACTGTTTAAGCCTGAAATCCCCTCACCTCTCTAACTTTCCCACACCCACCCCTATATCTGCTACAAACTCTTGCATCAGTTAGTATCTCTACGCATCCACTCCTCCTGTGTTTCACAAACTGGTAAACCCAACAGAAACAATAAAGAACAAAAGTAAAATGAAGTAGTAAGGGTAAGACAATAGTAATATAAAGATAAGATACAAACAATGAGTAAGAAAAAAGGATCACTCTCAATATTTTAAAAGCCAGGGAAGAAGTTTTGTCACAGAACAAGAAAGAGATACTTGCACCTAACACAAATTCAGGCCAAGTCTAGACTCTAAAGCAGCGGCTTTTACCCTGTGGGTGACTATTGCTTTGGTGGTCAAAAGACCCTTTCACCGGAGTCACCCAATCCATAACAGTAGCAAAATGACAATTATGCATTAGCAACGAAAATAATTTTATGTTTGGAGAGAGGGGTCACCAAAACATGAGGAAGTGTATTAAAGAGCCATGGCATTAGGAAGGTTGAGAACCACTGCTCTAGAGGGAGGTCAACTGAACAAGTGTCAAGTTTGTTCCAGCATAATCAGGATTGCAAGGATCTATGTTTGATAGCATAGCTGTCCGAATCTTTGCCTGTGACTAGAGGGAATTAGCTCGCGGCATAAACTGACTAGCTCCCCCGAGGAGAGGTTTGGGGCTCCCACTGTCCACCACAGCCTTCCATAAATTGGGTGCTCACAAGTTGAACTCTGATACCTTTCCCTTCATCGTAGTTAAATTTTATTATTGTCATCTTTAGATCACACAAGCGGGCGTGCTTCTTTCATATGGGTTTAGTTGACTCCTTGCTTAGATGGCTGCTTGTTTGAATATAAGCCTTTGAGACCCTGGACACTATTCTACTCGATAGTCAAGCACCATCTGCTTTCTTCAGCACACTTTGTTGTAGCACCCTTCTCTTCCGTGATCATGTCATGAAAGTGTACATCCAGCAGGACCACTTATCAGAACTAACTGTTCTTGGTTGGGGCTAGAGTTCAGGGGAGAGGGGAGGGCAGCAGAATCCATCTGCTTGTGCCTAGCATATGCATCACTCAGGTCTACTTTGACGGTAGTATTATGACCAATCCAAAACCCCATAATTCCAATTGCCCCAACATCAAGAAACCAGCTAACAGACAACAAAAGACAAACAAACAAACAAACAAACAAAGAAGCAGACTAGAGGCAGGGAAACAAAACCCCCATAGGAACAGTCAAGTCAAGCCTTGTCGTTCATCCCCCTGGGGTATAAGGTGCTCGCCTTTAAATGTCTCCAATGACATATCACTCCGTACACTGTTGATATGATTAGTTTATGTAAATACAATCTTACCATGAGTTGTTGCTCCACACAGTTTGATCTCCCATTTGATGGTGCCGTTTACTCTAGGCACGGAGGTTGGTGCTGGGGTGGGGCGGGGGGGGGGACTTCCTGGCTCAGTTCTTCCAAGTAGAAATTGCTGCCTTACAGCTCAAACACAGAAACAATGACTTGCTAGGACATTCACATATCCATTGGTACTTAGAATATTGTCAGGGAAAGGGGCAAGCAGGTGGGAGTCCTTTTTGGGTCCCCTCTGCCCCGACCTTCGACTCTTCACCAAGCACCGATTGTGCTGGAATGAAACTGCTCCCCGTATCTCCTCGAGAGTGTTCACTCGCTTGTAAATTACACCATTGTCCATTGGAGGGGGAAATAAATCTCTAATGGGGGGGGGGGGGTTAAGATAGGAAAAAAAAGTTCTT
>PVJH01001140.1:0-62582 GCA_004026705.1 Nesogale talazaci | reverse complement strand
CTCTTCACCAAGCACCGATTGTGCTGGAATGAAACTGCTCCCCGTATCTCCTCGAGAGTGTTCACTCGCTTGTAAATTACACCATTGTCCATTGGAGGGGGAAATAAATCTCTAATGGGGGGGGGGGGGTTAAGATAGGAAAAAAAAGTTCTTTCGTTGCAGGCAAGAGGGGTTTTACAAGCTCGTTCCAGTCCTAAGACCAAACAGGAGTGTGCTTGGGCCCAGTGGTGGATTTTCTCAGGAAAACCCTGCGCGCTCCGAGTGTGCTCTTCGAGCTTTGTCCTCCTCGGCTAGCTGCACGCAAAACTTTTTTCTCAACTGATGGACTTGTATTTTGCAACCAGTTAGCACCTGCTCTCCAAATTCGATCCCTGCCCGGATTCCGTTTCAAGTGGAGCCAGGGGATCAGGACTTAATTAGCAGTGATTTATCTCTCGTCCTGATCAGTTCCATCCCGCTTCCCCCACCCCCTTCCTTCCCCGGGATTTGTCTCTATTTGGAATTCCCGGGCTTGCTGGGCGGCTTGTGTTTGCAGGGCCCTGGCAGAGACTTCCAGGGGTGGTGGGGCAGGAACACCCCTCGTGGCGGAGCAGGCAGCTCTTGGCGGACCCGGTGGAAGGCAAGTCTCGGCAGCTTCCACTCAGCCCTTGGGCGGCCATCGGAGGCTGGCCCTTTGAGGCCTCCCAGATGCTGGGGCCAGACCGCTGAGACTGCGTCTAGTGAAAGCGGGACTGGAGACGGAGTCACCCTCACCCACGCAAGGGGCGGGGGGGGGGAGGGGGGGGAGCGGGTGCTCTGCTTCTGCTGTTTATTTATGGCATTTGGGCTGCAGAAGAAGGAATCTCCCTCCCTCCCCCTCCCATGGAGCAGAAAAAGCCGCCTCCTCTGTACCAGTTTGAAGCCAAATAACATGTTTTGGCAACCATTCTTTGGCAATTAGGGCCTCAGCTCATTGAAAGCATTCTTCCATGCAAAATATGCCTTGCAAAGAAAAGCAGCCAACCACATCTGAGCGAGACTATAGGAAGTGAACAACGGGCCGAGGGGGCAGAAGGAGTCAGGAAGAGGGGCGGTGCGGGGGCGCAAGGAGGGCTTCGGAGCCAGCGACGTGGGGTGGTGCCGACGACGCCAAGCCTGGGCAGCCAGGTTTTTCCACCGGCCCGGTTCCAACTTTGGCACCATCCCGGGAAGCACAGAACACACAACATGGTCGGATCCTGGATTTCCGGCTCTGGATTGGCTTTCCCTGCCCTTCCAAGATGGGCACCCGCAGCCTCACGCAGGGCGCAACAGGAAAGGACCCTCGCTTGGACACTCCCGGGGCTGACGCATCCCTGGGGGGTCACCTCCTCTCTCTCTTTCTAGAGACCATATAAGAAAGATGCCTCTTCCCACCATCTCAGGGCACCCACGTTCTTTGAAGGCAGGTAATGAATAATATGTTTTATAGTGCTGCCATTTCCCCCACCCCCCCAAAAAAGGACCTATTTGGCCCATGGTCTCAGGTCACGGTGATGTTGTTTTCCGCATGCTAATTGAAGTGGTATAAACATAAATGTTGCTTCAGCTGTAGTTTCTCTCTTATACCAAGCACCTCATTTCCTCCCTAAAACCAGCTCGACCCAACTTCCGTGACCCTGATGCGTGGGCAGGGTCGAACTAGGCGCGGTAGTGTTTCCCACCGTTGGTTTGGCAGCAGTAGACCACAAGACCTTTCTTCCACGGTGGCCCTGTGTGAATTTGAACCTGCCACATTTTGGAGAGCAAGCAGTGCGCAATAACTCCACCTCCTTCCTTTCCAACCTTGAACCCATTCCAACCCCATCTTTCTGTTGCACAACTAGTCAGAGTGAGTTTTTGCAAGGGTGGAAACCAGGCCAGACTAAATGGACCACGCAGTCACATGATGGTACAGTTTATACAGCCCTTTTATAAAGCTCTACAAAACCCCTTCCCTGGTGCCTTACCCACCAAGTGGGAGTGAGGACTTACATGTCTGTTCTGTCCTTTTTAACCCCAAAGACCACCTGCAGGTGACACCAAAAGAAGTGTGAGCTGATTTAGTTAGTGTCTCAGACATGAATAAAGCAGCCATTTATTATGTGAAAATGTCCCAGAGGGCACTTCCGGGTTTAATTTTGCAACTGTAAATTACTTCTCCCTCACTCTTCCCTTAATTTTTCGAATATTGAAAGTTAGCGTAGGAGTTTTGCTAATGCTGAGCTGCTCAGACAAGGGAGCCATGTTCCGTTAACGAGAGGGAGTTGACCGTCCTACATTGCCTGCTTTTGAATAAACGCTGACTTCATAAACAGGGTTAGACCCTTGTCATGGCCTATGTGAATTCTGCTGTCAGCACACAGATGGAGTCTTGGCATCGCTAAACGTGTGTTTTCTCGTGTGTGTGTGTGTGTGTGTGTGTGTGTGTGACCACATCAAGTTTAATGTTTCCAGTGATCATAGTCTGTCTTTGCAATAAAATAGGAACACATATGTGGCACTTCAGCTTTTAAATATGATGTGATCTGTATTAAGTTTGAAGTGCCAACCTTAAACTTAGTACCCAAACCCAAACTAAACTCCCTGCCGTTGAGTGGATCCTGACTCCCAGTGACCCCCTAGGACAAAATAGAACTGCGCTGTGAATTTAGGAGACTATCACTCTTTTGGGGAGTAAACAGCTTCGTCTTTCTCCTGAATAGCGGCTGGTTGTTTTGAACTGCTGACCTTACGGTAAACAACCCAGCACATGACCACTACACCACCAGGGCTCCTCGAGGGAAAATCTTTTGCCTCACCAGGAACCTTTATATTATACATGCATGATCATTCCCCTACCTGTGTGTAAGTCAACAAAAACAGAATTTTAAAAATCATATTATTGGGACTCATACAGCTCTTATCACAATCCATCCATCCATCTATTGTGTCAAGCATATTTGACCATCATCAGTTTCAAAACATTTTCTTTCTACTTGAGTCTTTGGTATCTGTTCCTCATTTCCCCCTCACATACACTGGAACACTTATTTTTAAAAATCACATGTCTTACACTGACCAATGCCTCTTTTCACCCATTTTCTGTTGTCCGTCCCCTGGGGAGAGGGTCATATGTAGATCATTGTGATCTCTTGCTCCTTTCGGCCTCCACTTTCCCTTTATCCTCCTGGCTACTCTATGAGACGATGGCTACTCTCATTATTGCTATTGAGGGGTTTACCTGCCCTAGATCCCCAGTGTTTCCCGCTCTTATCTGTACCTGTAGATGTGCTCTGGTCTAACCAGATTTGCAAAGTAGACTTGGGGGTCATGATAGTGGCGGGGCAGGGTGGGGGGGAACTAGAGGACAGTTGTGTGTTTCATCGGTTTTATGCTGCATCCTGACTGGCTTTTTTCCTCCCTGAGACCCTTCTGTAAGGGAATGTCCAATTAGCTACAGATGGGCTTTGAGTCTCCACTCTGTGCTCCCCTTCATTCACATTGAGATTTTTTGTTCTGGACCTTTTGATGTCTGATCCCTGATCCCATCGACTCCTCGTGATCACACAGGCTGGTGTGCTTCTTCCAGATGGACTTTGTTGTAAAAGCAGAACGTTATCAAAGTTTTTCTTTCCCTTTTTGTATTATCCCCTTGACCTATTTTTATATTGGATGATAGACCATGCAGGCATGGAGGAAAAGTCTAGACGATTTAATACTAGTCTTGCCAGCTCTCTTAGTTATCTAGGGGCACTCCAGAGAAATACCACAAGTGGGTGTGACTTTAACAAGCAAATTTTTTCTCTCCAATCTTAGGAACCTGGACATCTAAATGGAGGGGGAATGCTTTCTCTGCCAACTCATGGAAGGTCCTTGTCTCTTCTGAGTGACCTAGTATATCTCTTCTCAATTTCTCCTTGTTCCTGTGCCTTTGATCTCTTTTGTACCTCCAAAGAGATTGATTCAAGATGCATCCTAATTCTAATTCTGCCTCACTGACATGACAAAGAGCAAACAAAAAACTGCCACTGCCATCTAGTTTATTCAGACTCGTAGCAACCCTGAAGGACAGCATTCGAACGGCTCTGGTGGCTTCGAACCACAGACCTTGCAGCTAACAGCCCAACAAGTAACCAAACCATTCCGCCATCTGATGGATCTTGTTTGTCTTTACAAAGACAGCCCATTCCCAAGTAGGGTTTTCAGTGTGGGTATCTTCCCAAACTCACCACCAGGGAGTTACGTCCAACTGGCAGCAGCCCCATAGGATGCTCAGAGGGGAAATGCTATGTGCAGGTATGCACATATATATATGTGCATATATATATATATATATATATATATATATATATAGTTTCTAGATTGTGGGTCCAGAAAAAGACAAAGGGAGAACTGGTGTTTTTTTTAAAAAATATTCTTATCGGGGGCTCTTACAGCTATTATAACATTCCATACATCATCTGTATCAATCACATTTACACACATGTTGCCACATTCATTTCCAAACATTTTTCACTTGAGCCCTTGGTATGAACTCTTCTTTTGCCCCCTCTCCCCCCACTTTTTTAATGAATCATTTTATTGGGGGCTCATACACCTCCCCTCACGATCCATACATACATCAATTGTATGCAGGCCTCATTTGCACACTTGTTGCCATCATCACTCCCAAAACATCCACCCTCCACCCAGGACCCCAATTCCAGCTCTCCATAACCACCACCCCCCCCCGTGAACCTTTAATAATTTACAAATTGTTACTGCTTTTTCATATCATACACTGCCCAATGTGCCCTTTCACTCATTTCCCTGTTACTCATGCCCGAGAGAGGAGGTTATTTGTAGATCCCTGGAATTAGTTCCCTCTTTCTACTCCACCATCCCTCTATCCTCCCAGTATCACCACTCCTATCACTAGTCCTGAGGGAACATCTCTCCTAAAATCCCCATGTTTCTGACTCCAGTGTACGTCCCCTGCTCTAGCCGGACCCATCTGGTCGAACTGGGAGCATGATAGTGGGTGGGAGGAAGCATTTCAGAACCAGAGTAAAGGTGCATATTTCATTGTTATTACACTGTACTTTAACTGGCTCATCTCCCTGCAACCCCTCTGTAAGAGGATGTCGCTTCACCTATTGATGGGCTTTGGGTCGCCAATCAGCACTCCCCCTCATTTATAAGGGAAAACTTGTGTTATGGATTAAATTATATTCCCTCAAATATGTGTTAGCTATCCTAGTCTCTATGCCTCTACTTTGAAAAGCCCTGTGGTCATAGTGGTGGGGCTGCTAACCACCAGGTCAGCAGTTTGAAACCATCAGCCAGTCTTTGGGAGAAAGGTGAGGCTTCCTATTGCTGTAAAGTTTAAATTCTTGGAAGAGTTCTACCTCGCCCTATAGGGTGGCTAGAAATCAGGATAGACTCGATAACAGTGAGTTTGGTTTTGGTAGTGTTGTCTCAGAGGTGGTTGGATTTCATGTCAGAGAATTGGGTTTGATTCTGGGCTAATGACACACCTCAGGCGAAACAAATGAGTGGAGGACTTCATGAAGCAACATCATCTCTGACCACGAGCCTATGAAGACCCTATAGGTCCCAGTGATCAGATCTACAACTGAACCATAGCGGGAGGTTCAAAATTGGGTGGTGGTTCTTTCCTCTATGCATCGGGTCACCATGCACAGTGACCAACACGAAACCAGCTAACAATAAGTCCTTTGGAAATTTTATCAAGATGTCAGGGTCTGGAAAAGGATACCATGCTTGGAAAAGGAGAGGGGCAGCCATAAAGGAGAAGATGCTAAAGAAGGCAGTCTAGCACAGTGACTGCAGCCAAAGACTCAAGCATAGCAACAAATGTTGAGTGAAAACATACCAACAAAACAACAATGTTTTAAAAATCATTTTATTGGGGTCTCATACAACTCTTAGCATAATCCATCCATCCATACATCTATTGTACACAAAGCAAATTTGTAGCATTGATGCCATCATCATTCTCAAAGCATTTTCTTTCTACTGGGTATTGGGTCCTCCTTATTCGACTCCCTCCCCGCTCCCCCTCCCTCATGAACCCTTGATAATTTATAAATTATTAGTATTTTGTCATATCAAACACTATCTGATGTCTCCCTTTGCCCACTTCCCTGTTGTCCATACCCCAGTGAGGAGGTTATATGTATATCATTATAATAGGCTCCCCCTTTCTACTTTACCTTCCCTTCATCCTGGTGTCGCCACTCTCCCCACTGGTCCTAAAGGGATCATCTGTCCTGGATTCCCCATGTTTCCAGTTCCTATCTGTACCACTGTATATCTTCTGGTCTAACTGGATTTGTAAGGTAGAATTCAGATCATGATAATGAGAGGGGGAAGCATTTCAGAACTAGAGGAAAGATGCATAGTTCATGGTTGCTACACTGTGCCATAACTGGCTCATCTCCTCCCCAAGACCCTTCTGTAAGGGGATGTCACTTCCCCTGCTGATGGACCTCGGGTCCCCAATCTGTACTCCCTCTCATTTATAATAATATAATTTTTAACAGACTAATAATTTTATGGATGGGGAAGGACAGGGTCAGTTTCCTTCTGTTGTACATAGGCTACTGTGAGTTGAAATATACTCGACAGTACCCAACAATAACAACATTAAGGATGCAAGGTCCTGTACTTGGTGTCTTTCAGAGGCAGCTACTGGTTTATGAGTGCCCATTGCTCTTAAGGCTGGGAGTGAAGGGTGGGTGCACGATACACTGAGTTAGGAATAACGGGGAAGAGCCCATCTTTCCTCATTAGTGGTTACTGTGCAGTGTTGCAGCTCATGTCAGCCCCCTTTGTCAAAGTAGAACTGTGCTTCACTGGGGCTCTTGTTTTCCCCCCTCCCCACGTAGGAATTTCATTTTGGAAACAGATCACCAGGCTTTTCTCCCAAGGCACTTCAAGGTAGAATTGAACTTCCAACCTTCAGCAACCAGCTGAGTGCATTACTCTTTTGTATCCCACAGGGACTCCAGGCACTCATCACCATCTTTTAAAACTGTTTGAAATGCAACCCACAGACTTTTGACAAAGAAGACATCTGTTTCATAAAAGTGTCTCGTTAGAACAGTGATGGGTTGTGAGGGAATTTAACTGGAGCCTCCGTAAGAAAGAGTGGGACCTGGGTCCCCCTCAAGTCTGCTGAAACCAGGTCAGTATGAGTGAAATTTTCTTACAAGATTGTAAAAATTCTCTTTCATTCCTGAACAACTGACTGTGCTGACCTTGGGTAAATCATTTAGCTTCTGTGGTTTTGTGGCTAATTTTGTAAGAATATTTCTGGTGCCCTTCCCAGAGATGAGGGAGCTATAAGGAAGCTATCACTCGAGGTCTTCCAATGGGATATACACTGACAGGGAGCTGACAGAGATTCTGGACAGATTCAGAAGAGGACATAAAACAAGGGACACTACTGTTGATATCAGGAAGATCTCATCTTACAACAGAGAACAACATAAAGGTGTTTACTGGTGTTTTATTGATCATATCACAATATCTGACTGTGTGGATCATACTAAACTGTGGAAAACTTTGAGAAGAACAGGAACTCCAGAACACTTGATTGTGCTCATGTGGAACTTGTACATGAATCAAGATGCCGTAGTTCAAATGGAACAAAGGAATACTGCATGGTTTGAAATCAGCAAATGTGCACATCAAGGTTGTATCCTCTGTCATACTCTTTAAATCTGTATGTTGAGGAAGTTTTCAGAGAATCTAGTGTATACGGAGAAGAATGAGGCATCAGGATGGAGAGAATTATTGACAACCTGTGGTAGGTAGATGACATAATGTTGCTTTGCAGCACTTGACTTGAAGGCCTTGAAGCACTTGCTGATGAAGATTAAGGGGTGTAGCCTCAGTGTGAAGCACAGCTCCCTGTTAAGAAACCAAAACCCTCACAACTGGATCAATAGGTAACATCATGACAAATGGAGAAAAAGCTGAAGTTGACCAGGCTTGTACCTTGCTGGGCTCCACAAACAGTGCTCATGGCATGAGCAGTCAAGAGACCAAACATTGTGTTGAATTAGGTAGGTCTGCTTCACAAGACCTCATCAGAGTGTTGAAGAGCAAGGGTGTTACTTTGAGGATTAAGATGTGTAATAGGTAGGCTTGTTGTGCTCATGTGACCAAAGAAGATAGATAATTTGTTGTGACAACATGGCCAATGCACAAGTAAGATCAATTGGAGGGTGGAGATAGAAATGGCTGGGTGAGCCCCGCCCTTGTTCTCTTGCTCTTGGATCTTCGGACCAGCCGGCTGCCTTGTTTGCCCTGTGCCTTGATCTCCAAGCTACACTAACCATGGGACACCTAATCCATGGACTGTGTTGCTGTGAGTTGAGGTTCCTTCAAGTCCTGCTTCACCACACTCCTTGGATATACATCTCTTGAGCTGTTGGACTCTGTCATCTGGCTGACTGTTGGTGATCTGCTTTGTTGTTTGCTGCTGCTTGTGGCTGGATAGCCTGAATTGCTCTACAAAAGACTACTTGGCGGCCCTCAAGACTCCAAGGCCTACCAGTGTACTAGCTGTCTCACACAAGTGAGTTGCACTGAGCCATTTATACTGCTTTATAGGTTACTTCACTGTTTATTTCTTATGTTAGATATCTTTCTATCTATAAAAATATAGAGTTATTAGTGTCCTGGTTTTGTTTCTCTAGAGAACCCTGTCTAACACAAGATATGCCTGACACAGCCATGTTGTTTTCCCATGTTTCACATGCATGTGAAACTTGGACATTGAATAAGGACACCAGTAGAAGAATGAATACATTTGGATTGTGGTGCTGGAGAAGAATACTGAAAGCACCATGGACTGCTGACAGAAAAAATTGATGTGTCTTGGGAGAAAGGTGGCCAGAGTGATCCTTAGAGGTAAGGATGGAGCAAGACTCTGTCTTACATACTGTGGACATGTTGTCAGGCGAGATCCGTCCCCGGAGAAGGACATCACCTCTGATAAAGTAGAGGTGCAGCAAAAGAGAGGAAGGCCCTCAATGAGATGGATTGACACAGAGGCTGCAACAGTGAGCGCAAGAATAGGAGCAATTTTTGTGAAGATAGGTCAGAGGCAACTCAATGACCCCTAACAATAGCAACAATGGGATATAGTCTCTCTGTGAGATTATGACTATGATTGGTAAAATGAAAACAGACTCAAACCCACTCTCATTGCGTTGGTGCCCAACTCGTGGCACCCTCATGTGTTGCAAGAATCGGATCCCTCCATAGGACATTCTGGATTCAGTCTTTACAGAAGAAGGTCATCTGCCCTTGCTTCCACGAAATTGCCAGATAGGTTCAAACCATCGACCTTTCGGCTCACGGGTGATCAAAAACCATGTGTGCCACCCAAACACCCAAAAAATAAGATAAATTCAACACCATTAAGTCGATTATGATTCATGCTGCTAATGATTATGAGGAGCTCTTAAGTCCATTCCAACTCAACAGTGACTCTCTGCACGGCAGAACAACAGCACCGCCTGGTCCCGCTCCATCCTCACTACTGTTGCTGTTGAACCCACTGTTGCAGCCCCTGTGTCACTCCATCCGTCCAACACGTTCCTCTATTTGCGGCACCTCTCCTTTACTGAGCATGGTGTCCTCTTCTAGGGTCGGCTCTCTCCTGACCCCATAGCCAAAGTTCACGAGAAGAAGCCTCTGCATTCTTCCCTCTGAATAGCATTCTGACGACTTCGTCCAAGAATTATTTGCCTGTTCTTTTGACAGTGCCAGGAACTTTCCCAGCCACCTAGGACTCGTGGAGACCCTACATAGGGTTTTAGAAACTCTTTACAGGAGCAGACAACCTCATTTTTCTCTTGGGCATGAACAGCCCAGCGCCTAACCCACAGCAACAGCAGACTCATTTTGTGCCATTCAGGGGCCTAGTAAGGTGACCAGATGTCCTGCTTTTTAACAATTTAACAACATCCCTGTGGCATTTTACAATTAAAATAAATATACTACAATACTATCTTGATGTTCTATGAACATTTTCCTGCTCCATATAAACCAAATTTTTAATTAAGCACCCTCCCCCACCCCCGGTCAATGGTGTCCCGCTTAAAATCTGGTCGATTTACCCATATGTAATCATCACTATATCTAGCAACAGAGCTTTTAAAACACTTCTGGGAATGAAAAAGCTCAAATTCAGGATAGTGGCTGGTTATCTTGGAGCATAAATGGGGAGGTAAGGAAGGACTTGAATCAAGAAGAGGTGCAGAGCAACTAATGTATCGGCATGTGACACCTCTGAAAACCCCAAAAGCATCATTCTTAATTCAAAGAAATCAGTGTCTGCAGGATGCAGTAATCATATTTTACACTCTTTATTCCCTGAAAATTATCACTTTTCATGATGAGGCTCATAGTACTTTTTGTGTGCTCCCCTTGCTGGGCAGAAGCTGGGTACTCTCAGGTCTCTGAAAGCAATGGCTTGTCTATACAACTGCATGTGGGAACAGGAGCATTTTAATTCTCCAGATCGAGCTTCAGAGTCATCTCTTTGACTTCCTGTTGACTCCACTATCTTCTTCCCACATTTTGAGGTTTGTGGTAAATGAAGAATTTGTTTTTGGCCTTCTGAAAACAAGGCCCTGAACAAGCTGGGAATCATGTGGGCCTTGGGATTTTTCTAAATGACCTTCTTTTCTCAGATATTCATCAAGAGTAACAAGACTTGTGTGTACATTTGCTAAAAGTAGGGGGTCTTTGTGATTAAGAGAAAGCTTAATGTTTAGTATGTGAAAGACACTTTTAAGATTTCCAACTTCCTTGAAATTATTTTCAAAAACAAATCAGTCCTTGTGAATATGAACAAAGCCTTGTTGTATTTCTACAACCATTTGCTCTCTTGGGAGCCAAAAGGGATCTTGAAAAGGAAGAAACATTTAAATTTAAAATGATAAAATTAAAAGTTATCTTTGTGAACTCAACCATATACTTACTTGATATACCTTTAGCCCAATTCATTCAACCATTTTGAAGAACTTTATAATTACCTTTCTATTTCTCTTGAATAGCTCTTCTTTTATTTGTTATGCCATTATTTTAAAAAACTTTTAAAATGTGGAAAGACCTGTGATTTTTCAACTTTTCATCATTTTCCATTTTATTTTAAACATCAGCTTTAAAAATTAAAAGCCAAAGTGGGTGTCATGACACCCACTATAAGTCTGGGAATTTCAGTGTAGGAAACTGGTGGGCCAGGTCTTCAGAGGTAGAGACAGCATGCTCAGTGATGATAGGCCTAATCAGACTGGAGACCCAATTTGAGAAGTCCATGTTTATGATCTTATTTCTCTTGAACCACTCCCGGTACCAATTGTGCTAGACAGGGTTCCCTAGAGAAACAAAACCAGAATATATGTGTGTGTATGTACATATATATATATATACATACATACATACATATACAGAAGGGATATAATAGCTAATTAGTCCACACAGTAGTGCAAATAATTCAGCTCAACTCATTTCTGTGGAACAGTTAATATACTGGAAGTCCTTTCACTTACATGGGCTTCTGGGTTCAAGGTCAAGGAAGCAGACAGCAGAGTCCTCCCTTAGGCAAGACAAGTAGAATCTTCTTCCCACAAGCAATAAACAGCAGGGTGGGTCACCAACAGTAGCTTAGGAGCTTAGTGAAGAAGGTCCAACTGGGATATCAAAGGAAAGCAATGCAAGGTGACAGGATCCACATGCCTCAAGTTCAAGTGATATACACACCAGCAGCGTGGTGAAGCAGTCCTGGAAAGAGCTTCAAGCTCTAGCAGCATGATCCGTGATTTGGCTTGACCCACAGGTAGTGTAGCTCAAAGATTGAGACAGAGAACTCGCTAATGCCGCAGCACACTGTGATCACCGAAGAGAGAGGAAGCCCGGCCTTGCAAAGCCATTTATTGACCTGCCCTCCAATCAAACTGTAACCTGTCAACCCCACATGTTTTATTGGCCAGGTTGGCATAAACTTAAGTGTAATCCAAAGTATCACAATAGTTATGAGTATTATTATTGTATGTCACTCCATGCCACTGTGAGGAAGTAATTATTCTGAGTGCAAGGTGAGAAACCAATGCTCTCAGATGGATTTTAATTCATGGTGACCCTGTATGTACCCAAAGGTGTCTTATAGGGTTTCCAAGGATCAATTTTTTGCTGGGAGATGTCCAAGCCTGTCTTCTGACTTGCCTTTGCATGGGCACTGTGGCAGTCATATATCTGTCAATTTCATGATTGAGATGTAGGGGTGGAGTCTGGCCTGTTAATCTGGAAGATAATCATTGAGTAGTCAATGAGGCCTCTGTGTGGACATGGCTTTCTCCAGAGATATCTGGGAAATCTCATGATATTTCCCTCGTGGAGATGAGAGGCCATCCCCCAGTTATTGGGAGTTAGTCTTTGAGACAATAAACAATGGACAAGACAAGATGGCAGCATCCAAGGAGCTGAAGGAGCCAGAGGAGAAGCCACATGGCCTTACCCTGATGGAACCAGACCTCTGAAACTGGAGAAGCCACGTGGAGATCCCTGCCAGCACTGAGTTGCTTCTACCACCACTGGATGCTGTTGATGGACCCTGAGCCCTGGAAGCAAGGAAACGTGGGGAGACCCCTGCCTGCACCAGGACGCTGCACCCCCTGGCCTTTGACTTCGTGAATCAGAAGGAGACTTTATAGACTGATATTGGGCATGTGGGCTAATACTGGACTTAAGACTTTGAACTGGACTGAGCTGGGATGCTTTTTCAATGTCCCATTCCTCTTGTATATAAATCTTTTTCTTATATCCATATTCATGTCTATGAATTTGTTTCTCTAGTCTACCCAGACTAACACAGGCACCAACCTCCCAATTTCTTGGGTAGCAGATAGGTCCATTAGGCATTTATATACTACTCTGAGATCCCAAGAGTTGAGAAGGACACAATTTCATCCAGTTGTAGCACTCCCAAACCTCTTCAGGAAATGTTTATGCCCCTCCCACCCCCTCCATCCTTATCCCAGCTTATCCCAGCTCCGAATTTCAAACCATATTCATGTCTCCACTTCTGCCTGGTTCCTCAGGAGACGCTCAGCCGCCCTGGTTAGCTGATTGGTTGGTCTTTGCTTTGCTTCTTGCCCTCTGGTATAACAGGAGACCACAATAGGAGCATCCTATTACATCACTCATCTCCCCCCTCCACAGTTAGTTCTATGAGCTCTGCTTCAGCTTTCCTGTGCTTCCTCTGGATCCACAACTCTGCTCTTCTCACAACAAGGCCTGGCATGCGACTGAAAATCTTGACTTTCACATTGCTCTTCCCTAAAATGAGCTACATGAGCCTATTTGAGAAGGAGTTCCTCAATAAGGATGCCTTTGTTCTTGGCTGGTGACTATTGTCTCCTCCCAGAAGCCAGGGGCACCCTGCGCTTTCTTCGGTGGCAGAAAGAATGACTAGGGAAAAGAATGCACCTCATAATATTGAAAGTAGTATTGACATATTTGAAAGTTGTATCCCATTATTGAGAGATGTCAGGCAGACAGGGAGCTAGAAGAACTGAAACAGTGTTCCTCTCATAGTCATCTCGTCTTTATCTCCCATAGCTCAGAGCGCAGGCAGTGAGGTCTATCCAGGTTCAGATGTTGGAAGGCAAGCTCTTTGGAAAGACAAGAGGCAAAGAACCGGCCCGTGAGTTATGATTAAATAATGAAGAAATTCAAGTCATAACGGGGAAAGATCAAGAGACTAAAAGTGTTCATGAATTTGAAGATGCTGATGGAGAACCCACTAAGTGAGAGCATGGTGGCATATCTACAACCTTCAGCGTTCATGTCTCTTGACTTACCATTAAAATTCAGTGATCCCTTGGATGGTTGACGCTACTGTGAAGAGTGACAGCAAAGGTTTTCCTATCCCCCGTGTTTTTATTCTAACACACCTCATCCTTACACAGAGGCATGTGGCTGTGTAGATCATAGCAAGCTGTGGATAGCATTCAGAAGTATGGAAATTCCAGGATGCTTCGCTGTACACAGAACAAGAGGCAGTTTTTTAGAACACAGCTTTTTGGAACAACAGAAGAATACTCCTGGTTTAAAACAAGGAAAGGTCTGAGAGAGGGCTTTATCTTCTATTCAATCAGAGAAGCTGGAGTATATCAGGAAGAATGCTACATCAGGAATGGAAGAAGACCTATGAACAGCCTGCAACATGGAGATGATTCAACTTTGTTTGCTGAAATAAAGGTGAACACAAGCGCATGCTGATGAAGAGCAAGAGTTGTGGCAGTCAATGTGGATTGTAACTGAATGTAGAGGGAATAAATCTTCACAACTGGCACAAGGGGCAGCATCATGATCAACAGAGAAGAGAATGAAATCTTAAGTTGTCAAGGATTTCATTTTGCTTGGCTTCACAATCATTGTTCAGGAAGTAGCCTGAGACCAAATCGAGAGATCAAATGACACATGGCACTGGGGAAATCTGCTGCTCTTTAAAGTGCTGAAGAGGGAGCGTGTCACTTTGAAGACTAAGGTGTGCCTGACTCCAGCCATAGTGTTTTCAATCACTTCACATGCACGTGGAAGTTGGACATTGAATAAGAATGAATGAAAAAGACTAATGTAAGCATTGGAATTATGATATTGGTGAAGAATACTGAAAGTACCGTGGACTGCCAGCAGAAAGAATGAACACATCTGTTTTGGAAGAAAGACAGCCAGACCAGAGTTCATCTCACAGACTTTGGACATGTTATCAGGAGAGGCAATCCCTAGACATGGATACCATGCTTTGTAAAGTAGAGAAACAGCAAACAAAAGGAAGACCCTGGGTGAAAAGGATTGGCACAGTAGCTGCTAACGATGGGCTCGGACATAGCAATTGTGAGGCTGTCAGGGAACTGGGCCTGTTTCATTCTGTTGTGCATGCGTGTGGTCACCAGGAGTCGTAACTCACTCAACAGCGCCTAGCAACAACAACAACAATTTCTGAACAAGATCTATATTAGTCCAGGTAGACTAGAGAAACAAATTCATAGACACACATATGAATATAAAGGAAAGGTTTATATACAAGAGGAATGGGGGCTGAGCCCCAGTGGCATAGTGGCTGTGTGCAGGACTGCGGCCCACTGGCATGGAGGTTCAATTCCAGCAGTGACGCCACAGGAACAAAGGCTGGGCCTCCTACTCTCACCACCAGAGGGCAGTGATGCCAAACACCCCCCCCCCAAAAAAAAAAAGAGGAATGGAACATCGAGAAAGCATCCCAATCCAGTCCAGTCCAAGGTCGTAAATCTGATATTAACCCATATGTCTGATACTAGTCTATAAAGTCTCCTCCCAACTCAGGAAGTTATATGTCAGTGGGTGCAGAATCTTGTGCATCCAGCTGGTGTTGAGGCATACGGCACTGGCAGGGGTCTCCCCATGGCTCCTCATTTCCAGGGCTCAGGATCCATCAGCAGTATCCATTGGTGGTAGAAGCATCTCAGTGCTGGCAGGGGGTCTCTCTGTGGCTTCTCCAGTTCCAGAGGTCTGGTTCCATCAGGGCAAGCCCATGTGGCTTCTCCCTGGCTCCTCCATTCTCAGGGAACAAGTTCATTCTGCATGCTGTCATCTTGTCTTCTTAGTAGTTTGTTGTCTTCGAGACTGAGAGTCAAGTTTCTCTCTTCTAATTGGGAAATACAGCAAGACTTCCCAGAATTCTCAGGAGAAAGCCATGCCCACACAGAGACCTCTTTGGCTACTCAATGGCTATCTCCAGATTAGGCTAGACTCCACCCTTACATCCCAATCATGAAATTGACATCACAAATACATGACCACCAAAAGGTCATAGTCACAGGTACCCAGAATCAGAACTTCAACATCTCCTTTTGATCACTCTAGTGTCAGTCAAGATTGAATTTAGATAGCAGATGGGTCTTTGTTGCTTTACAGCAAAACAATCAAACAAATCCCACTGAAATGGATGGGCCATGGAATGACCTGATAAGACAGGGTGGACCTGCCCCTGTGACTTTATGGAACTATCACACTTCATAGGAGCAGAAGTGTACCTCTTTCTTCGGTGGTTTTGAACTGCTTAACCTGTGGTGAGCAGCCCAACACATAACCCCCTACACCACCAAGGCCTATGGGAAAGAATCTACAAACATGAAAACTTACAGATCATCTTATAATTTATGCCTAGCTTTTTATCTCTCGTTCACCACTGCCATTATTAAACCCATTTTACAGAGGAGACACATGGAGGATTCAGAGAAGTTAACTCCAAATTCAAAGAACTGACCTGTTATCTTCACCATTCTTTCTCTTCCTTGCTCCCCAGCTGCTCAACCCTATCCCACAGCTCATCTTGCCCCAGGGTTCCCCTTTGACTTGTGCAGACCTCTTTCTAGTTAACCCGCGGCATTTCATCATGATGTACTCACTCGTCCACCTGCACACTGCACAAAACAACACAAAACACTGCCATCGAATCCACACAAACTGTTGGAAACCCTATAAGATAGGGTCACATTCCCCCTCTGAGTTGCTGAGCCTGTAACTGGTTAATGGGAATAGAAAGACTATTTCTCCCATACTCTCTCCCACATGACCTTATGTCCCAATGAGATATCCAGAATCCAGTTTTAGACCTGGGTTCCCACAATTATTCACGACATAGGGAAGATGACTGAAACCAAAGAGCATGTGTGAATAACCACAGCTAGCCCAAGTTCCGGTTGCTGGCAAGACCCGAACGCTGGGCATTTTCAAGTCGAAGTGGTGAAAAGAAACAGCTCAAGGGCTTAGACTCTCCAGGCCATGTACACTGTCGGTTGCAGTACGGGGTAGACTGGTACTTAGGAAGTTTCATAGGCAGATGATCTCTCCTAGACCTTTGGATTTGACAAAGTAAAGGGCAGGAAGGAGGACAGAAATTTTACAGCCTTGTATAAAAAGATCTTCTTGTAAAACCAAACTTCAAAGGGAGAGAGCCTATCGCTCCTTTCCAGGGAGTCCCATTAATTACCACAGCATCTCTACAAGGGAAGTACATTGGGAGAAGCAGTTCTCCAATGAGGAAACCGGGTGTGAAATGGGTTGATGAGCGGCAAAACAGAAACATAAAATCTAGACCATTCCCAGGCTCTTCTTTTAATGGGCCAGCGGGTTCCACTGTGCCCCTGAGCCCCTCGTTAGAGCGAGGGACATTCATGAGGCCTCGGCTTGATGCTAGGCACCATGCTGGGAGACAGGAAATGCAAACCCTGCTCTAAAGGACTCCACACATAGCCTGGTCACCAGTGGAGTCTGCACATAGATGAAAGGGGCAGACAATGTGTGCTAGTGACCAGGGTCAAAGTTACTAGAACAGGAATAGAAATCAAGAGCAAGGAGATCGTAGAGAGGAGAGTGCTATCTTTGCCTGAGAGGATGAGGGGAGACTAGAAGCAGCATCTGTAGTCCATTCTAAGCTTTGGAGACAGCTTGGTAATGTTCTGGATTCAGAGTCTGGATGAAGCTGTCAGGTGAAGAGCAGCTGTCCCTGCACAGGGATGAGTCTTCATCATGTTACAGAATCAATTCGCCACCCCCCACACCGTGAGCTGTGATGGGGAGGAACCAGGGGAGCATTGTCATCATTGCTAACATCTGCTCAGCACTTACCGTGTACCGTGCACCAGGCCACAGCTGTCATCTGAATGGTCTCAGGAAGTCTCACCACAGACATCTCAAGGTCAGACACGTGTGTCTCCCAATTTTAGAGATGAGAGCATGAGCCTAGAGGGATTAATTTCCCAGGGACTCACACCGAGACTGTGAGATTCCATACCTCTGGGATCTTTTGAGAAAGGGAGTCCCTGCTGTCACGAGTGTGGGTGATTAGTTGTTGGCTGTGACACAAACTAGCATGAATTTCAAATAAATTGACTAGCAGTGTTACTCAAGTAAATAAAATCTACAGTGATCTTTCACATAAATGAATCCCCACTTTGTTTCTTGTGCAACATCCAGACAACTATTCACTCTTCCTCACTGCCACCCCCCAAATCTTTCTGAATAGATATGCAAGAAAGAGAACTATTTCTTTGCCATATAACCTGTGAGCTACATTGTCCAGCCCATGAATGGTTATCCTACAAATTCAGAACACCTTTTATGTAGGCCTAAATTGTGAATTATACTGAGAGAGGCAGCTTTTTAAAAAAATTTTTTTAAGCTTCAGCTCAAAATACCCTTGACTGGGTGTGTTAAACCCAAAGTACCTAATTAGGGATGATTTAGAGTAATACTTTTCTTTCTTACTTAATATCCTCTAACCACGAAATCCAAAGGTTTTTACTCACAGAAACCTCAGAAACCACAGAAATCTCACTTCCAAGGGCATGATAATCACTCTGTAGGCTTTTAGCCTCCTGAGCCCAAACAATGGAAGCTCCAGGCCTCATCTTGACTGCTTCCATAATGGGAAATTCCCGATTACCTCTCTCTTCCAACAGTGTAGTGGAGTCCCCACAACAAGTATCCATTTGGAGACAAATTACATATTCAGAGAGGTGGTAGAGTTGGCACACAAATGCCCAACTTTTAGCCTCAAATTGCCCATTGCCTCTACTTACTAAGTGTGTGAACTAGTTATTTAAACCAGCTAAATCTGACTTTCCTCATTAGATAAATGGCAGGCACTGCAAATTTCACAGCAACCTGACGGGTTTAGTTACGATTTAAAAGAAACCTGAACACCTATTAATAAAATACCAGTGCCAGGGCCACAACTCATTCCCTTCTTTTTCCACCATGAAAGAGAGATGATTATTGAGATGTGTCAGGGTTCCTGGCTATTGCAGTCAATGCACTGGGTGACTAAATTGGACGGTTGGAAATACACATCCGCACCAAGGTACCTGAGAAGAAAATGCTGGTAGCCCACGTATGAAAAATCAATTGTTGGAAGCCCTGGGGGTCTGTTCTACACGGACACCCATGGCTTTGCAATGAGTCAAAACTGACCTGATGGTATCTGGTGTTCATATGGCTGCTCCATTTTATTGTGCTTCCTTGTCTCCCTCGTATTGATGTGTGGCTATGTACAGATTCTCTAATATCCTAATATCCTCTATCCTAATGGAATATTAATAACAATAGGTGTATCACTTTGAGGGAAGGAGAGAGAGGGTATCAGGGGTGCTCCTCCCCATTCTCTCTTTCCTCTTCTTCCAGGGTGAAGGCAGAAAGTGCAACCATCAAGGAAGCCCATGTTGAGGCATCACTGTGCTCTCCTGGGCCCCTGAATGACAAGATGGAGTAGAGGTACAACCAAAAACAAAATAAACTTGCACCCTAGTTGCCATTGAGTCCATTCTCACTTGGGACCATCTCGTGTGCAACTAAGAGTACTTCTGAGTGTTGCTAGAGGCTGCTTCTTTGAAGGGAGATGGCCAAGTCTTTCTTCCGAAGTGACTCTGGGTGGTCTTGAACCACCAACCTTTTAGTTGACATTGACTCTTGGCACCATCCAGGGACTCCACCTATAGAGCACTTACAAATCATTAAAAGGACGGTGTAAAATAATGCACCTATTCTGAAAGTTACACGGTTGTTGTCAGCCACCCTCGAATTGACCCCTGGCACGTGCTGACTACACACACACTGAACAAGACACTGCCTGACCCTATGTCATCTTCATGATGATGCATAGGAATTTCATTGGTTGGTTTTCAGGTAGGTCATCAGACCTTTCTTCCTAGTCTGTCCTAACATAGGCGCTGTCTGACAGATAAGTGGCAGTTGCACATGGGGTGCTGAATCTAGTTATTCTAAATGGAAGGGATGAATTCTAAAGATATCACCAGTGAACAAACAAGGCCTCCCCTAACATATGTTATTGTAAGGCATCATCGAGTGAATTCCAGCCCTATATATGAGCACAGAAACATTTCACTGCCCAGTGCCATCCCAACAATCTGGCTATATTTGAACTGCCTATTTCAGCCAGGGTGTCAATCCATCTCTTTGATTGTCTTCCACTTTTCAGCTGTCCCTCTGTTTTACCAAGCACAATGTCTTTCTAGGGATTGCTCCCTCCTAATAATATGTACAAAGTAAGTGAGACGAAGTCCAGCTATCCTCTATCCTAAAGAGAATCTTGGTTGTACTTCTTTCAAAACAAATTTGTTTATTCTGCTGTAAGTCTGTGATATATTCTTTACCAACACCTCTCAATCCAAAGGCATCAACTCTTTTTCAGTCTTATTCATTGTCCGGCTTTCACATAGAGTATAAGAGGACTGACAAACACCATGACTGGGGTCAAGAGCACCACTTCAGTCTTCAAAATGATGTTTTTGCTCATTAACACTTCACGGAGGTATTTTCAGCGAGGAGGTCCAGTGCAATGCTCTTGTTGCTGTTAAGTATTGGGGAGTCCATTCCAATTCGTGCCCAGCCCTGGACCCGCCTCACCATCGTTATAATTGCCAAGTCCATTGTTGCAACCAGTGCCCATCTGTTTCTTTAACGGTCTTCCTTTTTGCAATACATTCTTTGATTTCTTGATTGTTACTTCCATGGGCATGGCTTATTACCAAAATGAACTCCTAACAATGACAATCTTTTCACCTCTTGTCATGTTGTAGTTAGTGAAGATATGGGGTATCTTTATGTTGAGATGTAATCCATACTGACATCTCTGATGTTCATCAGTAAGTGCTTTCATTCATTTTTGCTTTCAGTAAACAACACTGTATCATCTGCATGTTGAAGATTGTTAATGAATCTTTGTCCAGTCATTCATCTCCATATAGTCCAATTTCTAAGAATATTTGCTCTGCATCCAGATTGAATAAGTAGGAACAAAGGCCTTAATATACATTTTTTTCTGAATTGACACCATCGTTGTTTGAATGGTATGAGTGTTTGGCAATTCCTTGTCAATGTATCGCTGCAGCCTTTTAAAAATTATCCTCAGCCAAATTATATATGCAAGTAATATTAATGATTTTTTCTGATAATTTTTGCATTTTGCTAGATTACATTTCTCTAAATTAGGTATAAATATTGATTTATTCCAGTTGATTGGCCTGGTAGCGGTCTTCCAAATTTCTTGGTGTAAGCCAGTCAAAGATTCTACTATTGCATGATTGTTGAAATGCATCAATTAGTAAATCATTGATTCCTGAGGCTATACCTTCAGCGATGCCTTCTATGCAGCTTGCACTTCTTTCCACACCAATGGTTCTGGATCATATATCACCTCTTGAACCTCAGTCCAGTTTGTGTGTTTATTTTGGTACAGTGACTCTGCGTATTCTTTCCATCTTTGCATGATGCTTCCTTCAATATGGTTTCCTTCAATATGGCAACTCAAGTCTTGAATTTCATTCTTCATATCTTTCAGTTTGAGATACAGTGAGTATAATCCCCTCCCCTTTCCCTTTCTAACTCCAGGTGCTTGCCTACATCATTATAGTATGCTGTCTTCACAAGTCCAACCTTTGAAACCTTATTTCAGCTGTTTAATGTCTTCATTTCTTTCTGTTAGCGTTCTGATGTTTCAGAGCAAGCTTCACAGTCTCTTTTGACTTCCATTTGGGCCTTGTCTTTATTTCCTGTTTGTGTGTTTTGCTTTCTTCTTATGTTGACTGTGATGTTATCGCATAACTCTTCTGGTCTTTGGTCATTAAAAGGAAATACCTGCAAAGGATCAGTAAACCCTATTTATAAATGTAACAGGCACGTTTGTTGCCTAATGGTCATGCATTAGCCTGCTAACTGCAAGATCAGCAATTCAAAAACTCCAGCTGCTCTTTCATAACAAAGATGGGATTTTGACTCCCATAAAACATTAGAGTCCTGGAAATTCACAGGGACAGTTCCATCCTGTCACAACAAGTCCATGTCAACTTGATGGCTGTAAACTTGAGAAATGCACAGGAGAGTGTAATGGTTAACCATGGGCACTTTCGTCTCAGAGAAAACATAAAAATACTCCCTCTGTTACCTAAGGGCTTGTTCACCCTGAGAGATGTTTTGTATCTAAAAAAAGAAAGAAATGAGAAGACTCTTTCCCACCCAGGATCTGTCTGAGAAGACCAGAAGCAAAGCAGGGAGCTCACCCTGTTGTCAGTTCATTTATGCAGTGAAGCCAAGTTACCACGAGCACTAAACAGTGACTCAGAATTCCTCTATTGGCCTAGAAAACCTGTAGCCAGAGTGTGGAAGCACCAGGTCAGATGGTTACGATCTCAAAGCCTACCAGGAGTCTCTAATTAATGCCAACAATCTGACCTCTGTAGCTCCAGCTCGGTCACTAGCTGACTATGAAATTCGCTACAGTTAATTTCCTAGTACAGTCCATTTGCAATTAGGCATACTAATGACGGGAAGCCAAGGCACTCATGATTGGGAACCACAGTTACTCCAAGAAGAATTTCATTTGTCTTTGCAATTGTGTGCATGTAGCATGCGGATGGATACTCACTGTCTTATCATCTGTGCAGAGACTTGCTACTTCAAACAATAGCACAACTAGGAACAAACTGTGTGTGTATACATTTTCTAGTGTTAAGTTTACACCGGGTTAAAGAAAAAGATTCCCTTTCCTAGTAGGGTGGTAATTATTCCTGTAGCTGGTGTTTTCTTTAAAAACTTTGAAGTCCTTTTTGCATTCTCACTAAACCCATCAGGTCTCCAGGTGGGGGTGGTGGGGGTATTAAAAATACCCCCTCCAGCACAAGCATGCTTTCGAGGGAACCCTCCAAGGGCTCCTGGCTGGCTGTGAAATGGACCTGACTTGCAGTGCTGTCCACTTACGCCTCTCAGGCCTGTCCCTCTGCGGATGTGTTCTGTTGTAAAACGAGGGTCAATCTGGAGACCTGTGAGTCTTTGATGAACTATTTTCGGTTTAGAGGTTTTATTTTTAGGTGCTCCTGTTTTAGTGGGGCTCTTCAGGAAGGAGGGTATTTAAAGACTGCAGGGGACTATTTGTTTCCTAACCTTTTGACCTAAGTTTGATGTCTGGTTTTCTCCAGGCACATTCTGCTGTCAAAAAAGGGCTATCCCAGGGCCACAAGTGGGGAGAGGCTAATGAACACTGGGGGGAAGGGGAAAGAGGGCAACCCAAACTCTGATAAGAAAGCAGCAGCATCACCTCCTAAATCAACTTCTGGAAACTTCAAGAAAGTTGGGCTAGCAAACCTTACTTAACGAATTCCCTCTCGTTTAACTGACACCCCCAAGTGCTCAGACCCTACTGGTTTTTAAAGCCACTTGACAAAATAGAATGAAGATGGTCGCTCCTTGTCGCACTGAGTTGGGTCCAACAAGGTGTCTTGGTCCCACTCCATCATCAGTTTGTGGCAGATATTCTGAGCCACTTCCAACGAAGAGGGTTCACCTGCCAGCATTACGCCAGAGAATATGCTGCTGTGATCCCTAGAACCCGCCTTGGGTAAATTCCAAAGTTGTTCACCAGATCTTTTCTTTCTACACTGTTAAAGTCTGAAAGTTCCAGGACAACCTGCCCTTGATGGATGGCTGCTGGTATTTGAAATGCCAGAGACAAAGCTTCCAACATCACAGGAATGCCCAACCCACCACAGTTCCACAGACTGACAAATGGGTGGTGAGTGTCTGCTGAACAGAGCAGAACTGACCCACTGGGTTTCTAAGACTGGAACGTTTGACAAAAGCAGGCTGCTGCATCTTCTTCCCTCAGAGCAGCCAGTGGGTTCACTTTGATTTGCAGTTGAGTGCTCTTAGCCACAAGGGTGCTGAGCTTTCCTGAACATTCCTTCGCCTACTCCCATCGAAGTGATTCTGACACACAGAGGATTTCTGAACTTTTCAATCTTTGTGGGAGAAGACAGCCTGATTTTTCTCCCCAGGGCTTGGACTGTTGACCCTGCAGAAAGCACCACAATGCCTGTCCCACAGTGCCAATCCACACCTGGGTATATGTACAGAAAACAACCAATGGGACACTGACAGACGGATGGATGCCTTTCACAGCATTGTTTAAGTAGGGAAAGATGAAAACAGCCTAAATAGCTAGCAACAAGAAAGCGAAAGAATAAACTCATGCCACGCGATTCTCTACTACAGTAGAAATGAACCCACTTTTGATTTACAAAATGCATATAAAATATAAAAGTATAAATAATTTTAATTAATATGGAGGCAGGAAAAGCAAACAGTATTTGTTCAAATAAATAACATTTTACTAAAAACCCAAATGAATAAAACCAGATTTTTATGGATATGATATATCACTATGGTTATATCTATAGATGAATTTTTAAAAGATAACTTGCAATGACAAAGCTCAAACTCAGCATAATCTTTGGTTATCTTGGTGCAGAGATGAGGAGGTAGAAAGATGGATTGGATCAAGAGGGATACAGAGTAACCTAATCAAGCACTTATGCTATCTATCTTTTGAAAAGATCTGAATAAGCAAGGCAAACTATCAAAGTTTCATGGAATATCCACAAGCATTCACTATGGAATTTTCTGTATTTTTCTAAAGACCTGAAATTCAGACTTTTCCACCATGCAGTCCCAATGAATGGGTATGACTGGATATCACTGCATCCTTTGTTTCTGCAACAAAACATTGGTTTTCCAGATAACACAACTAAAGATAAGACAGTATGTAGTTGAGGTAAGGTCCTAACCTATTCTTAATGGCAACTTTAAGCTACTATGAGTCCAAATTAGTAACCATTCACTAACAGTAATATTACACAGGGCTCTTGTTAGTGTTGTGGTAGAACCATAACATCCATGTGGGAGAGACAGTTTCTGGTCTCAGGTAACACCTGTTCAGGGCAACCACCACCCATCTTGTCCATGGGGGCGTCCCCTGTTGCTGTGGTGCAAAATAGATTTCAGCCAGCTTCCAGAGTGATGAAGAAGAAAGGGCCAGCTATTTACTTCTGAAAATCAGCTAGTGCAACTTCTCTGGATCCTATGGCAGTCATTAATCGTGTCAATTTCAGGATTGGGAGTTTAGGGGTGAAGTCTAACCTGTCAATCTGGAGATAGCCAATGAGGCTTCTGTGTGGGCATGGAATTCTCCTGAGAATTCTGGGAAATCCAGCCATATTTCCCCCTTTGAGGTAGGAGACTTGTGGCTCAGTCCCTTGGAGCTTTCTACTGACAAGACATGAGATTGTTTTCCGACAAAACATCTCAGAGGAGATGGGCTTGATCTGATGGAACCAGACCTCTGAAGCCGGAAAAGCCACATAGAGACTCCTGCCAGTGTTGAGATGTTTCCACCACTGGATACACAAGATTCTGCACCCACTGGCCTGTGATTGTTCTGGCATCGTTGCATACGTTTTGTGAGTCTGAAGAGGATTTATGGATCGGTATCGGACATATGGGCTAATATCAGACTTAGGGATTTGGACTGGACTGGATTGGGATGTTTTCTCAATGTCCCATTCCTCTTGTATATAAACCTCTCCCTTATATACATATGCATTTTTCTCAAGTCCACCTGGGCTAACACAGATCCCAAGGGTCTGATGCCCAACTAAACCTGAAGATGGTGCAGGAGAAGGCAGCAATGTGTTCTGTTGACCATGGCATTCCTAGGAATTAGGGGTCGAGTGTAATACAGTAAGCAGCAACAAGAAGACCAAGTTTATACCACTTACACTCCCATGGACTAATCTGTCCATCCATGAGAAAACCAACGGGGTAGCAAGTCCTATGTCCAAGGTCATACGGTGAGTAAAGAAGCCGAGATTCAAGTCAGACCTTTTGGGGTCTGGCGGTTTTCTACTCCCGTGCCAGTTACAATCTCAGAAGCCCACAGACACCACTCTACCTACTCTGAACCACCTCAGTGACAGTGCGTTTGAGAGTTCAAGCACCGCTGTGTTCTATTACCTCCTTACATTCAGGGGTCCCTCATCTGTACAACTCATTGTTCTCCAAGGTCTGTTTTCTCAAAGTCACCGACCTTCTCAATAGAGAAGGTGTGGGAGTCCCAGGACAACGAGCCCCAGGCACTGGCTCAGAACAGAAAGACCACAAAGCTTTACACCTGCCTCGCCTGACTGCCCTGAGCAGCACAACACCCCAGTGCCCTTGAAAGTTGGCCTGCAAAGAAGGCCTGGCCATGGTGGGCAAAGGCGGCTAGTAATGATAGCTCTTGAGGCAGCAGCATTCATTCATAGTTGAGACCTATTCAGCAGCAGGCCTGAAACAGAGACATTGTAAATCCCATCAAAATCTCCTCCATTATGTGACACACTTTGTTAGAACAGAATAAGGGGTTCGGCTCTGTTGGACCAAATCGAGTTGGTCTATGTGGAGTATCACATTTTAGATTCAAATCCCTGTTAAACCCTCTGCTTAGGCTCGTGGTTAACAATATTTTTCTATCTGTCTGCAGAGATGACAGGCAGCCCAGCTCTTGAGCAGAGCCAGCGGCCTCGGCGCGGCTGTTTCTGAGGCAGGCTCCACAGATGAAAGGCAGAAATCCCACCACCCCAGTGTCTCCTGATTAGCCCGGAGAAAAGCTGAATGACAAACATGTTTCCAATCTGCCTGGCCCATGCAGGGAAATGGGGCAATCTGGCCTGAAAGGGGATTTAGACTTTTGTTGTGTGCAAGGGAGGTGGGGGAAGGAAAAAAAAGCTGATTTAAATCCATCTACAATGCTTTCCCACTTGGTGATCTCTTAGATAAAAAACAGCCTGGCTGGGGCTCAGACCCCCACCACGCCCGGGCGTCTTCCTTCTGCCTGCCTCGCAGACAAAGTCACAGACTGTCAAACGGATGGCAAGGGGTAGTTTCAGAGCATGCCCTCTTCCGGTCAGAATCTCCTGATGTGCTTTATGACCAACGAAATTGCCTTAAGGAAAGAAAGAAAGAAAGAAAAAAAATCCCTGAAAGTCATCATTGCTCACAGGGCCTACATGACCTCGTTAGCTCTTCATTGACTTGTGTGAATCGTAGTGTGGTCCAGCGGTTTTAAGGTCGTACACAAAGCAGCGTAAAGCGGTTGCGAGGCTGCCCTGGCAAATACTAGGGGTGAAATCGATGCTTTCCTTGATCGAAGTCACTGCATAAAGCCAGACTCTTCCCATCCCTCTCCTCCGGTCAGAGAGAAGAGCCGCGGAGAAATCGGAAGCATCCACTCACTGCTCGGTGGATTATGTATTTGTATTGGGGGCTGGGCAGGGTTGGGATCCTCCGTGGTTGGTTGGTTTGTTAGTTTTTAATCCACCAAGCCGCGTGGATGGAAATGTGATAAGCGGTAGCATTTATTTTGGCGTCAAACACATCACCGCTTTCCTCGTTGAGTGCGCACACTCGTGCATTGGTGGCCCCGAGCTGTTGGGATACCGAGAAGGGTTCAGGGAGCTCTGTCCGCTCCCAGAGCCCCTACACTGGGGTCTGGATGGAAGAGGAAGAGTCCCTGTCAGATGACTCCCAGCTAAATCGCCAGGGCCGCCAGGGTACTTCCAGGGGCGTCTCGCGGTTGGCATGGGTACAGTGCTTCTTCAAACACAATTACCAAGACAGTCTTCAGTGACCTCTTACTGCTGCCGGTATTTGGGAAGCAGCATTCAGATGCAGATTGACCTAAATCCCATCAAGCCATTCAACCATGTGTGTGTGAGTGTGTGCGTGTGTGCACACACACGCGCCTTTGTGAGCACCCCTTGCACATCTATTTGCACATGCATCAATTCTCCCTCGAGCATGGAAAGCTACCCCCTGCAAACTGAAATTTTCAAATGAAGAGAAATGCTTATTTTCCTAGGCAACTTTTGCCAATTGCTCTTGTGCTGTTCTTATAAATATTTCATAGCAAATATTTAACATGAGTCTTTCCCCAATCGGATCAGCTTTGAAATGCTCCTCAAAATGCATTCCCCCCTAACAATAGCTGGATGCAAGAGCCTTTTCTCACCCCTCTCGCTCCTGCTCTTAAGCACAGGGTCTGCTGCCATAGCAGCACGGATAGTTCTTATTTAATGGAAAGAAAAGATACTTTACATTAATTCAGTGGCAGTGGAGGTGGGGGTGGCGGAGGCAGGGCACATGCATACCTTGTGCTTCCAATATGGAGGCTCAGCCTACCTTGACCTCCCCTCCCCCAGCCTGCCTGTGATTATTACCCAGCCTACATTAGAGCCCTAATGCGAAGTGACAAGTTTATGTAAATGATCCGCACACGGATTTTGCTCTTGTACAACAGAGCAGTTACTTTGGGCTTTCTAATTATTTCATGCCTTGTGGTTCTCTGATGGGGCAGAGATGACTATACTGTACTTGAAAAGTACCCTGTGATTGACAGACTTCTGTCCCCCTGGAGCTCATTAGGGCTTTGGAAGATGGGAAATAACCCTACCAGGCACCAAATAGAAAAAAGAAGGGGGAAAAAACGCACCCAAGCACCACTGATTGGTGGAGTCATGTGTTCAGATGGATGTTTTGTGGGGAGAAACAGTGTTTTCTGGCAAGTGTGTGACTCCTTGCCTGATCCAGCCAGACTCGATGCTTTGGTGCTCTTTATTTTTTAAAAATATATATATAAGTTTTTCAAACAAGCGGGATGATGTAGAACTTGAAGTGTACGAAATGCCGATAGGATTTTCCAAGAAGGGATTAGAGGAAGAGAGAGAGAGAGAGATAGAAAGAGCAACATGCTACATGTAATAGATGGAGGCTGCCCTCAGACTCGCACCAGGGTTCTCGCCCTCAGCCAGCGTGACCTGTCCCCATGACACATAGGCAGGAGAATAAATTGAGGGAGCAAATAAAATAGAATCATTGATATGGGTCCTCTGTCCGCTTGTTCAGTCGAAATCCACCCACCCTGAAGAGAAGGGGAAGAAAGTACTGGAGTGTGGGGGTGGGAGAATCCCACAACGCTTGAAGGGACCATCAGGCTCCTTTCGCTCCGTGTTCCCATTTTGCAGGCCAGGAAGTCATAGACCGGGCAGTCACACAGCTAGGGACCCGTGCAGGTGGACGGAGACCTGAGCTTCCTGTTCAATAGTTTTTCTCTGGAGCCAGAGGCAGGAAGGCTGCAGAGCCTGCTGTAGACCAGGTGGCCTGAGATCTGTGAGGTGAGGCTTCAGTCACAGAAAGCCAGAACCTGTTAGACAAATGACAGCATTTACTCGATTCAGACGCAGGGCAAGCTAGTGGACTACAGTACGGACACTTCCCCAGGCATGGCTGAGATCATCATTGCGGCAATGATCGCTCGAACCCATCTCCCCAAGGGCCTCCTGCAGCCTTGTGGGGCCTCCACTTAACAAAACCCAATAAAACCAAAATTCACTGTTAGGGAGTCAATTCGGACTCAGAGTGACCCTATAGGACAGGGCAGGCCTGCCCCTGAGACTTTCCTAGACTGTAACTCTGTACCCCCCAGAGCGGCTGGCAGTCTCTACCTGCTGACCTAGCACCCAACTCATCACCCCCGGGGCTCCCTACCTCAGCACGATCTCCTCCTTTCACGAATGATCCCACCAGGGGCTGTGGCCCAAGCAATGGCCTCTCACATTCTTCTTGTCAGCCACACATTTCCAATGACGCCCTTTCGTGCGAAGATCACTAGACCTCTCCATAATCTCAGAAGCTCTGGTGGCCACGTGGGTTCCGCAGTGGCCTGCTAACCATAAGGTCCGAAGTCTGCATCACCCTGCCTCCTCTTGTCACAATGGAAGAGGCACGCTCATCAGTCCTTTACAGTCACAAGGGGCATTCTCCTCTGCCCTTTTGACTTCTAGTCCTCCAGTGGGAATCAGCTCAATGACAGTGGGTTTTTCTTTATAAATTCTACTGCTCTGAAAGGACTGGTAAACTGTTCGCCAAGGGTGAACCCGCGGGTATTTGAAACACGAGTGCCCCAGCTTCCATCAGTCCTGTGACACCAAAGCCCCATGCCTATGACAAACTGACAGAGGAGCGAAGGAGTTTAAATACAGCAGGGTCAAATTTTTATCCATTGTGGGTAAAGGTCTAATAATTAAAGCAGTCTTTACTTTTCTACAGCAGAGAGTGCTCTCAGGCAGACTGTGTATTTGCTTGGTAGCAAAGAGAAAGAAAAGGAGTTAAAATCTCCCGATTTTAACGGCTTCCCGTTTAAACCCATTTCATTCAGATGGGTTTATTTTCTTTTGTGTTAATATTCAGTTAAGCTCAAACTTCCTATAAGAGCCTCTCAAAGGCCCCCAGGCCCCAAGCACATTTTCCCAAGAAGACACCTGGTTATATTGTACGTGCTTATAGTGACTGGAGGAACTAACTGGTTCAAGGTCATGTCCTTGGACTGTGCCCAGGTTCTTTGATGTGTTTTATCTGTGTCCTCTGTCAAACAGACCCATGTGCAGATAAGCCCGCTTGCCTTCCCCTCATCACCATGGGTGTGGGTACTTTCCCCTTGAACCCAAGAGGTTATCATGGAGTGTAAAAGAGAGAAGAGACATTCCTTCTTCAAAATGAGATTTTTATTAAGCTATGAGATGCAAAAGTACCTTGTCTCTTAAAGGTTTCCATAACCAAGTACTACAAAATGGGAAAACTATATGAACAAAAATAGATTGTCTTCCAATTACAGAAGTGAGAAGTCTAAAATCAGGGTATTGTCATGCTAATTCCTCTGAAAATTCAGAGAGAAAATCATTCCGTGTCCCACTATGTCCTACCTTATACAGATGGCTGGCAGTCCTTTGTGCTTCAGTCTGTCTCCATCATCACTTGGTGATGTTCCCTCTGAATATCCTTGTGCCCAGTCCTTCCCTTTATAAGAATGCCATTCATATTGGGACCCACCTCTCTCCCGTATGACCTCATAGCAACTCAATTGTTCTTATCCTCAAAGACCCTATTTCCAAACTAGGTTACATGCTCAGATACCCAGGCTTTGAAACTTCAATCGATGTTTCAATCTATATCAATCCTTTTAAATAGCTTGCAAAATTTAATACTACCCCCAAATCTTTATGTTTCCCTTCTTTGCTGCTTTCATTGGCAATAAAAAGTTCATCAGGAAGTGGGGGCATTGAATGCACATCTGAGCCAAACAGCATGCATTTTGATCCCTGCTATATCTGAGCAACAAAGAAGGGAAGAAAGAACAAACTATGAGCTTGAGATCAGGCAGAACATCAGGGGCCAGAAAAACAAGTAAGCCAAACCAGATAGAAGTAGATGGAAGTATGGAAATGGGAAGAAAGCCAGCCTGGAACAGAGGTATGCTAATAAACTTCCAAGAAACAGATCATCTGTACATTATACAAAAGGTTAGAGGGAATAGAGGAGGAAAGTATTTTAGGATGCTCCTCAGAAGACAGACAGGGCTTTCTACTTTTGTAAACAGTGAAGGATTAGAAATGAACCAGGCAGTTCTACTCTGTCCTAGGGGGTCATTATGAGTAGGCACCCACTCCATGGCAGAATGTGTGTGTCATAATACATTCATTCTAAAATGAGTCTAGGCTGAGCCCCAGTGGCGTAGTGGTTGTGCGCAGGACTGGGACCCACTGGGATGGAGGTTCAATTCCATCAGCGGCTCCACAGAAGCAAAGGCTGGGCCTCCTATTCCCACCACCAGAGGACAGTGATGCCAAAAAATAAAAATAAATAAAAAGAGTCTAGATAATAAGTACAATACAAATGTAGAGGCATATTTCACCTATGAATATAGAGAGAAAGTCCTTAAATGTCAAACTATGGGGACAGTGGGTATAAATAATGAATGTCCCAACTAGATAACTGGATATCATGCAACTATTAAGAAAAGGTTATATACAAAGTATAACATGGAAAGATTTTGTTTCTTTTTTAACCCAGGTTGCTAAACAGTATGATCTTAATTCCTTCAAAGTATATGTGTGTGTACATGTATGTGTGTGTGTGTGTGTGTGTAAAAGGCAGAAGTGTATACTCAAAATGTTAGCAGCAGTTAATGCTGGATGATGGAATGATGTATTTATATATAATGGATTTATATTATAAATTATATATTATACGTATATTGTAAATGGATTATTTTTCTCCTTTTGCTTATCTGATTTTTCCCCTCAGCTTTTCTTTTCATCAAAAACAAGGACATTTATCATAACAACTGAAAACTGCATAGAAAAAATAACTAAGTAACTCCAATAATGTATTACCAAACAAGTGTAAATGTGGTTGATTATTAGTGAGAACTTAGCGATGTGACCATACACAAAAGCAACTGACCGTAACAGTGTTTCTCTATGCCAACAGAATGAACAAGAAAAGAAAGTAACATTGACAACAATGGTATGCACAGTTCTAATCTAGCTTAGAATCAAACTTCAAAGAATGTACATATAGGAAAAAAATTAAACTATCAAGGGACATGAAAGAAGAAACATGCCATATTCCAACTTTCTGACTTAATATTTAAAATATTTCATTTTTCCTCAATCACTTTGAGGAATTTGAATTAAGTTATTTGAATGAAAAGAACAAAAGTCACAGCCAACTTTTTTTGAAACTTGGCAAATTGTTCTTAAATTCATATGGAAAAAATTAAGGCCTTTGAAAACTGAAGTCGATTTTGAAGAGTCTGTGGAAAAGGGGGGGGTTGAGTAACCCTTTCAGATACCAAAAGACATTAAAAAGTCATATTAATACAACTGGTATGGTATGGTTAGGCAGGATGGACAAATGGGATAGACTAAAGAGCTCAGAAACATATTTTAAAATATGTGAAAGTATATTCTATTAACCGGGTGATGGGCACCACAATCTATGGGAAAATTAGGAGACTACCTTGTAGATGGTGTTGACAAAACTGGCTACTAAAATAAAGTTTATTTTGATGCTTCAAAGAGAAAATGGATAAAGTGCTAAGTGAAAAAGGGAAAGCTACTAGGCAGTAGAAGAAAGGTGGCAAAATTATATCTTTCACTTTGGAATGGGTTCTTTATCAGTGTGATCCTCAAAATACAAATTATTGTAAGCATAATAACATCGGTCTATCTCATGACATGAAAACCTCCGACATAAAGCCTTTTGCGCCATCTGATATTTTGTGTCACCAGAGTAGCATTCCCAGGTGTGTAAGGCACTGCCTCTGGAACTCCCAAAGACCCACGAAATATTAGGCTTTCTCCTTTGGGGTGCAAGAGGTATGGTAAGTTTTATTTTGGAAGGGATGAAAGATTCTACATTCACCCTTTGCCCTTACTCCTTACTGAGACTACTGGCTGCTTACAGACTTAAGGAATGTGACAGTCCCTGGATCTGTACAGGGCTTATCTCTCACCCTTGAAGGACACGACCTGCACCACTCCTTACCACCACCACCAATGTGTTAGTGGTGCTATCACTGCAGTGGGCCAGGGAATGTCCAGGGTTCTTTGCACACTCTTGCATTAGAGGGAAGGAACGCTGATAGAGCTCTAAGCAAGATTGTTAATGCGATCTGTTGCTTGTTCCAAATGAATGTGAACTGGTTTTGATCCGTTCTTCTGCTACAGATGGAAAAGAACACGTGTACCAACAGATCAATGACTGTATTAATCTTGTAAATCTGCGGTGCGCAAGCCTCCACAACAGCTGCAATGACAGCTACTTCTAAGTTGGCTTTGCTCAACTGCCACCTTCTTGTTTTTTATTTCTGCAAGGGCCAGGCTGGAGAATCAAATAGAGAGATGACGGGATGGGGCCCACCACCTCAGCATCCTTTCAATTTTGAGAGTAGCTGCTGTATGTTGTTTCTTCTCATGTATTATGAGGAACCTTTACAAAATTCATAGGGAAATTGAACACAAAGTAAAACAAAACTTTTCCATAGCTTTTTGAAGCCCCTTTGTATTCTGCCCAGATGTAGACTGAAGACTGTGGAGTTCAGAACTGCCACTCATATGTCTTATTTCAAAGGCAATGTTGGGATTGTGTGTAATGCAATGTGCTTTTTTTTAAGGGGTTTTTCCTCATTAGACATTAGGAGATAGGGAATGGACACTGTGGATCCACCACGAGCCAAACCTGGATCATGATTCTAGGAAATATTTAGCCCCCATATACCTTCGTGATGATGCTTCAAGTCTTTAAATTTTCATGTTAAAATCCACCCTATATTCGACTATTCCTCATTTCCCACATATAAACCCATCACTGTCTGTGGGGAAGAACTTGAGGAATCATTACCATATGCATTCTGCTATTTCTCCCTGAGTATCTAACATTTCAAGCCTCCAAATGGTCTCAGGACTGGAAAGAAGGCAAGGTGTTGTTACTTATCATTAGGGTGACTATACTCAGCTTTCTGTTCATGTATCTTTGATTTTGGATGAGGGTGGGGGTGAAACATATTCACTTTGCTTCACCCTGCTGGTATATGAAATGTCCGTGCTGTAGCCATCAGTATCACAGCACCCCACCAGCCATCACAGATAATGATGGGTTAATTTGTCTAGGCCATGATGATCATGGTTCCATAGTGATGTCATTTGGCAGTTTTTTAATGAAGTATTCATCCCTCATGATGGGATCTGATCTGACCAGACAAACCATTGGAAGGGAATTTGGGTGAGGTCCAACACCCCTACTCTAGTCTTAGCCCAACCCTGATATGGTAGTGCCAGGAGAGGTTCCCTGAGGTGTGCTTGGTACTTTTATCTGACAAAAGAGAAAAGTAGAGAGGAGAGTGAGAGACTGACTGCTACCAAGAGGGAAGAACTGTGAGTGGAGCCTATCTTTTAGACCCAGATCATCGTTCTGAGAATTGCCAAGATTCAGAGCAAGATAGATGTCAAGACACATGGAGATTTCTAAAGGACACTAAGCCCCCAGATGTTGAAAGGACTCATGGACCTTCTCTCAGAACCTAAAGAGAAAGCTTCTGTAGGGTTGGCACCCTGAATTCAAACGCCGAGGCTCCTCAAGTGTGGAGAACCCACTTACGCTTGTGAAAGCCACACGGTGTTTCTGTTATGACAGATCTAGTGAACTACGACACAGCCTCAAAGGGAGAGCCATTTCTTCCTCCCTGCACCTAGGAGTTCTCCTCGCTGCTCCTCGGCACCATCGCCCCCTGTCCTTGCTAAGAACTTAAATCCTATTTTCTGAGCTTGCTGCCAAATCACTGCCTAGCCCTTTGCCCAACTTCATGCTTCATGGCCACTGCACAAGCTCCATCCGGAAGTCGCAGGAACCAGTCTCGTGTGTTCTCTCTGGCTTCGTCAGCTGGCACGCACTGTGTAGCTCCTCTGAGACTCGGTAATCTCATCAAGCCCATCATGTGATAGCCAGACGGCAGTGAGATGTCATCCCATTGGTCCCGGTAGGCAGGAAAGAGGAACCTCTCTCTGTGCTGGAATGAGGCCTGGCAGTATCTTCCAGCCAGCAGGCACCCCTCACCTTAAAGGGGGAGGAATCGGAGGTCCCAGATGTTTTGTTTAGCTCCCCTGGGCTGGCTTCAATCGACAGCCCGGTTTCGGGGCCATCTGTAAGTGGGTTCCAAGCTCCATCAGCAGTGGAGCACACCAACAGTTTGAAGCACTCGGGGTCCCTGTGGCAGTCATGTGCTTATGTTAATTTTATGATTGAAATGCAGGGGTGGAATCTGGCCTGTTAATCTGGAGACAGCCATTGAGTAGCCCATGAGGCCTCCGTGTGGGCATGGCTTTCACCTGAGACTCCATGGAAATCTTGCAATATTTGCCTCGTGAAGATGAGAAGCTATCTTCCCCAGTTGTTGGGAGTTAGTTTCAGAGATGATTAACCACAGGCAACACAGAATGGTGGCATCTGGGAGGCTGGAGTAGCCGGTGGAGAAACCACACAGCTTTGCCCTGATGGAACCAGACCTCTGAAGCTGGGGCAGCCACATGGAGGCCTCTACCAGTGATGAGTTGCTTCTGCCACCACGGGATGCTGTTGATGGACCCTGAGCCCTGGAAGCAAGGAGACATGGGGAGACCCCTGTCGGTGCCGCGACTCTGTAGCCACTGACCTGTGACTTCGTGAGTCAGAAGGAGACTTTATGGACCAATTTCAGGGTTAATATCGTTATGGGTTAATATCGGGGTTAATATCAGGGTTATGGGTTAATATCGGACTTGTGACTTTGAGCTGGACTGGGCTGGGATGTTTTCTCAACGTCTTGTTCCCCTTGAATATAAACCCACTCCTTACATCCATGTGTGTCTTTGAAATTTGTTCTTCTAGTCTACCCGTACTGACACAGTCCCCTAGGCAGAGAACCTGTCGGGGTTGAGAATTACATCTCCCTTGTGGTGAGGTGTCGTTGAGTCAATCCCAACTCCCAGCAACAAGAGTGGAAACAGAATGACACACTCCCCGGCCAGCCTCACCCTTGTTCAAATGTTTCAGCCACCGAAATCCCACAGATGACATCAAAGCATTCACCAGATACGCAGATCTAATGAACAGAAGTCTCACGCAGAGCTCTCTTAAAGCTAATGAAGAAGTCCTCCGGCTGTCACTCTGAATGTTGGTTATTTTGTTGTCAATAGGTGCAGCAGCGTTGATTTCAGCACACGTCGACCCCATGTGGTGGTAATTGTTTTGGAAGCAGATCTCCGAGTAATCTTTACACATTGGATTCTCTGTGGATTCCAACCACCACCCTTTCCACTAGCAGCCAAGCAGAGAACGCTTGTGCAAACAGAGGACCACCTCATTGTTTAAGGGTCAGCTAATCGTGTTCTGTCTTTCATTATCCTTTTCTAAACTGTCATTGAATTTAGCACTAGCCATCAGATATGGACGTTATTATTTCTCTCAGACTTGCTAAACACCTGACGTAACCCACTCGCGGGTACATTTTCTTTCAATAATTCTGAGGAATGGAGCCACCACGGACAGCGTGAGCAGGAAGCTGGGCAGAACACAACTGTTTCTGGTCCAAACCTCCATTGCAGTGTGTGTTTTCTCCACCCTCACTGTTGTAGCTTGGGTTTCTGACAGCAAAATCTGAGACCTAGATTAGCATGCAGGAGCTTATGAAGGGAGTACTCTTGCAATCATAGCCTCTGGAAAGGAAGTAACAGATTGGCCGCTTGGGCAGAGGGAGAAGCGAGGATATGATGTAATATTAATGCAGGTCTCCGCGAGTCCCATGGGGAGTTTTGAAAATGGTATTAATCAAAAACCCAAACCTGTTGCTGTATGTGATAGGTAGGCTTTTTGTGCCAACATGGCCAAAGAAGATAGGTAGGTTTGTTGTGACATCATGGACAATGATCAATTGAAGGGCGGAGATGTAAATGGCTCAGCAAGCCCTGCCCTGGGTCTCTTGCTCTTGGATCTTCTGACCAACCGGCTGCCTTGTTTGTCCTGTGTCTCGATCTCTAAGCTACACTGACTGTGGGACACCTGATTGGTGGACTGTGGAGCTGTGAGTTGAGGTTCCTTCAAGCCCTATTTCTCCATGCTCCTGGAATAGACATCTCTTGAGCCGGGGACTGTTGGACTCTGTCATCTGGCTGGCTGTTGGTGACCTGCTTTGTCGTTTGCTGCTTGTGGCCGGATAGCCTGAATTGCTCTACAGAGGACTACTCGGTGCCCCTCAGTCTCACGCAAGTGAGTTACATCGAGCCATTTGTACTGCTTTAAAGATTAGTTAACTGTTTATTTCTTATTTTATATATCCTTCTACCTATATAAATACATAGAATTACTAGTGTCCTGGTTTCGTTTCTCTAGAGAACCCTAACACACCATAGAAATAATTCCCATTCTTATTGACCATACAGGACTGTTTATAGGGTATGCAAGATTGCGAATATTTATGGGAGCAGTAGGCCACATTGTTATCCCGCTGCACAATCTCTGAGCTTCCCATTATTAACTGAGTTCTTCATCACCAGGTGACCAGGGCTCCTTTGAAACTGAAATGTGGTTTGCGGGTTTTAGGTGCCATCGAATCTGTTCCCACTCAAAGCCACCCTCTGTTTAACAGGACCCAGCACTGCCCAGCCCTGTGCCAGCCTCACAATCGCTCTCATGTTTGAGCCCACGGATGCAGCCACCACTGTCGACATCTCCTCGGGGGCCTTTCTCTTTTTCTCTTGCTCCTCCATTTTACGAAGCAGGATGTCCTTTTCCAGGAACTGGCTGCTCCTGATGCCATATCCAAAGAACGTGAGATGAAATGTCAACATCCTTGCCTGTACGCAGCACTCTGGCCCTGCTCCTTCCAAGACAGGTTCGTTTGTTCTTTTTGCAGTCCATAGTACTTTCAATATTCTCCACCAGTCCTAAAGTTCAAATGCATCAATTTTTCTTCATTCTTCCTTGTTCAATGCCCAACTTTCACCTGCCTATGAAGCAATTGAAAATACCATGGCTTGGGGCAAGGGCACCTTAATTCTCAAAGTGAGATCTTTGGTTTCCAGCACTTTAAAGAGATCTGATGCAGCTGATTTACCCAAATTGAATGTGCCCTTTGAACTCTCAACGGCTGCTTCCATGAGCATTGATTGTGGCTCCAAGCAAGACCAAATCCTTGTGACAACTTCAAGGATTTTCACTATTTATCAGGAGGTTACCTACAGGTCCACTTGTAAGACTTTTGTTTGAAGCTGGAATAGCCCTCTGAAATGGTGACAAAGAGATCTGGCCTTTATTTGCCTGCGTTGGAAGTGGGATACTGGTGTATAAGACTCTGTCCTTGGACTAGGGGAATGCCTTCAGCCAATCGTTCTAAAGCAAGCTGACACCTGGGAAAGTGAGTCTTCTCATTCTGAAGGGGGTTCTGAGTGCCACATCACAAAATCCACAGCAATTAATTTGTATGAACCAGAGAGATAGTCTAAATAGATTTTCAAAGAAAAACAATCAAATTATAAAAAGATATGTCTACATAAGAATCACCCTTTCTGGAAGGACATAGGACTGGTCTTGTTATAGCAGTAACAGGATTCTGAATTTATTTACCTTTACTTATTTATATGTTCTAATATTCCTTTCATTGATTACTTGTATCATTAGAGGTTATTATTACTATTATTGATTTCTGGAGACAAAACTGGATATTATGTAAAGAGTAAGATGCATACTATTAATACTTGACCCTATCATTTTTAAGATATTTGACTATGAGGATTTAAATTGTGATTTTATTGATATAGATAGGTAAGTAGAAATTGTGTTAAGGAAAATATATTGCATTTTTATTTGGTAGAAATAACAACACTGTCCGCATCCCACAACAACTCTATGCACCAAAAAAGGAAACACAGCCCAACCCTCCGCCATTCTCACAATTGTGCCCATGCCTAGATCTTTTTAAATGAAAAGTCATGTTTATGCTTATTGTGACTTTCATCTGAACTCTCAAAAACTCTCAGTGACAAATGATTCTCTATCCTATTTAGTTGAAGAAGATAAAGCATAGAGACATAAAGAGATTCAACCAAAGTTTCACAAATTATTGACAGGAAAGATAGCCATGGATCCTGATTTGGAATTGCATTTCATTTCTAATTTTTACAGCTATCCTTCCTCCAAGTAAAGTTTAGGTCAAGGGCATTCAATACCCAACTCACTTGTTCTAAAATGGCCCTTTTAATCACCAGTTCTCATTAACTTTATGTGTCATTACTGAAGTAAGGAGGTGGGGAGGGTAGTGGGAGATGCAAAGGAAACAGGAAGTAATAAATTAATTTCTAACCAAGGTCAGCTGTTCCCCAGAGCACAAAGCAAAGGATGATGGATTGCTCCAGAGGCAGAAACTGGCAAGAAAGTTATTTTGACACTGTTCTTATAAAATGGACAGAGAATTCTGTCAATGATAGAAAATATTCATCAGCTAAAATCTATTTTTAAGGGGAGGTGGTAGAAAGAAAGGGAAAAATATGAGTTTAAATACTTTTTTACAAATGCTTCTACTTGTACGTCTTTATACATAATTCGTTGAAATTAAAGCAACCCAATATTCTCATTCTCTCTCTCTCTCTCTCTCTCTCTCTCTCTCTCTCTCTCTCTCTCTCTTTCTCTCTCTCTCTCTCTCCATTGAATCCAGGTGGACTCCTACAGGAGGGTAGACCAGTCCCTGTGAGTTTCAGAGACCATAAGTCTACACGTGAGAACGGCTTTAGCAAGATGAATTTGCAGAAGGCAGAGAATTTAACAATGGAATCAAATTGAGGAATTTGATGATTGAGACAAAGCTCTTTAAATAGTCCTGTAGCTTGCCAAGCAGTTTTAAGAAGCATCTGAATTCTGTAGTCTTCTTCAAACAGCCTTCGATGGTTTTGCGAGCCGCACATTACTGATAGCATTCTTCAAAGGGAAATAAAGCCACACTGTCAAATATAAGTTAATAATTTGGGGCATATGATATAATTACTCTAAGCATATGCAATTTTTATGCTGGTACAATGCCTGAGATGGTACAAATGCCTGAGAAATTAGGGACAGCAACAGAAAACTATGTTCAGAAACGAAGGTTAGCAAAAATCAATTCACAATACCTTAGACCAGGGTTCGGCACACTCGTGAGACCAAAGAGTCCATCCTGTCCCTCCTCACAACTTTAAAATCACTCACGAGCCTCAAATGTTTTTCCAAACAAATGAAATCACCGGGATCTGAAATCAAAAGCTTCAAATATTTTCAAGGTCACTGAAGAGCCGCACGTTCACATTTGACTCTCAAGCCACAATTTGCTGACTGCTGCCTTAGATAGCTAATCAAGTCTAGTGTGACACTGTCACGATGAGTTTTCTGGTGTGATTCAAAGGAGGATAGATTGACAATTTTTTTTACCAAAACGTTTCACCTGAATCTACTAGCAAGTGAACTTCCAGACAAATCCAAGATGTTAATGTAGACTCTTCATAAGGCCAATGTTATGAGAGAAGCCACACTGGGGCCAGGGGGGCTCTTTGAAGGTTGCTAAATGAGACATCACAACTGAATGTCGTATACTTTCTTCTCTGTGTCGCTCCAATTTTAGCATATGTGCCGCCGAAGCAAGCACGAACGTGGTACACTTTCATCAAGAGAATCCTGCATCTTAAAAATAAGAGTTCTATACCATATTTAAAATTTAGTACAAATAAAGAATATGAAATTACGGACTTCATACCATGTCCATATTTTAGTCCTTGTCTCAGATAGTAGTATCTTGGTTTATATAGAGAGTGTTCTCATGCTTAGGGGATCCAAGGGTAATTCAAAATGTATTGCTACAAAATCACAGAAACCTTTATTATAGGAAATTATCAAAACCTGAAGCTGTGGATTCTTGACCTATGACCCATCTAAATCTGACTGCACTTCCATTTTTCTGACCCTTCTCCAGAGAACTCTGTGCTCTTGGGTTTATAGCACTGCAACACAGTACTTTTGACAACTTCAAGGGACTCATATCATTTAAGTATTCTCTCTTGGAGTTGGGGGAAGGAAAAGAAGTTTGAATTGGTAAGATCAGGTTGTAGGATGGGTGGGGTAAGGGTTCTAAATTAAATTCTCACTGAACCCCGGTGGCATAGTGGTGGTGTGCAGGTTGGTGGTTCAAATCCAGCAGCAGCTCTCCAGGAGCAAGGCTGGGCCGCCTACTCCCACCAGAGGGCAGTGATGCCCCCCCAAAAAAAACGCATAATAAAAAAATTATCAATTCTCTTAGGACAGCCCTTGCTATATACAAAGAACTAGTAGATTCATTGCTAGGATAGAAGAATAGAACCAAAAATCCTCTCTCTTCAGCAGCTTTCTTGGTCTTAAGAACCAATGAAGTTTTCCATTTTCTTAAAACCTCTTCCTAAGAAGCCCCGTGATTGTTCTCTGCCCTTCAGGGAATATCTATCAAAATTAACCTTTGCACTCCCAAAACACAGTCTCCATAATCTTCTGAACTGTCCTTTCTGTCTTGAAATTAACTGGCCCAACAGATCCTCTCAGTAGCCAGTTTTATTACTATATGTGTATCTGTGCCTTTAATTTTTTATTGTTTTTAAAGCCATTTTGCTGGGGACTTGTACATCTCTTATCACAATCCCTACAAACATCCATTGTGTCAAGCACATTTGTACATTTGTTGCCAACATCATTCTCAAAACATTTTTTCTACTTCAGCCCCTGCTATCAGCAACTCATTTTTCCCCTTCCTCACAAACTCTTCATAATTGATAAATTGTGATTATTTTGTCATGTCTTACACTGCCTGATGTCTCCCTTCACACACTTTTAAGTTGTCCGTCCCCCAGGGAGAGGGTTATATGTAGATCCTTGTGATCGGTTCCCCCTTTCTTCCCCATTTTCCCCTTATCCTCCTGGTATGGCTACTCTCATTATTGGTCCTGAGGGCTTTATCTCTCCTGCATTCCCTGTGTTTCCAGCTCTTATCTGTACCAGTGTACATCCTCTGGTCTAGCCAGATTTGTAAAGTAGAATTGAGATCATGATTGTGGGGAGGAGGAAGTATTAAAGAACTAGAGGAAAGTTGTATGTTTCATTGTTACTATATTACACCCTGTCTGGCTTGTCTCCTTCCCAAGACCCTTCTGTAAAGGGTTTTTTGTTCTTTGATGCTTCATATCTGATCCCCTCAGCTCCTCGTGATCACACAGGTTGGTGTGCTTCTCCCATGGGCTTTGCTGCTTTTCAGCTAAATAGTTGATTGTTTATCTTCAAGTCTTTCAGACAGCAGATGCTATATCTTTTGATAGCTTGGCACCATCAACTTTCTTCACCACATTTGTTTGTACACCCACTTGGTGTCGGAACAGTGAGCATCATGGAATGCCAGTATAATAGAACAAAATGTTTTTGCGTTGAGAGAGTTCAGTAGCCAGTTTTAATTGGCCTTTATTATCATCATTATTATTATTTTAAAGCATCCAAATAAGACTAAGGTGAATACATTATGAGAAAACGTGTCTGCAGTCATCCACTGATTTCAGAGATATGTTTAAATATGTTTTGTTTGGAATAAGCACATGCATGTATGTACTGGATCCCTAACAGAAATACTTTTAAAATTAATCCTCCTTGGTGCTGATGTATTTTATTTAAAGGTGAATTATCATGAGACCCATAGCTTACTTTTATGTATCTACTATGGTGTGGGTGAATGTTTACAGAGAAAAAAAAATTGTTTTCACTCAATAGTTTATACCTGTTTTGTTTCCATTCCAATCCCTTCCCAGCAGAAACACTTTTCCTACGTTCTCCTTGGCGTCCCCATTTCCATTCATCCTTCTTTCCTGCCCCTTTCCTGCCTTCTACACTTTGTTTCTGACAATGGATGCCCTTTCTGTTTCACCTGGTGCCTAGGAATGTGCTGAGAGGTATGTTTCTCCTGGGAGTTAACTTGATAGGCCTGCCTATTGTTTGGATGAGAAAGCGGGTTCAGTGCCAGTTTGAAGGGAGTCCCTGGGGTCCCACGACTATCAGGCCAGTAAGTATTTTCTTTTTCATGATCTGGAATTTAGGTTGACATTTTTTTCTCCCACTCTGTCTACAATGCTCTGTTGTGACCCTGCTTAGAGAAATAAATAGTGGTAGCTGGGCACCATGAATTCTTCTGGCCTCTGAGTAGTTAAGACTATGGTGGGCTGGGCCACTAATACTTGGAATGAATTATTTTCTCGAGTCTTGAAGTTTCTTCACTTTTCTTTGGTCTGGAGATGGAGAGACCAATAATTGCAGTTGATTGTTTTCTTCGCTCTTCAACTGCTAACATTTTCTAGTCCCTTTTCTGAATAGCCCTGCCACGATTTTTCAACTGGTTCTCCTTTTACTCTTTTGGAGAAGTCCTTTGATGTGCATATGTGCTTACTTTTTAGAAGAATTTAAAATTTTTAATTTTATCTTCTCTTCTTTATTTTAGTTGTGTTTGACAGTCTATTTGTGTGATAGAGTTCCTAAATTTCATCCCTCTCTTTTTTTTTCTTTGGTGTTCTTTATAGTTTTATGCTTTACATGTAGGGCTTTTATTAATTTTGAGTTCTTTGTAATACAAGGTATGAGGTATGGGCTTTCTCCTCCCCCTCCCCCTACCCACTCAGTAAACATCCAGTTTGCCAGCACTATTTGTTAAAGAAACGCTTTCTTTCTTTAATTTCAACTTGTCAAAGGCCATTTGTCCATAGGGACATAGACTTAATTTTGAGTTCTCAATTCTGTTACATTGTTTCTATGTCTGTGATAAGCTTACCAGGCTACTTTGATACAGTGGCTGAATAGTACAATTTGAGATTAGGAAGTATGAAGTCTCCTACTTTTTTCTTCAACTTTAGTAGTGATTTGCTTATTTGTTTTCCTTTCCATATAAAGTTGGTTCTTAGATTTTCCACCTCTTTAAAGAGTGATTGGAGACTCTGGATCACAAATTGCATTATACCTGTAGACCACTTTGCATAGTGTTAACACTTTATGCTGCTTACTTTTCAGGGATTTTTAAAAATGTGTATATTGGGAAAGAAATAGTTATATGCTATGCATATACATACATCTGTAGATATATATATATGGAACAGAGACAGTCTGAGAGAATTTAATTGTTAGCAATGAGTCTAGATAATGTGCTATTTTTTCAACTTTTTTGTAGCTTTGACGTGTCTTCAAAATAAAAATTTGGAGAAAAGACAAACTTAAAACAAAGGCAATTATGTTCTCCCAGAGAAATGGCCTACCCATTTTGAATTATGACCTTCACACTTTCCATCTGAGAAGCCATTGGCAGATGTAAAAGTTGCTTACTTTTAATATTCAGCTTGAGGTCCCTTTCAAATAATTGATGTTCAGAATAATAAGTCTAATCTTTTTAGTTCTCATTATTTTGTCAAAGAAGATGCATTTCAAAACAACATTTTGCTGTATTTGAAATAGAGGCTATCAAATACACTTTTTGATAGTTTTTTTTTTTTTCGTTTTAAAGAGAGCAAAATTTAAATGTAGGCTGCTTCCTCTAGGGGCAACTGTATTATGTTGTATGCATTCTTTCTATTTTTATAGGACTTAAACAATTGAGATGGGGCAATATCATGGTTCAATTAAGCTGGATTTTTTATTTTTAATTAATTTGACTATTTTAAAAAGTCACAACAGCATACAATTGACATCCTACATTTCCATAGTTCAGTTACATTCATGAGAGTTGTGCAAGCATCTCTAGAGTAAATTTCAGGGCATTTCTTCATCCTTGTCCCCTTTGTGATTAGTTCCATGTCCCTGAGAAATCATCTCTCTTTAACAAAGAGCAATTTGTAGAAGGAGTGAGAGAGGAGGGTCTGCAGGTGACATCATGACCAACAGCTGAGAAAGTAAATTCTTCACTCAGTCTTTCCTGGGAGAAGTGGACATCGCTCTGCCCACCAGAGGTGACACGGGATGTTTAATATCATCTATGATGGATAAGGTTATGCTTCCTGTGATGACATTTGAGCAGAGACCCAAAGCACTGACAATTGTGCCATGCAGGTATCTTAGAAAAGATCGTTCTATGTAAAGAAAAAGCACAGATAATGGAATGCCTTTATTGTGTTCATGGACTAGCCGGAGACCAATGTAACTAAAGCAGAATGACCAATGGAAACATCCTGTGAAATGAAGACTACAGAGAGCATTGACCCAGATCGTGTAGGAAGTGGGAACTTATAGACAATAGTACGGAATGAGCATGGCTTTACTTGATTCATGTAAATTGCTCAGGAAGGTGTTCGATTTCAATGAAAGACAACCACTGCCATCATCCCTGTTCATGGTTTTAGGTGACCCTTCTGTGTATCTTTGTATTCCTTTTCCCTACCACAGCTCTGGCATCTAATTGTTGCTCAATACTTATTTTTGTTGAACTAAAAATAGATTCACAACTTTTCTTTACTTGTATATATGTTTTGTTTTGCTCTGTTTTATTCTATAAAGCAAACGCTAGCACACATGTCTGCACCAGTCCTACAATTTCAGAGACAAATAAGTTTTTGGAGAGTAAAGGACCATGCATAATCACCATGGATTTTCTCTTGCCCAGTATTGTTCAAATATGGTCAAAGGCTTGGAGAGTGGTGTATGTACTTATCTCTATTTTATATTGAACACCACCACCTTCACATAGTATGCATCTAGAAATAAGGACATTCTGTGCTCATAAGAAGTCTTCCAATAGAATTGGAAAAATAGCGTACACAGAAGATTTCCAAAAAAAAAAAAAAAAAAAAAGATTTCCTAGAAACAAAGAAGAACAAAAAGGCAATCTACCAAAAGTCGTACTTAGAGGACAATTTATAGTAATGCATGCACACATCAAAAGAGGAAGAAAGACCCAAAATACACACCTTAACACATCATCTACAATGTTTGAAATGAGACCAACAAAATCAGATGCTAGAATAAAAGAAATAATAAAGATTAGAGTAGAAATGAGTCAAAATAAAATATATAGAGAAAAATCAACAAGACAAGAAGTGGTTCTCTGAAAAGATTAACAAAATTGACAAACCACCAGCAAATCTGACAAAGGAAAAGAAGGGTGTGGCGATCATGTATTCGAGATGTCAATTTTATGATTGAGATGCAGGGGTGGAGTCTAGTCTGTTAATCTGGAGGTAGCCATTGAGTAGCCAATGAGGCCTCCATATGGGCTGGCTTTCTCCTGAGACTTCTGCAAAATCTCATGATATTTCCCTTGTGGAGATGAAAGGCCATCTCCCCAGCTGTTGGGAGTCAGTCTCTGAGACGACAAACTCTGGACAAGACAAGATGGCAGTATCTCAGGAACTGGAGGAGCCGGAGGAGCAGCCACATGGCCTTACCCTGATGGAATCAGACCTCTGAAGCTGGAGAAGACATGTGAAACCCCTGTCTTCGCTGAGTTGCTTCTACCACCACTGAATGCGGTTGATGGACCCTGAGACCTGGAAACAAGGAGCCATGAGGGGACCCCTGACAGCGCCGGGACTCTGCACCCACTGGCCTGTGACTTTGTGAGTCAGAAGGAGACTTTATAGACTGGTATCGGACATATGGGCTAATATCAGACGTATGACTTTGAACTGGACTGGGTTGGCATGCTTTCTTGATGTTCCATTCCTCTTGTATATAAACCTTTCCCTTATATCCATATACATGTCTATGAATTTGTTTCTTTAGTCTACCAGGACTAACACAAAGGGGAAAGAGCAAATATTATGAATAAGAAATGAAATACCTGACCTTGCAGCAGAACCGAGATAAAAATAATCACAAATGATTATATAATTTATAGAAATGCCATTACCTTTCTAAATTAACCCAAAGTATGTAGAAAATCTCACAGGAATTTATGCATTAACAAATTCCACTATTGTCGTTGGGTGGTGTCAAGTTGGTTACAATTCACAGTAACCCTTATGTACAGCAAAATCATATAGTGTGAGGTCTGGTCTTTGCTAGTCTCACAATAGCTACAATGTCTGAGCCCCTGGTTTCACCCTCTACGTCAATCCATCTTCTGGAAGGACTTCCTTTTATTTCTTTGCTGCTCTTTTATTTTACTAAAACAAGTGTCCTTCTCCAGAAATGATTTTTTTCTAAATAGCACCTTCCTATCCTAGCTGCTGAGGGGAATTCAAACGGTACATTTTAAAAATCTACTTTATTGCGAATTGGTGAAAGCATGTAGAGCAGATAAGTTTTCCACTCAGTAACCTGTACACTTTTTGTTTCATATATCGTTGCCTGTAGTCCCCACAATGCAACATCACCTGTTTCATAGACTCTCTGTGCTTCCTGCTTTTATTCCTCCTCCTTTCCTAACCTTTCTGATGAGTTTTTTTCTTTGGGTTCATAGTGCCCTTTTGATATCAGCTGTTTGATTATTGCAAGGTGTGTGGATCTCTCTAGATCTCTCTTATCTTTATAGACCTGGATTCAGCTCAAAACTGAGCTGGGCGCCCGAGCTCATTTCCAGACCTGGAGGGTCACTAAGGGCCATAACTGTGTGCTTTTTCCCCATGGGGCAGGATCTCTCCATAAGTCTCTATTTGACCGGGAAGCCAGATCATTTTTGTGATATGAGCTTTGTTCCACATTTTCCTGACTCTATTTAGGACCTTCTCATGTGATTGCTTTTAGAGTAGTTGGTAGTGGTAGTGATTGTAGGCACTATCTTGTTCTTCTGGTCTCAAGGTCATGGAGACATGGGTCATTAGACATGGTTCATTAGGACAGATTGTTCTTCCATGAGTCTTGCATTTTCTTCACTCTTCTTCCCCCAGAAAGTGGGATCATAATAGTATGTTAGATGGCCACTCCCAAGCTTTGAAGATCCCAGATACTGCTTACCAAAGTTAGAGGCAAAACATTTGCTGTGGACTCTATTATGCAAATTGACTTGGGTGTCCCCTAAGAATGCTTCAGAGGGTTTTCAATAAATGATTTTTTCAGAAGTAAACTGAACAGTTTTTCTTCTAAGACAAGCATTTGTGGGCTCAGACTTAAACCTTTGGCATTCAACGTTGGTACCATCGAGGGACTCCTAAGGTCGGGTAGACAGACATGTAAATTGGATGTTTCCAGTGAAGACAGACAGTAAGGTGTATGCCCAGAAGCAAACCAAGTGGAAAGGACACATAGCCTTGGCAGAGAATTAATAGAGAAATGAAATGATTAATTCCTTATATATCCAAACTCTGAAAGAATGCGGTTATGAGCTGCATCATTAAAAAGCCAAGAAAGCAAAATGGAAATATTTGGCCATCTTTATTCAAGTATTCTAGGCTCTGAGTAAGATCAATCAATATCCAGTGCTTTACTTAGATCCAAAGCCATCCAAAATTAAATGTATTTCTACTAGATTTTATTTCTTCCTAAATCATCAGTTAGTAGGCCCATCGTTTAAGTAAAATTGGCATCAAGATGAATAAAATAACAAATGCGTTAGGGCATTGCCTACATTTCTGTTCCAAGGAGGCATGGAGAAAGTTGGATTTCCTAGAGCGAGGGGAGAATTTTCACTTCCTTTCCCCCAGAGACTCACAGCAGTCCCTTTGACCTTGTAAGGATATTTCAAAGATCATAGGTATAAAGAAAATTGCAATAAAGAAATGTGGCGCTAAAGAAGGAAATCAAAGAGGAGTGCATGGCTTTCAGTGGCTTGCAAAAGAAAAGATAAAGGAGGAAAAGAGATAAAATAAGCTATGCCAGAGAGTTAGGAAGGAAAAAATAATAATAATGCTTTTACAAGTCTATCAAAGGGAATAAAGCCACCAAAGAGAAGTGTGTCACTCAGAAAAGGAGGAAGGGATGAGATGCAAACACAGACATGAAGATGCTGGACAAGCCACATAGCACCTGGAAAAGCTCTCCTGCTCATAAGAAAGCCTGACACACAGTATCTCTCCTCTAATTATTGAGATATCAAGGTTGACCATCAGGGAATTGGATTCAACATGATTAAACCTTGCTCATTCATCATCTCCCCTGACGAGAAGCTGGTTTGGAGCTGAACTAGCTTCACAAAATGACTTCCTAATGGAGACAATGGACGTCTGGTCTTGAGAATTCAATGCCAAAAAGCATACAGCTTCATCCCAGTTCCTTCCAAAATGTACCCCTTTCACCTTCCCTCTAAACCCCTCTCCCACAGACACATGCACACACAGCCCAGCCCAGGTTCCCCCAGACTCCTACCTTCCTTTAAACTTAAGGAGTGTCTACAGTCCCTGAGTGGCACCAACAGCTCAGTTGACCATTCAAAAGGTTAGATGTCAAATTCATTCCGGGGAGCCTCATAAGAAAGGGCAAGTGACCTTCTTTTGAAAAAAAGTCAGGACGAGTATGGGGATCGCGTGCCTAATACACAGCAGTTGAACATTGGTCCTAGGCTAGATGTCAAACCATCAAACGTGAACAAAATTGATGGGGTGCCTGGGTAAAGGGGAAATCACCTAGGAAAGAGATGTGAGTCAGTCATGTGTACAAAGACTTAGTTAGCAATTGTGGTCAATGAGCCAGGACCATTGTGAGACAAGGACTAGGCTGAAACCCAGAGGACCCCGAGTCATAGCTGGATTTTCAGGGAGGGTCAGAGATTTGCAAAAAGCAAAGGAAATAAAGTGATTACAATTTTTTAAAAAGCAAAGGAAATAGCTGTTTTACCCAGAGACAAACGGGAATGGGGTGCATTTGAGGACTGCTAGAGGAGAAAGGCAAGAATGTAGCTGACAAGAAGAAAAGTGAATTGAAAGTAGTGCACAAAGATGAATTACAGTCTGGTGACACAGGACTTTATAGGCTAATTTAAGCACTTGACTTTATCCCAGGAAGAGTAAGAAAGGGTTTTAAAGGAGTAATGTTGGAGAAGCTGAACATTTTTAATCTATTCTGTTAGGGGGAGCCAGATTTGTCTATGTTATTTGTGGGGATTCCGTGCTAAATAAAAATACTCTTGTTTAAAGAGTTTTAAGGATTTCATAAAGACAACCAAACTCTTACCATCAAGGTGACAGTAGAGTATTAAAGCAGGGCAGGACTCCTGGGTTCCACCATGCAGCAGCCCCTGGGTCCAAGGGTCATTTTGGTCTTGGGGAAACAGGACAGCTTTGTGGCAGGTTTCAACCTTTGCATTCCACCTGCTATCCCCAGCAGGAAGGCAAGGTGAGTCCTACTCAACCAGTCACTGCATTTTAAAATAGCAGGCCAGGGTTCCACTGTCCAAGTCCTTTAAACCAGCCAATATGGAGAAAGAAAGGTTAACTCTTGGCTCTTCTTTCTAGTGGGAGAGCTCTAAAGCTAGGTGAGGGTAATCTAGTGTCAAGATTTTCAACAAAGTGATGCCATGCACAGCTCTCTCTGCAAAGTAGATGAGGTGCCTGGACTAGAGCCAAGACTAAGCTAAGGCACAGTGAGGGTCCCAGGGAAGAGCTTTCAAGGAGGCACGTCTTCTCAAGGGTGTGCCTTTGGGGGGACAGCACAGGAGACCGAGTGCCTCCTCAAATATTGGATCCCAGGTTTGTGGCTTGCTTCATGCTAGTTCTTGTCCTATGAGGGCATGAATGTGGAGAGTTCTTATGGGATGGGCAGCCAGCAAGTTAATGCTCTGACAGCTGTATGAAAGTCATGCTGCGTTGGAAATGTAGTCCGGATTTCAGTGGCATAGAGCAAGCCCTTTAGAGCTGTCCTCTTTCCAACTCTGGACAGGCTTCAGCCAGATACTGACTAGGCGATCCCATGGGTACCTTTGATATGTTACACTTGACTTCCTGAAGAAAGGCACAGGACTCTGGTGTTTTTTGGTGGGGTTTTTTTTGACACTGGTGGTTTTGTCCCTCTGTTCCTCCCTTCCTTTCTCCTATCTTTTCCTCTACTCTTTCTTTTCATTCTTCCTAAGCTTCAACCATCTGTACCATCAGAACATTAAGCACAGGAACACTCACTTCCTGTGCAGGGTCCCAAAATCCATTCCCAGCCTCATGCACTTACACTCATCTATCTCTCTGTGAGGCATTGAGTATTAGAAAACAAATTTCAAATAGGTGAAGCGACATCCTCTTACAGAGGGGTTGCAGGGAAGAGATAAGCCAGTTATAGTAGTCAAAATGTGTCGACTAGTTCTCAAATGCTTCCTCCCACCCACTATCATGCTCCCAGTTCTACTAGAAAGTCTGGCTAGAACAAAGGATGTACACTGGAGTCAGAAACATGGGGAATTTTAGGATAGATATTCCCTCAGGATGAATGGTGGAAGTAGTGATACTGGGAGGGTGGCAGGATGGTGTAGTAGAAAGGGGGGACTAATTTCAGGGATCCACATATAACCTCCTCTCTGGGGCATGGCCAACAGAGAAGTGAGTGAAGAACACATTGGACAGTGTACGATATGAAAAAGCAATAACAATTTGTAAATTATTAAGGGTTCATGAGAGGGAGGAGGGAAGGGAAATATGGGGAGCTGGAACTGGAGGCCTAAGTGGAAGGAGGAAGTTTTGAGAGTGATGATGACAAGTGTGCACACGTGGCCTGCATGCAATGGATGGATGTATGGATCGTGATGGGAGGTGTGTGAGTCCCCAATAAAATGATTCATTTAAAAGGGGGGGGGGAAGAGGAGTGTTTGGAAATGAATGTGGCAACATGTGTGCAAATGTGCTTGATACAGATGATGTAGGGACTGTTATAATAACCGTAAGAGCCCCCGATAAGATTATTTTAGAAAAAAGAAAACAAATTTCAGTAGAAATACCTAAAGGGGTCAAAGAAAAGGCTGATGACTGACTTTCAGACATCAGTCATTGAAAACCCTGTGGCTCAAAAAACGGTGTGATCGGCATGCCACCAATCACAGGAGATGGTGCAGGCCCGTGGTTGACCCATGGCAGCTAACTACAGCAACATCGAGGTTCTGGCCAGTCAAGACTCCTTTTCGCTGCCTCCACCGTGCTGACATGAAAATGATTTGGACTGTGGTCACTCCACTTCACTTCACGACGGCCCTATTCACTTCCATGGGATCTCAGCCACCTATGGGCTCCCACGATTTATGTCAAGAGAAATGAAATGGTAATTCCTTGCTGATCCCATCTTCCCCTTTCTTCCTCCCACTCTCTCGGCACTAGGATTTGCTTACCCTCTACTTCCTTTCCATCTCGTTCTAAGTCTTCTTCAAGTCCCAGAGACCATCGAAAAGAATTCTTCTGAGCTAGAGTTAGTCTCGGAACCCCGCAGAGGTAGTGCTATTCTGCAGGGTCACTGTGAGTCAGAATGGACTTGATAGAAGGAAGTCATCTGTAGCCAAGCAGAAAGACTATGTACGCCATAGCACAGGCCTGACCGGGGAAGATTGGGCAGCTGTTTCCAAAAGTGTGGACTCTTGTCATGAAATAGATTGACCTACAAAGCCTGTCTGATTGCATCTTTCTTCCATCTATTGCTCTGTCTGGATTTTGTGCCCCTTTTGCATTGAAAATGCAATTATTTCACAGCGACTGATTTTCCTGTTAGAGGATGGAAAGGCCGTTATTAATTTGTCCTCACATTAATATACTGCACTTCCTTTCATCTTTATTACCCATCTATCTCTTCTCAGAGGTCTTGTTTACATAAAACAGGACTCTTGGATTCAGAAAGAGCTTAATGAGTCTCGGCATAACCACTACAGAGCAAACACAGTACACTCACCCTTTATAATTATGAATCATTTGACAGTATTAACAAACGTCTTCAACAAATGGTGCCAGGCAGCTTCTTTCTAGCTTTTTTTATTACTGTAAAGATCAACCATAAACTCAATTATGAGCTTGGCTATGACATGCTGGCATTAAGCTCTAACAGTAGGGGCACATATCTTGAACTATGTTCTGATTACAGGCTTGAGCACTTTGACTTTTCATAACCTCAAATTTTTTTTCTTTCTCTCTCCCTATTTTCTTTCCTCCTTTCTCTGGTCTTTTTTATCCTCCTTCCTTCCTCATTTCTCACCTTCTTGTTATCTTTCTTCCCTCCCCTATATCCTTCCTTCAATCCGTACATCCATCCATCCATCCATCTTTCTTTTATTCCTTGACACATCAAGCAAGTATATGGTCAAAGCATCAAGCTCAGAAGAATAAAACTTCAGGAGCATCAACCTACCTGTCAAGAGCTCCCTCATCCAAGGATATCTGATTCAACAAGACAGACCTGCAGCCTGAGAAGCTAACCAGTGGGTTTCCCTTTAACTGAGACTGCATCACAGGCAGAGCTGTAAGAAAATTGTTGGTTTCAACCACATTTTGTTGAACACTTACTATGTAGCTGGCTGTGTTTAAAGTGCAAATGGAAATTAGATGTGGGAACCATTGATTCTGTTTTGATGTCATAAGAAAGTCTAGGGAGTGCCTGGGATATTTGATTTTGAGGGAAGTGGAAGAAGGGCACACCAGAAGGAAGACCCAGGATAATAAATTCATAAATGAGAATGTGAAAATACACCAGGGCTTTCAGAAGACTCTGCAGCCTGGTCTGATTGGTTTCTGGGGCCTCCAAGGAGGCATGAATATGCCATTCGGGGAGAGAACAGTAGGCTTGTGAACTGCCTTAGGGATGTATAGCTCAGTTCCAGGGGCAATTGCTCTTAGTCTTTGTGAATCCTGAGCGCAATTCATGGCAAAATCCATAAATGAACAAGGCTCCGTGATCCATTCTTATATACAAGTCTTGCTATAATGCCTTCAGATGTATGGCAATGAACAAAGTAGTAGGGTATAATTTTTAAAAAACATGATCCCTGCCTCTCAGAGACTTACAATCTACCTGGAAACTAAAACCCAAGCTCACTGCCATCGACTCAACTCTGACTCATGACGAGCCCATGAGAGAGAGTCAAAGAGGAGCCTTGGTGACACACTGGGCTGTGATCCAGAAGGCCAGCAGGAGAAAGAGGAGGGTTCTGTTCTCAGAAACCTATGGGGACAGTTCTACCCTGTCCTGGAGGGTCACCAAGCATTCGAGTGGATTCAATGGCACTGAGTTTGCTTATTGATTTGTTGGTTTGTTTGTTTGAGGTTTCTCAGGCTGCAAATGTCTATGGGAGCAAACAGCTCCATCGTTATCCATTGGAGTAATTGGTAGTTTCAAACTGCTGCTGGGATAAGGTGAGTTTGAACTGCTGAGCTTATGATTAGCAGCCCAACACATGACCCATCATGCTACTGGGTCTCTATGGCTCCAGCAAAGGAAGGCAACAATATGAATGATAACCAGAAAGCAAACGCACATGGGACTGACCTCGGTGAAGGTGTCCAGGAGGGCTGGTGGTGAGGATGTATCTGGAGGTTCACGGGATGGCAGTACACAAAGGGAAGAGCATCTCAGGTGACAGGAATAGCCTGAACAGAAGGATCAGCTTGTGCTTAGGAAAAGCATAGCATCTAGGGTCCACATCTGAGGCAGCCCAGGGTGGTTGGGAGGTGGGCATGGATATGTTTAGGGTAGGACTTGAATGCCATCAGAAAGAAGTCTATGCTTTATCCAGGAGAGAGTAGAGTTGAAGAAAAGATGACTAGCGAGTGACATCATAGCCAAGGCCTTCAAATGCTTCATAGCAATAAGAGTTCAAATGGCAACTCTCTGCATCTTGGGAACCATCTTTAGGTCATGGCTGCCAGCAATATTATCTAGGGAAGCACTCTGGATTCAGTGGGAAAGAAGCAAATTCACCGGTCCAATTTTTTTATCTGTCCTCATTAGCCTGGGAGTACTCCTTCTGGGTGAATAGAAAGCTCTGGGAAAACAATGGCTGAATTGTCTCTGGGCATATCTCCCTTTTATTCCCTTGAATAAGATCTTAAGAACAATAGAGTAAGAGACATCAGGGATTTTTATAAGAAAGCAATCTGAGCCTCATCAAGTCAACAGCAGAACCAAGACAGCACTAGTCAATCATCCTGGCCAAGTCTTTTGAAGCACAGAAGTAGCACACACGCAGTACAAATTATTACTAGTCACCAATGAAGCAGAGGCATCTTTCCAGTGCCTGACATGAAAGGCCAACCCACAGGTCTGAAGAGTCCCTGGGCTGACCTCCCTCCTTCTCACTCACCGCAGCAGCTTCCAGCATTGTTTCTAGGTCCACAGAAATTCTGCACCTTCTGCATACCAAAGGACATAGCTTTAGCTGGCTCTGGAAGACACTGGAAATGCCAGAAACCCGAGAAAAATCAATAGATCTCAGCTGGGAAACCTTAGAAAAGGACAATTATGGGACAGTACAGCAGAATTTGAGATGAGAAATGGGACTGAATGGATTCTAGGTTCTAGACAAGGTATCCTTCAACAGAAATCTGTTAAGACTATCTCTCTCCCATAGGGTCGTATGGGGGGAATTTGAGCGGGGTGGGGGGCTGGGTGAAGTTAGAAGAGGGCAGGAGAGTTGATCTGTGAGTTTGAGTGAAAAAATGATCTGCTTCTTTCTTTTCAATTACGTCTGCTTTAAATGTAGCATTTCCTCTAATGATGAATGTAGTCAACAACAAGCCACAAAAATACTTGCAGTACCTGTAAGTATTCAACAGCAGAACTGAGACAGCACTAGTGAATCATTCTGGCCAAGTCTTTTGAAGTACAGAAGTAGCACACGCGCAGAACAAATTATTACTAGTCACCAACGGAGCAGAGGCATCTTTCCAGCGCCCGACATAAAATGAGATCACAGTGGTTTTCATATTCGAGCAGAGTGTTGCTGGTATCTTGACACATCATCTGGGGTCCTCACTATTTGGAATTATCCTTCCCAGGTGTTTACCATCTCCATGATCATTTGGGAACTGGACTTGTGTGATCCACAGGGTGTTCGACAGTTGGCTTCTAGATGAAGATTGTAGACCTTTATCCTAGTCCTTCATTGTCTATGTGCTTCACGGAATCCTGTCCAACTTCAGGCAACACTTGAGTCTCCAGTGACACACAGGCGAGGGCTGTGAGTGTGATGTAGGGACCAGAATAAAGCTGGTTATCTGTCATTAAAGGAGGGAATTCTACCACCAAATTACCGAGATCTTGCTCTAAGTCTTAAAAAAGAAGTATATCATTACTCATTGAAAAATATGTTGGCTGAGCCCCGGTGGTGTAATGGTTGTGTGCAGGACTGCAACCCACTGGGATGGAGGTTCAATTCCACCAGCAGCTCCACAGGAGCAAAGTCTGGGCTTCCTACTCCCACCACCAGAGGGCAGTGATCCCCCCCCAAAAAAAGATAGGTACCATTAAAAAAAAAGAAAAAAGAAAAATATGCCTTTAAAATATTTTGATCACTTTAACTACAATTGTTTCCCCCCCTTATCCTATGTAATTTTACATATTTAGAAACATGCTAAGAAGAAATCTGTGAGCTTCAACACACTCCACAGGAGTTTAAGGTAGGAAAAAGCTAAAGAATCTCTGTTCTAGATAGAGCTGTGCAAAGTTCTAAGGGTGTAGCATTACCACTCTCTCAAGAGGACTATCTGCCACACCCCCACAAACATCCAAGCATTCAACCTCTAGATAACTTCCTGCGGTTCCTCCCATGATCTGGGCTCTGTCCCAGGGTGTTACCTCTGCAGGGCCTGCTTCCCAAATCCACCACCAGTTTGCCAGTGTGTTAGCCTTGGTGAACTATAGAAACAAAGCCAGACACTCATATATGTGTGAGAAAGACCTTTATAGAAAAAGAGTTATTGTACATTAAGAAAATATTCCAGCCCAGTCCAGATCAAGTCCATATGTCCGATACAGTCTATAAATCCCTCTTCAGACACACACAACACATACAATGGCGCCAAATGCAAGAAAGCTCACAGGTCAGTGGGTGGGAAGTCCTGTGGATCCAGTGGTGGTGGAAGCATCTCAGAGCTGGTGTGGGTCTCACACAACTCCCCCAGCTCCAGCGCTCTGGCTCCATCAGCATAGCAACATGTGACTTGTCAACAAGAATGACTTGCAGGGATAGTGTGTCTGCCCTCCAGTGAACTATTTATCTCAATCAAGCTGCACCCTGATTGACAGACTAGACTTCACCCCTTCACAAGTTGACAGGAGATTATGTAAGTGCCACAACCAGGCTCATCATTTGGCCGATTTTTCTTTAAACCAAACCAACATGTACTCAGTGAGTGCAATGAGAAACTGGTTGACTGTGAACCAGATTTTCATCATCTTTCCTAATATTGGTAACCCATGGGTCCCACTGTAGCCCCAAACTCTTCTTTCAGCAGCCCCATAACGAGCCTCTTTACTCAGGAAGACTTCCTGAGAGATTTCAAAGAAACCACCAGGAGGTGATTTATATCACTAGGCATATGACATTTCTTGGGACATGTATCCATCCACCAGGTCCCTTCGCCCTATTCTCATAGCCACAGTCATGGGATCTCCTCTATCTTCTCCCCTCCAGCACCTGCCTTCCTTTTCCATCCCTGCCCCCTTTTTCAAGCTCCACTGTGCGTTAAACCATTTCACAGTGTCCTCTCAAGGTTTGCAAGCTTACTATTTGACAGTACGACAGAGGAATGTGTTTGTGATGAGCAACCCAGAGGTTCCCTAGTGACCAAGATCCACTCTCTTTAGAGGTAACCATTTTCCCTGCCCCTTGTTCACATTGGAAGCTAGAAATCCATTATGATCCAGAAAAGGGGCCCGAGCATTTTGCACTCCCCCAAGGACGTAAGAAGTAACCTGAGGAAACTGCTGCTAAATGGCATCCTGTTTCCTTCTTTTTTTCTTTCTTTAATTTTCCCCTTTCTCTTTTTGGTTGCTGTCTAGATAGGCACCTGTGACTAATAACCTGTTTACCTCTGAATTCAGTTTTGCCTCCCACCTCAAGCACCTTTTGGCCATTCCACTGCCCCGCCCCGCCCATTCTCTCCCTCAGCCCAGGCCCCCTTCTGTGGATCTCTTTCTCTTAGGGACCTGCAAGTCACAGACACTGGGGTGGTCAGAAGAAAGCATTGTCCGTTCTGGACCAGCCTCATAATCCTTGTTATGTTGGAACCCGTTGTTGCCCCCACTGTGTCTATCTGTCTTGCTGAAGACCCTCTACTTCCACAAGCTTGATATGTCTCTCTGGGGACTAACCTGTCCTACTCATGTGTCCATAGTTTCATTGTCCTCACTTCTAAAGAGCAGCCTGGGTGTTCTTCCTTCAGATTTTTTTCCTTCCGATGTCCTGTTGTTGATCGAGTCTGTTTCAAACAAAAGTGGGACCATGCACAGCAGAACAAAATCATGCCCGCTCCTGTGTCATCCTCATCATTGTTCCTGGGCCTCAGCCCCTTGTTACCACCACTGCATAAGGTGACCAGATGTCCTGCTTTTTAACAATTCAACAACGTCCCGCGGCATTTTAAAATTAAAATAAATATATTACAATACTATTTTTGCATTCTATGAACATTTTTGTTGCTTCATATAGAACAAACTTTTAATCAAGAACCTCCCCCCACCCCCACCCCAACCTGGTCAATGGTGTCCTGCTTAAAATCTGGTCACTTTAGCATTAACCCATCTTTTGCTGCCCCTCTACTTTGTGTGCTGCTGGATAAACTCTGCCACTATTTCCAAGGCCAGCAGGGTCACCCAAAGTCATCAGATTTCAGCAGAGTTTCCAGAATAAGAACAGACAGCAAAGAAGAAATAGGCTGCCCATGGTAGAGGATATGATTTCTGAAAGCCTCAGCAGAGTAGGATACCATTGCTCTTCTGGCGGTCCATGGTAGGCTCCACATTCTTCATCAACACCTTCATTCAAAGGCAACCATTCTCTGGTTGTTCGTGCTTTCTCCTCCATGTGAAGTGATTGAAAACACCGTGGCTTGGGTCAGGCACCCCTGAGCCCTCAAGGTGACATCTTCACTTGGTGAAGACATTAAAGAGACTTCTACCACTGATCTGTCCAATGCAAGATGTGGTATGCTTTCTTAAGTACTGCTACCAGGCACACTGATTGTGGACCCAAGTAAAATGAAATCCTGGATGGTTTCAGTATTTCCCCCCTTTATCGTGAAGCTGTTTATCCATTCAGCTATAAGGATTTTTGCTTTCTTTCTGTTCAGGTGTTCTCCAAACAGAAGGTTGGAGTCTTGGCTTATCATCAGTCAATGTTTCAAGTCCTCTTCCCCTTCAGCAAGCAAGACTGTGTCATCTGCAGAGCCCAGGTTGCTCAAAAGTGTCCTCTAAGCCTGGCATACAAAGTGCTTTTCAAATCTACCCAAGGTCACACATACAGAAAGTGTCTGAGTTGGGTTTCAAACTTACTCCTAGAACAGGCTTTCTTCGCTGCTACGTTGTGCCCCTCTCCGTGTGGCTACCCCTTTGTTTCCATCTGAGCTCTGTACTCCTTAGGGGAAGGACAATGACTTCCTAGTCCTTCCTGGGTGCTCGGTGGCTATTCTCTCAGCTCCTAACCCAAAGACAACTGATGGCACAAACCCACCAGTCACTCTGTGGGAGAAAAGTGTGACGGTCTGCTTTTGTAAAGATTTCTTACTGCCCCAGAATCCAGGGTGACTCAAAGCAACCCCCTGTGAGTTTCTGAGACGGTCACTGTTTCCTTGAGTCAAAGCCCAGTCTTTCTCCCTCTGAGCTGCTGGTAGTTTTCCAGCTGCTGACCCTGCAGAGGGCCAACCACCACACCGCAGTCTGGGGGCAGTTCCATGCTATCCTGGATAAGGCTGCTAAGAGTTGGAATTAACTTGATGGCAGGGGGCTTGCATTTCACTCTGCTCCGTTTGTCTCATTTGGTTTTGGTTTTGCTCTAGTCAAATGTCAAGCCAACAATGAGTTTATTGAACCCTTTTCAGAAGCTAACTCCAAGTTCATTAACATATATGCATATGAAAGGGCCTTACTTTGCTTTCCCTATTTTAAAAAATGAACCCAGGCTCTGAGCAGTTAAATGACTCCCCTCAAGACAAGCTAATTAGTTACACAACCAATACCAGAACCAATGTTCTTGACTACTAAGAAAGTAAAATCATACAGAGGTTGGATTAATAAATAATTATGCCTTTATATCTTCCAAGTCACTCTTTATCATTATAGGGTGTTGGTGATTAGGGAGGAAAATTTTGTCCTGGTCACTACAAAACTGAAATAAACTGGATAACTAGACTTTAGGGGAAGTCCCATCGCATGCAGAATGCCCTGAAGTGGTACCAGTTGGCAAACCACAAAACATCTATTAGCCAAGATGATAAATAACAATATCCCTGCTTCTCTCAAGTCTATCCTATCCCTAGAACTAGAACTAGGTGACTACCGTAACTTCAAGCCAATTTCAGATTCAAGATCAGTCAGGACGTAACCAAAAAGTCTTCCTTCAAGGAGCCCCGGATTTGTGGTAGATCAACTGCTAGCTAAAAGGTTCAAGGTCAGAACCCAGCAGCCACTCTCCTAGTGAATGATGCGTCTGTCTCCTTTTGTCAAGGTTACAGCCTGGGAAACCCTGTGGGATAGTTTTCCTCTGTCTGATGGGATCACTGTGGGTCAAAATAGACTCCACACATCCAACAACAGCAAGTCCATCTTCCGGTGACTTACTATGAAATCAAAGGGTCCTGGTGGAGGAGTGGGTCACCACCAGCCACTTGGCAGCAGGTGGAGTTTTCTACTCCTGAAAGAAGTAACAGCCTCAGAACCCCACAATTCTACACTTGCCTATGGAGTTGGTGTGAGTCTGAATCGAGTCAATGGCTTTGGAGTTGATTTGAGTTCCATATCAAGCTTGATGCTGAGTCCACTGCAAACCAATTGCAGAAACGTGACTTTTTTTTTTTTTGCTCGTATTTGAGACTAAGCATTCACATATAAAAACTCCAGTTGGATTCTTGTCTTTCCCTCATTGGGTCTAAGGTCCAGTCTTGGTCGTTGCCTTGCTACAAAATTCTGGGATGGAAGAAGCCTGCCTCACCTGCTACCATACTCGTTTGCACTCTCAGCAGACATCACCAACTGATCACAGCATTCTCTTCTGTAGGATCTAGAACTAGCATCAGACCCTTCTCAGGGAACCCTGCATCGAGGTAAAGTAGGTCTGCGGCACAGACCCAAGACTTTAGTACCTATTACTTGCCCTATTGGTGTGGGGGGGGGGGGAGGTTTCCTGTACCAAGGTAACAAAGTCGTGCAGCTCCCAGTCTATGATCTCAACCCCTGTCAAAGGCCTGACCACTGAGGTCATGCCTAGCGGAAACTAGAGATAGATGCTGCTGCACATGTACCCTCTAAGGAACCAGGAAAGAGAAGCTGAAAAAGACAGAGACTTGTAGTCAGAGCAAGCAGGGAAAGACTTCGCCTAGATTCCTTACCTTGAATTTGATACCTAGCTTCCTAAAGCACGAGGGAAGGAACTTCTGTGAAAGCCACCCACCCATTTTGGCATTTCCGCTATTGCAGCAGTAGCTAAGTAAGATGCTCTGTGAGAGATTAAGCGTCTAGGCCCTTTGCTGCTCACCTTCATTTTTCAAATGAGCCATTTCAGAGAGTCCCTGGCAGCATAGAGGCCGAAGCAACGAATCAACCCCGTCATGACAGGACAACCCTGCCACCCATGTGTTAGGCTTCAATTCACCACTCTGTTTTGAGGTAGACAGGTGTGTGTGTGTGTGTGTGTGTGTGAAAGGAAAGAGATTCTGCTACTTACCACCCCCTTACCTGCAAGCTGGAATGAATAGAGGAATGTAAAACTTTAGAGCACTGAGGATAAAAAGTGTTATAAATAGTATTATTATGAGTTATAATAAATCAGGCAAAGAATGCAAGGTACAAGTTGGAACATAGACTGGAATTAAGCCTCGTAAATATAAAAGAACTCAAGGCATGCAGAGCTTTGAGTTCTAACAGTAAAATACTTGACCTAAATTTTAGATGAACAGGCACCCCAGAAGAGGTGTAATCGAAGAATGGTAAGGCAAGATTATCAGCAGGAAAACTCTTGAAAACAGAGCTAATCTGACGTGCGTCGAGAAGATCCTCTCAGAAGAATGATAATTGTAGCATTTCACACTCCACTGTGCGTCATGTACCATTGCTGAGCTCTTGGTGGGCCAACCCATTGAATCTCCCCGACGGTCCCAAACTCGCTGCCATCACGGCAACTCTGCCACCTGGGGACCCAAGGACAGAGCAGGACTGCCACTGTGGGTTTCTGAGCC
>PVJH01001139.1:0-230282 GCA_004026705.1 Nesogale talazaci | reverse complement strand
GTGTGGGTGTACAGTTCCACAAAATTGTCCATGTCCAGTGACTATAAAACCTGAAACTCCCAGTACCCTTTATACAAACCCACTTGGATCACAAACCAGGCTTTGGCATACATGCTTTCTCATGTAAAGCAAGCACCGAGGTATTTCCCACCCATGAAACCTATTAGATCCAAGTAAAATAAAATCTTTGACAACTTTGACTTTTGCTCCCATAATTGGTCCGGTTGTGAGGATTTGGTCTTCCTTACATTGAGTTGTAATCCCTGTTGAAAGCTACAGTCCTTGATCTTCAGCAACAAGATCTTCAAATTCCTCCTCGTTTTCAGCAAGCATCGTTGTGATCTGTGCATGCTGTCCAGTCTTCATGCTTCTTCAGGTAATCCAGCTTCTCAGATGATTTTCTCAGCAGTATGGTGAGAAATAAAACCTTGGTGTACAGCTTTCCTGATTTTCAACCACGCAGAATTCCCTTATTCTGTTTATAAAGCTGCATCTTGATTCATGTACAAGTTCTGAAAGAGCACCATAAAGTCCTCCAGAATCACCATTCTTCTCAAGGACATCCACACTTTATCAGGAGCCACACAGTCTAATGCCTTTGCATAGTCAACGAAACACAAGCACACATCTTTTTGGCATTTGTCCCTTTAAGACAATAGCCCTCTGACATCAGCCATGATACCCCTTGTTCCATGTCCTCTTCTGAATGCAACCTGAACTTTTGGCAGTTCCTTGTCAATGTGCTGCTATAACCCCTGATGGATGATCCGAATTACATTTTTACTTTGATGTGTTCCTCTAAGTTGAGCATTCAGTTGGACTTCTTTTCTTTGGAATGGAAACAGATAAGAATTTCTTCCAGTCCCCTCGCTAAGTAACTCTCTTCCACATTTCTTGGAATGCATGAGTGAGTGTTTCTGTTGTTCTTCAACTCTCTGAAACATTTCAATGGGGACTCCCTCAGTCCCCAGAGTCTTGTTTTGGCTAATGAATTCAGTGAAGTCTGAACATCTTCCTTCATATGTTCCCTCCTGAAATGATGGCCTGTCAACTAATTCATCTTGGTACAGGGACGCTGTGTATTCTTTCCAACTTCTCTTGATGCATCCTGCAACATTTAATAATTTACCTTTAGGATCTCTCAAAATTGAAATTTGAAGCTTGAGTTTTTCTTGAGTCCTTCAGTTTAACATATGCTGGGTTGGTTCTTCCCTTTTGGTTTTCTAATTCTAGGTCCTTGCACATTTTGCTGTAATATTTGGCTTTTCCTTCTCTTTCTCCTTCTTCTCCTTTTTTATTTTTGGCTTTTTCTTCTTGAGTTGCTGGTAAAAGTTCTATTCAGCTCCTTTGACTGCATCCATTTTCCCCCATTTGATTTAGCCACTCTATGATTAATAGCAAGCTTCAGTTGCTTATTGCATCCACATTGAGCTTTCCTTTCTCTTTCAGTCTTGTCTTTTTCATGACCTTTTGCTTTTTTTCCATGAAAGGTGGACTTGAGTTCCTCACGCAGGCTACCAGGTCTCTGTCATTAATTGTCAATGCATCAATTCTGTTCCTGAAATCTTCTCAAAACCAGGTGGGGTAGACTCAAGGTCATATTGTGGTTGTTGTGGATTTGGTTTACCTTTTTGGAAGTTAGAAGGCTCGCGTGTAACCACTACTCCATGAGAGCTCCTGATGTTTTACTTTTCTTCAGCTTAATCCTGAACTTAAATATGAGCAATTGATGGTCAATTCCACAGTCAGTCCATGGCCTAGTTTTAGCTGCTGATCTTGTGTGACAATTTGTCACACTGTGGTCTCTTGTGTGTGGTTGTGATGCTGGAAGCTATGTCACTGGTATTTCAGAAGCCAGCAGAGTCACCCAAAGTAAACAGGTTTCAGCGGAACTTCCCGACTGAAAACAGATAATGAAGAAAATCTTGACTCTCCACTTTGGAGGATGAAGGCACTGAAAACTTTATACACAGCTTCAAAGTACCTTCAAACACTGAAAATAATAAACCAAGGAAGCAGGAGATAGGTGGAGATACTGCTGGCAGATTGACCCTTCAAGTCCGAGGACTCTGGAAATGTGACTGAAGAGTTGCTGATTTCTTGGTGTAGAGTTGACCATGGTGACATGAATAGAGTAATGTCTGTGGGAATGGAGCCTGTGGATCTCCATTTACTGATATCTTCTAATGATTGAGACTTGAAATGGCAAATGTGACGTTAGAAAAATTGGAAGTAGTCACAAGTGAAATGGAATTCACGAAGATTGATATCCTAGGCACTTATGACCTGAAAAGGACTAACACTGACCAGTTTAAATCAGGGAATCATATGATTTACTATGCCAGGAGTAACACAATCAAGGGAAATGGCATAGCGGTCCATATCAGACAGGATCTTGCTAAATTTATCATGAATTACAAAGACATCCAATCATTACAAACATTATTCAAATATATACACCAATAGCAAGAGCTGATGATGATGAAATAAAAGAATTCTACCAAGGACTTCAGCTAGAAATTGTTAAAACATGCATTCAAGGTGTATTGATGGCTATTGGTGATTGGAAAAGTTGGAAGTAAAGAGGCAGGAACAGTAGTTGGGAAATACATACTTCGTGATAGGAATGAAGCTATACATCACATGATGGAATTTTGCAAGGCAAAGAACCTGTTCAAGAAAAATACATTTTTTCCCAACAACACAAAAGGTGACTACACACATGGACTTCCTCAAATAGAATACACAGAAATCAAATTAACCACATCTGTGGGAAGATATGAAGGTGAAACAATGCCAGCTATTAAAACAGACCAGGAGCAGAGAATGGAACAGACCATCAATTGCTCATATGTAAGTTCAGAATAAATTTGAAGAAAAATAAAACAAAGGGACATACCACTCAGCAGACTACTCTGTTATAAGCATCAGTCTAAAGATATTAGGCTCACACTCTGTTCATCAGAAAGTCTATTCCTCTGAATTAAGTGTCCAGAGGCACCCCACTCAGGTACACATCAGGTCGAAGGTCCTCAGCAACCCTCGTATAGTGTAGCAAGCCCAACTTCCTTAATTAAATGCCCAGAGCAAGCCCACTTCTCAAACCAGCCTCCTGCACAACAATATTCAGCTTTACCTGCTTCATGCATTAGGAAGGCTATCTATCGCTCTGCACCTACACCTGCACTTTGTATAAGCTGACTTTCTAATATCACTTTCTAAGCATAAGGGAATCTATTTTTAAAAGGAGTGTATAATTATGTGGGGACAGAACCTCCAGCACTCCAGATGGTGTACATTTTCTCATAGATAATTCAAAAAGTCCAAACGGCTGGTTCCAAATGTTAAAAAACAGATCTTCCTTTGCCTTAGTTCCTGTCAGACACTCATAACCCTTTCTCTAAAGAAAATAAATGCAAAAGTACAACCACCTTTGGTATGATTTATAAAATGGCTACATTTACTATAAGAAATAGGTATTTCATAGGTCAGATTAAAAAATTAAATACATGAATTCTTTAAAGATCTCAGAACTATCAAGACACATCTCTATTTGTCTTCAGAATTTATTTCATTGTGACTATGTTTTGGAAACTATTCAGTGACCATGAATTTGGTTTTGAGTTTACATAATTTACTTTCCAATATTTCGTGTTTTTTTTTAAAGGAAATACTATGTCTTGCCCCACCTCAATTCTTATGGATTATACCCACAAGTGTGCATGCAGGCACATATAAGCTTCCAAAAGCCAAACTCACTGCCTGGGAGTCAATTCTGATCGACAGCTACCCTATAGGATAGAGGAGAACTTCCCTGTGGGTTTCTGAGACTGTCACTCTTATAGGAGTAAACATCTTTATGTTTCTCTGGGAGAGCAGCTCGTGATTTCAAAGTACTGAGCTTGCTGATAATAGGCCACTGTGCCACCAAGCACCTACAGAGAAACTTAGTAAATCAAAAATACTAGCATCAGCATTAGATGGAAATTTATGACAATAAAATTATATTTTTAAATCTTCTAAGAAAAGTAGACAGTTTAAGTCTGCTCGATTCACAATCTAATTAGAGAGCAATCAAGATAATTTATTTTTTGTTTTTAAAGTTGTATTATTGAATTATAAACTGTTAGAATTTATGCTGAAATTCAAACCTGGTGACTAATAATGTGACTCTATTTGGAAATAAGAGATTCGAAGATGTTATCAGTCAGGCTAACATCATACTGGGGCAAAATGGTCAGAATCATATCTGGGTGGTATCCCAATAAAGGAGTAGAAACAGAGCAATGAAGACATGCTAAGATGCATCTACACAAGAAACTAAGCTGTAGCCACACAGGGAGGAGTGCTGGGGTGATACCATAGCTGAAAGAGACAATAAAAAATGTTCTTCCCATAATGTGGAAAAAGCACTGTCCTGTTGACACTGCAAAGGACGACTATGATCCTTTGGAATTGTGAGATAATAAAGTTCTGTTTTTAAAAGTATCCACTTATTGGTGCTCCGATACAGCAGCACTGGATGAGAAATGCAATATGTTTTGTAAGAGTGACTTGGAATATTCTCCAGGCCTAAGAAAATAAGAAATGAGAGGGGGAAAGAAGAGGTGTGCAGAAGTGTGCAGAAGTGCTCCCAGTGGGAAGTACCAGAGGAATAAACCATAGCCTTGGGATATTGTCCTCCCTGCTATGGACTATGAGAGACTTGGAAAATTACATTGCTTAAAATAAGCCTGGATGGCAAGATGCCATTTAATTCCCTTCTTGAGTACTCATGCAACTAGGAAACTAGAAGAATCAATTCTAATATGACATAGAGCAGAGAAATGAATTAAATAGTGGGGGAATGTCTGCTTGCAAATAAACTGCAGATTAAAAAAAACAAATTTAAAAAAGTATAGACTTGAGGAATATTAAGGCTACAGCAGCTATCTATTGCATTGAATCACTTTACCTTAACTTTCAGTGGCTTAAAACACCCATCATTTTATTAGCTCACAGTCTGTGCTTCAGCATTTTAGAATAAACTCAGTTGGACTGTTTTCCAATGGACTTGCTTGAGGTCACTCTGGATGCTACCATTATCTGCGACTTCATTAGGGCTAGATGGTCTCAAATGATCTCATGCACATGTCTAGGGGCTTATGCTGGCTGTCAGTTGGGCTGTTTATCACACCTGAGCTTTGGGTTGAGTACACATATAATATTTGTGTACTTTGGATAAAAAAGAAGGATTGAAAAACAAGCAAGCCACACTTAAGCTTTTCCACAGAAGCAAGGAAAGCAAGCATAAAACCAAGCAAACCGAACCAAGAAAGAAAATGGAGAAATGAGAGAACTGAGAAACATTTCCATGATTTGCTGATAGGATCCAAAGACGGAATTCTGGATGACTGCTAGAGAGGTGTATGAGCTGTTTGAAAGGGCCTAAGGATGGCATCTCCTCTAGGCGTTTCCATCTCCTAGGGGATGCTGTCTGTTAGAAACATGGGCCTGAATAGGGGACAGGATTGGGATAGAAGTGCTCTTTTTAAAAAAAAAATCATTTTATTGGGGGCTCGTGGAACTCTTATAATTCACACAAACATCCAAAATGTCAAGCACTTTTGTACATTTGTTTCTCTCATCATTCTCAAAACACATGCCTTCCACTTGAGCCCCTGGCATCTGCTCCTCATTTTCTCCCTCCCTCCCTGCACCCCTCTCCCCCATGAACCGCTGCTAACTAATAAATTGTTATTATTTTGTCTTATCTTACCATCCAACGTCTCCCCTCCTCCACTTCTTCACTGTCTGTCCCCCAGGGAAGAGGCCATATGTAGATCCTTGCAATCTGTTCTCTCTTTCTACCCCACCTTCCCTCCACCCTCCCATTATCGGTCCTCTCCCCACCAAGGGTGGCATGTATACCCTGTATTTCCAGCTCCAATCTGTACTTGTGTACATCCTCCAGTCCAGCCAGATTTGTAAGATAGAACCAGAATCATAATAGTGGTCGGAGGGGAATTACTCAAGAACTAGAGGAACATTGTATGTTTCATCATTACTACACTGCACCCTGACTGCTTTGTTCCCTCCCTGGGCCTTCAGTGAGGGAATGTCCAGTTGCCCACAGATGGGCTTTGGGTCCCCACTCTAGTCTCCCCCACATTCACAACAATATGATTCTTTGTTCTTTGATGCCTGATGGCTGGTCCACTCAACACCTTGTGATCACCCAGGTGGCTGTGCTTCTTCCATGTGGGCTTTGTTGCTTCTTGGCTAGACAGCTACTTATTTATCTTTAAGCCTTTAAGGCCCCAGACTCTACATTCCCTGATAACTAGGCCCCATCAGTTTTCTTTGCCACATTTGCTTGGGAATCCGCTTTATCCTCAGTGCTGGTGTTGGGAAGGTGAAGAAGTGTTCTTTTTCATATGTCAGCAATTGCTGGTGAGTCTCTTCCAACTCACCGTGACTCTGTAGGGCAGAGGAGAACTTTCCGCTAGAGTTTCCAAGGGCACAATACTTATAGACACCAACTGCTACATTGTTCTCCTGCAGAGCTGCTGGTGGCTCACTGTGCCCCTTTTTAGTTATTGTCAAAGACTGTGCCAAAAAACATCCCTTTTTTGCTATGTTAGGAATGAAATATAATTCCTTTTACCTACATGCATACATATACATATATATATATATATTAGATGTACAAAAGTATACAGGATGAATTCAAGCATGCAATGACGTTTCACACTGGAAAAGTAAAACAGCAATTACAGTTGAAATCCCTGGGCCCTCCCTCTCGCTGCCATTCTTCTTATAATTCTGGAATAGATGGCTGTCATTCTCAAACATATTTTAATCTTTTAAGCACATTGTCTCACAAAAGAGCATTGCCATCATGTTTTAACATGCACATGAGTTTTTGTCCTACTGTAGCTTTAGATATTTTTACTCAGGCTTCTGTTACTCTCCCCCACCTTTGCAATATGATTTATCTCTATCAACCTTTAGAAATTTAGCTTAACAAAGTTTTTTTTTTATGAAGTGTAGAATCTTGTCTAATAACATAAAATAAAACTAGCATGTTTTATTTTTCCTTTGGTAGATGTTTAGTTTACATAGTCTCCATGTCTTTTCAGTATTACAATAAAATGGAACTCAAGACCTATGGAAAGTCAAGACTATGGAAGTCTTCTTAAACATTTGTGAAGGTATAAAGCTGGAATCACTTGGTTGGACAATGAGTACATTCTATTTGCAACATCCATCCACACTGATTATTAACATTGTTGGACCAAATCTATATTCCTTCTAGAAATGCATCGCGATTCTAATTACAGACACATAATTGCCAGAGATTTAAAACACGTTGTGTGAAAAGAAGTCCTGAATTAGAAGAAAAGTATTTTCTCACATGTACATTGGCCAAAAGTGCATTAAATTTCTCTGGTTCTCATTAGAAATTCACGAGTGATTTCAGATTCTCTGGGTTAGATATTCATCTGAACATAGTGAGGGGTTTATATCAAACATCTTCTGTGAGTCAAAATGGTAGCGACGTGCTAATGCCGAGCAAACTTCAAAGGGATTCTGCTGTAACCCAACTAGACCAGGGAGGTTAGTCTTGCCATCCAGGGTTAAAGAGAGCGGGTGTGCACTGTGTCCCAGAATGTTTGTTACATTCCCCATGACAAGTACTTAACTCATTCGGGGCAAAAGTCATCCTTTAAGAACTGATTTCAGATGTAGGACATAGGACCTCCTTCCCTCTTATCTAGAGCATCCACAAAATACCCAGCTTAACAAAAATGTACCACCCATATTCTGTTATTATCATGAACTTTCAATGAGTCAAGGATGAAGGACGATGAATTCACTCTGAAGAGGCTAACTTTGAACTGTGAAAAAGAGAAAAGTTTCTCATGAAATCCGGCATGTTTTTTTCAGCTCCTTTCTGAAAGGATGATATTTATTCATGGTCTGTTTTTCCTATTTATTTCCATTTCCTAACTTGGAGAGCCTATTCTTCTTTATGACTAATATATTCTGCTCCCATCTGTCAATAACAGACAGGCACCTAGCCATTAATTTAAGGTAAAAGACTTCATAGAATGTGATATCAGCCACTTGAAATAATTTATGCAGTTCCAAAGCTCCTGGGTGACTAATCTGAGTGGAGCTCTGCCATCCAATATGAATGAAGAATTGGGCCGAACTGGCTTCTGAAGAGATCGTATTCTTTCCTCCTCCAAGACCATTCTCAGGAGCTTGAGACTCTAGGAAGTTGAACAAATCTTCTGAAGTGGGTTTTTTATCCTTTCAGTAGGTTGTTGTTTTGACCTAGTTGAGTTGCAATAATTACAAGTATCTGTTCATTTAAATTCACAGGGCATATCAGAATGAAAGGTTCTTCTGTCTGAGTCCTCTAAAGAGATGATCAAGACTTCTTATTTAAAATGGTAGAGAAACTCCACATTTCATAGTACATCACAATATATTCACTCTTATTAACTCAGGATGCACTGTGGGCAGGTAATCATCTGTTTATTTTTGCCCCCTCCATCAACTAGAATAGCAATTTTTAAACTGACTCTTGATCAGTAAATAAATGCATTCATTTTCTAAAGCTTTTAAAGCACAGACGGGTTAACGTGTGAGCACAGTTTTAGAATATGAAACTCCAGCAAGGTTGCTGAAACCCCATTAATTAAAAAAAAAATCAGTGGCAATCCCAAAAATAATCACTTAGACTATATAACATAAGGGAGGAAAGGATTTTTTTTCTTTAAATAGTAATGTACATGCTCATGTACTTAGTACTCAGTCTCGCAAAACATACACATGACCTTTTTAAAGAAACAGTTTCGGAAGAAATTACGGTAATTACAAGTCAGAGTAGAAGTTAAACAATTTATACTATAGGATCAGTTACCTAAAGAAGAAGGTGAAAGACATTCTTATATATCGCAGAAATCTCCTTGAGACCTTCAAGGCAATAAAGTGACACCAGGCAGGACCGCAATAATGAATCTAAGGAGAACCTCCAATGTGGGGGTGGTGCAGGATCTGGCAGTACTTGATTCTGTTGTACGTATGGTCGCTATAAGCCTGGAAAGGAATCAATGACACCTAACAACTGCAATAAGCAGGAAAAGAGGCAGCTCCGTGCATTGAAAAGCTATATTATGCTTGATGATTCTAAATTGAGATATGCTTTTATGACTCAGTGGTGATTTTAATACTATGCTTAGCAACACATCTGTGGCAGAGACTGTTGTTGATATCTGGGGTTATCTCTCAACTCACAGCCTGCTTTTAGAATTAGTTTGGCTGAGAGTGCCAGAAACCCCTAAATAGCAGTGCCTTGGAAATAGGTGCTGTTTCTCTCTTACTGAAATATAACTTGGATTCTAACATTCGTGGAATGGCGTGAGAGCTCCCAAATCCTCAGGAACAAACTGTACATCTTGTTATTATCTAAAAAGTGTAGAACATCCACCTACTAGTCTAAGGACGGTTGCTTGATCTCTAGCAATTGTGTGCCTATGGTAGCTAGCAGGAAGGGAGAAGAGTTTAGAAGGGTAGACCTACTCATTTTAGAGGTCTGTGTTATATTGGGTTTTCTAAAGACGCAAGATAAGTCAGCCAACTTGATCTAAAACCTATCAAAAGACACTCAATCATGGTAGCTGGGCACCATCATTTCTCCTACTCTGTTTGTCCCTGTATCCATTTGTCTTCAGCAATATCGGGAGTCAATTGGTCCATTGATTTTAGTTTTTGTTCTTTGATGCCTGATGCCAAATTGTTTCAGCACCTCATGATTGCACAGGAAAATGAGCTTCTTCTATGGCTCATGTTACCACATGGCCTACACATGTCCTCAATGAGCACAGTGATATGTGTGTTTTGCCTGGACCGTCCACCACCATGTGGCCACACTGGCTGTTATGTTTCTTCTGTGTGGGTGTGGTCTCTTCCCAAGTAAATGGTCTATTATTTATCTTCAGGCTTTTAAGACCCCAGACGATACATGCTATGATGGCTGAGCAACATCAGCTTTCTTCACCACATTTGCTTGTGCACCCACTTTACTTTAGTGATCGTATTGGGCCAGTGAGTCTCGAGGAATACCAGATTAATATAACAAAGTATTCTACCATTGAGGGAGCACCAGGGTGAGGGCCCAAGGTCCACTTTGTTACTATAGTACTTGGCCTATAGATATGTTCTTAAATTTATTCCCACCTTGTACTAGATAGATGTATGTATGTATGTATGTATGGACATACCTATGTTTAGACCTCTGCAAGTGCTCTTTGCCTTCTAGCTCTTCCATCTAATTCCTTCCATCTCCCTCCTGTCTCACCATCATGTTCCACCTTCAGTGGTGTTTCAGTGCTTCCTCAGATTCGTTGTCCTTGCTTACTCCTGACCAGGCCTCCCACACCCACCTTTCTAGACCACTTACTCCCCCACCCCCATTCATGTGTTTTTCCACACCCCCTTCTCCAACCCTCCCTCGTGTCCCCAGGAATCACTGTTTGCCCAGTCCTTTCTGTGCCGCATTGGGTTTCCAGAGGGATGTAGTCCTCTGAGCATCATGTGTCGGCGTGGGGCTTGGACCAGCTCTCTTCCTCTTCCTCCCTTCTTGTCTTAGTCCCTGTGGGTGTGGGATGCTGCCCCCTCCCCCAGCCTGTTCTCTGTCACGCCCACTTCTAGGAAAGGAGTCCATCTGACTCTGGTTGTGTCCAGCTCTGTAGCTCTCTCTCTTCTTGCATCCTTCCATGCGTCTACGCTGTCATCATGATTGGGTGCTTCATGGTAGGAACTGCTTGCCCCCTCTTGTTTCTGTGGAGACAAGATCAGTACTCCCCCACTGGGTAGAATAATGCTCCGCTCTCTCTGTTATCCTTTCACTTTTGAACTCCCTTTTATCTTCCTATGCACTCCACCCCGTCATCCTTCTCCCATTACTGTGTTGCACCCAACATGCACCTCCCTGGGTTTGGTCCTTGGAGATAATCGAGTCACCATTCAGCACAGAAACAACAAAGTCCACATGGAAGAAGCACACCAGCATGTGTGATCAAGAGGGGCCGAAGGGAGCAGGTATCGACCATCAAAGAACAAGAATCTCATCATTATGAATGAGGGGGAGAACAGGATAGGGGCCTAAGGCCCACTGATGGGTCATTGGTGACCCCTTTACACAGGAGTCACGGGGAGGAGACAGACCACTCGAGGGGCAGCTGTGAAGTGATGATGCATACAAGTTTCCTCTAGTTCCTGAAACCTTCCTCCCCCAACCATCATGGTCCCAACTCTACCCCACAAATCCAGATGGGCTGGAGTGGGTTTACAAGTGGAGAGGGGAACTGGGGATGTGGGGAGACCAAGAAGATTGAGCACCTTCAGCCCGGTGGTTGGATTGGAGCTGCTGGAGGGGTGGAGCGAATTCATGCAAGGGGGAATCCCCTCTGATCAAGGATGAGGATATGAAGAGCCTTGCAGAGGACATTGTAAAGTGAATTGTTGAAAATGCAATGATTTAACAACTTGTCATTTGATTTCTCTCTTTACCCATTTTATATTTGGTCCAGGTTTTTAAATATTTTCTACTTCCTTTTCTATTAAGGGTTGCCTCTGCTTTATTTTATTATTGCTGTTAGGTATTTTTTTGGTATGTTTTTGCTTTCATCTCTTATTATTGTTTTTGTATGTTTTTCTGTATACAAAATCTAGTATAGTACATTGTTAGAGACAATAACTAAATAGTTTCTTGGTGGTATGGCAGAAGAAGTTGGGGGAAATAGGGAGTTAATAACAATAAGAACAAGAAAGAAGAAAATGTTCTAAAATTGTCTGTGGTAATGATCATAACATTCATAACTGTTGAAATACATGCTATCTGGATTATGTGCCAATAAAATCTTTGTTAAACAAAAACTTATCAAAAGGATATTATAAAAGTCAACCAAATTGCACTATTTATCTTGGAGAAATGTGTTTCAAAGTTGTGCTTTTCTAAGAGAATCTAAGAAATATAGCCTTTGTTTAGGCAGTCATATGCTTCTGTATAGCTTGCAGGGGTCCTTAAACTACAGCCCATGGGCCACATGTGGCCCACCGAGGACATTTATCAACCCCGCCTGGTGTTTTTGCTGCCACTGCCTGTCCTGTTTAGCAGCCGACTCACCTTGGGCCCATAGTGAATTTGTTCATAGTTTTTTTTTTAAACTATTGTCTGTCCCTCCAATGGTCTGAGGGACCGTGAACTGGCCCCTGTTTAAAAAAGTATGAGGACCCATGGCTTACAGTTTTGTTCCTAAGGAGAAAGTGAAGAACGACTCTTTGGGGACTATTACCAGGCGTTGTGCATAAGTATTACATCCTCTCCCCATATTTATTCAATCTCTCCAAATTTACTTATTTAAATAATTAGAGAATCTGGGAAATATGAACATGAATGGGGCATCGGGATTGGAAGGTTTACTAACAATCTTTGATATACAGAAGACACAATTACTTGCTGAAAATTAGAACATGAAGCACGTGGATTGCAGCCTTCAGCATGGATTACAACTCAGTGTAAAGAAAATTATAATCCTCACAACCTGACAAATAGATTAAATGGATCAAAGATTGAGATTGTCACATATCTGGTGTCTTGGGATTCACAAGTAATGAACCAGGAAGGAACAATCAAGAGATCAAAGAACATGCACTGGATAAATATGCTGCATGAGTAAAGTGATCAGATTAAACAGGACACCATGGACTGGGGTCGGGGGGCAAAGGGTTACTTGACTAAAAATTTGGTCTATATGGAGCAACAACATTTTTCATAGAAAGCAAAAATAGAATTGTAATATATTTATATAAATTTTAAAATGTTATGGGACGTTGTTAAATTGTTAATAAGTGGGATGTCTGGTCACTTTGTGCATCATGAGACCTCTTTAACGTATTGAAAAACAATCAGGTTACCGTGTTAGTCTTGGTAGATGAGAGTTCCAAGTTCATGGACACTCACATGTGTATAAGACAGACTTGTACATACCAAACTGACGAGGTGATTACGAGGTGTCAAAGGGATCAGGTATCAGGTATCAAAGAACAAGATAATCATATTATTGTGTGCTCACTTTCTGGATACAATCGCTGAAGACAGATGGGTGCATAAGCAAATGTGATGAAGAAAGTGATGGTGCCCAGCTATCAAAAGATATAGTGTCTGGGGTCTTAATGGTTTGAAGATAAACAATCGGCCATGTAGCTCAGAAGCAACAAAGCCCACATGGAGGAAGCACACCAACCTGTGTGATCACAAGATGTTGAAGGGATCAGGTATCAGACATCATAAAACAAAAAATCAAATCACTGTGAATGAGGGGGAGTGCAGAGTAGGGACCCAAGAGCTAGCTGTAGGCAACTGGACATCCCTTTATATAAGGGTCGCAGGTAGAAGACAAGGCAGTCAGGGTGCAGTGTAGCAACAATGAAACACACAACTTTCTCTAGTTTCTAAATGTTACCCCCTTTCCCCTACTATCATGACCCCAATTCTTCCTTATAAATCCTGTTAGACTAAAGATACACATTGGTGTAGATAGGAACTGGAAACACAGGGAATCCAGAACAGATGATCCCTTCAGGACCAGTGCAGAGAGTAGGGTCGAGGAGGGTAGAGGGAGGGTGGGGTAGAAAGGAAGAACCAATTACAATGATCTACATATAACCCCTCCATGGCAGATGGACAACAGAAAAGTCAATGAAGGGAGATTTTGGACAGTGTAACATATGACAAAATAACAATAATTTATAAATTTTCAAGGGTTCATGAGGGAGAAGGGAATGAAGGGAAAAATGAGGAGCTGATACCAAGGGCTCAAGCAAAAGGCAAATGTTTTGAAAATGATGATGGCAACAAATTTACAAATGTGCTTGATACAATGGATGGATGTATGGATTGTGATAAGAGTTGTATGAGCCATTCTCCCCCAAAGATGTAAATATGGTACAAAGTATGTATGTATATATTGTTATTAGAGCTGTATGGGAGCAAATTAATATTGAGAAAGCAACCCAGTTCAGTCCAGATCAAATCCATAAGTCCAGTATTAGCCCATATGTCCATTACCAATCTACAAATTCCTCTTCAGACTCACAAAACACATGAAATTATGCCAAATACGGGATAACCATAGGCCAGTGGGTGCAAAGTCTTGTGGATCCAGTGGAGGTGTAAGCATCTCACAGTAGTAGGGATCTCCACATGGATTCTCCAGATCCAAGGTTCTGTCTGCCATCATCCTGTTTCCATGTCGCTTGTCAACAAGAATGTATCACAGGGACTGAGTCAGCATCCCACCTCCAGCAAGCTATTTACCTCGTTAGCACTTACAAATGAAGTCATCAAACTGTGACCTGATTGACAGGCTAAACTTCAGTCCTTCCCTCTTAATCCTCTCAAATTGACAACAAGTTATGTAATCACCACTGTTTCTTTGAGGACTAAGGTATGCTTGATACAAGGTTTGGTACTTTTCATCATCTCATACGCATGTGAAATTTGGACATTGAATAAAGAAGATGGAAGAGTTGATGCATTTGGATTGTGGTGCTGGTAAAGCATACTGAAATTATCTGGAAGTGTCTAAAGAACAGACAAATCTGCATTGGAAGTAGTGTGATCCGTGTGCTCCACAGAGGCAAAGATGACAAGACATTGTCTCATGTACTTTGGACATGTTATCAGGAGAGACAAATCACTGGAGAAAGATCGTTCTAGGTAAAGTAGTAGAGCATCAAAAAAAAAGTTAGTCAAGCTAGACTAGCACAGTGACTGCATTGATGCATAAGATCAAACATGAGAGCAATTATGAAGATGGCACAGAACCAGGCAGTATTTCCTTCTTGTGCTCACAGGGTTGCTATGAGTCAAAATCAGCATGATGTCACCTAGCAACAGCAAGGCAGTCTCTGCCATATCATTCACTAACATTGCTCCAGGAGGCTGATGTCCTTAGAAACCAGAATGAAGATTAGGAAGAGTACTGTTGCTGTTATGGCTGGGAATGCTGGGTCAATTTTGAGATAATGCCTATGTTTAATACTAAAATATGAGCTCATTGAATGCAATATAGGCTATTTAGATGTGCATTTACATAAGATAGCATGTTTATATAATTTCAAAGCATTTTTTGTTTTGGGATGTCATCATGTCCATACCAAACTGATACTAATGTACCGATGTACAATAGAAGAACATGCACCCTGGTCCCGAGGCATTGTCATAAGTATTATACTTGCACTCATCCCTGTAACAACTGTGCCCAGCCATCTTATTGAGGGTCTCACAACTTTTTGGTACCTTTCTACTTTACCAACTATGATGCTTTGTGTTTGTTTGTTTTTGTTTTTCGTTTTTGGGGGGGCATCACTGACCCCTGGTGGTGGGAGTAGGAGGCCCAGCCTTTGCTCCTATGGGGCTGGAATTAAATCTTCATCCCAGTGGGCCGCAGTCTCGCAGCCCACTACGCCCTGGGGCTCAGCCCACCAACTATGATGTTTTTGTCAGGAAAATTGTTTTTCAGGTTTTTGTTTTGTTTTGGTATTTAGTTGTTTTTGTTGTATTCTGGTAGCTTGCATGTTTTTGTGATGCTGGAAGCTATGCCTCTAGTGTTTCAAATACCAGCAGAGTCTTCTGACATGAACAGGTTTTAGCTTTCAGTAGGAGCAAACTGTGAAGGAACAGGCAGTCCAATTCTGAGGAATTAACCCATGATTACCTTAATAGTGGCAGTGGATCATTGTCAGGTATGCAAAACACATTCGTTTCTCATTTCCTATAAAATATTGATGTCCTTCTACATAAAAAAATTAAAAAATAAATTTACTCATATTTTCTCCAAAAATCCATCCAGGGGATTTTTTGGTCCTTTGACCAGAAGGAATAAAGCCACATATAACACATGCCTATAGCAATGCTGGAAAACACCACCCTGATTTCAATTAACAAGTAAGTCCAGAGCAAATATTTCTAAACCAGCAGATTCTGTTCCAGAAAGGGAGGTGGAGAGTGCAGGGAAATGAGGAGAGGATGACCTGGGTCAAGGAGTGATACTGACATCAAGTCTGATGCATCGTGACATGCATAGGGTTTTACATGGCTTTGTACAGTTTTATGGAAGTACACAGCCTTATCTTTCTCCCAAGTAGCAGTTGGTAGGTTTGAACTATCTAACTTGTGGTTAGCCATCCAACATCATCAGGGACCCTTTCAGTGGTATGTAACACAAAACCTTAGTGCCATCTTGTCAAATATGACTCATCAAGCTCTTCGGACAGCCAGGCTTTAGAGGAGCAGGTAGAGACAACTTCTTTCTGGAGCAAGTGGTGGGTTTGAACAGCTGACCTCACAGTAGTGCCAGGATCCTTGGAGAAGAGGAAGAAAGCAATCCTAAAGAAAAGGAGTCTGATGGTGAATGAGGAACTAAAAGGGCCTCTTGCTAGAAGGAAACCTTGCAGGGAAAGGTATTGAAAGTATGGGACCTTTGATCCTGGGTAAACAAAGTCTGTGGACATCAACTAAGTGGAAGAAACAAGGCATTTGTGAAGACTCAAAGATGAGGGCATAGAAAAGAAAAGGGGGGGAAATGCAGTGAAAATGACTGGTCTGACCAAAATAAAAAGTAATCACAAAATAATAAGATATATAGACACCTTATCTATCGCACAACTATAAGAACAACAACGAAAAGGCAGAGGGGACTATTGGTTTTGGAAATTGTATTTTCTGATGTTAACAGAAAAAAAATCATCAATTTTCAGTTAAGAAACTTTGTACATCATACAAATTATTACATATGGCTGCTATTGCTGGCCCAGAAAAATACATGACACAACACAATGAACAGAAGATGACATCCAGGGGTAATAAAAGATTGAAATAAAAATAAGAATCAAAGGATTCAGCTGGTACACATCTCCCCCCAAAATCCTCCCAGGAAACAGGAAAGCTAAAATAGAACAGTTCGATATTGTTAAACATCTTTTATATACCACAAAACAAAGTGTGAAACTGAAATTAAAACTTGGTAAGCAAAAATAGAAAACTTTGATAAAAGATATAAACAAGATGAGAGGACAAAGTAATATAAATGGATACCCAGAAGTGTGTATGTGGAAATGGGTCGTGAGATTGATTCAGGTGTTGCTTGATGTCTTTGAGTCAGTGTCAGCCCAGAGTGAGCCTGTGTACAACAGAATGAACACTATCCTGAGTCTGCACCATCAGCACAACGGTTCCTCTGCCTGCACCCATTGCTGCAGCCACTGTGTTGATCCATTCCTTGAGGACCTTACCCTTTATATACCTTTTCCTTTAGTTGACTTTTAATCCACATAAGTTTTATATTTAAAAAGTAAGTTTCAACAAGATAATAAAAGTACATCTTGAAGGTGAGTACAAAGAGAAACAGCAGAGATATCGTATTGCAAATGAAAGTAAGCATACACATCAAAACACATAATACATATTACGCTTTCTATGATATATCGACACATCATGACAATGGGATATATTTCAAGGATAACCTGAAAGTATTCTGAAATGTTTGTAGACTTGTCATAATTAGTAGTATCTCTGGAGGCAATCTGAAAATGAGTACTACTGTTGTAAGATAAAGCAAATGAATATTAATGTTGAGAAGTTAAGCTTTTACTGTGAGATAAATGTAGACATGGAGGAGAGAAAAATATGTGGGGAGAGATTAGAGGAGATAGAGTGAATCCACAATTACTATATTCTTTATCATTTTGTCCACTCTGTATCTAGAAACCATTTTTGGAAGACACAGGATTTTCTCAATTATCAAAGAGCAGATACAGCTCTTAAGTCTTCCTCAGTCAGAGGAAAGAGTATTCCCTGGGGAGATGGCTGATTTCAATCTGGGACAAGGAAAATTATAAAGTATATCATCTGCTCAAAGACTAAAGGGGACTTATCAAAAGAACACCAAAACTGGTTTGGGGAATATCCACTAGAAAAATCTGACGTCCCAAAGAGTAATAATGGCAATATAAGATGTCATTGTTAGTGCCACTGAGTAAGTTCCAATCCACAGTGAGACTACATACAAGGGAACAAAGCATTGCCCATTCCTGTGCCATGCCATAATGGCCCTATGCTTAAGCTCATTGGTGCAGTCACTGGGCAAACCTATCGGATGGAGGATTTCTTCTTTATTCCTGACCCCCTACTTTACATGATGTCCTTCTCCAGTAACTGTTTTTTCCTGAAAACACATTCAAAGAATGTCAGATGAGGACTCACCATCCATGCCTCTAAGGAATAGTCTGACTCTACTTATTATGAGATAGATTTGTTTGTTATAAAATAAAACTAAATAGAATAGAATAGGATGTAATACAGTGAAACATACTAGGGACACCCAAATCAAAATGGATTTTTTTCAAATCTATGTATTTCATTATTTTTTTACAAGATAACCTTATCACCATCAAAGTACTCTCCATTACACTTAATACATTGGTCAAATCTGTGATTCCGTTCTCAGAAACATTTTTCAAACTCATCTGTTTGGATGGCTGACAGCACCACTGCCTTTTTTCCCCCTGTACCTCTTCTATGTCATCAAATTGCTATTTGCTCACATCCCCTTTCATTCACAGAAACAAAAAGAATTGCAGAGTGAGGTCAGATGAATAAGGTGTGTGAGGCAAGAGAAGCATGCTGTTTTTTGCCAAGGAGTGGCTCACTGGGATGGCTGCATGAACAGGTGCATTGTCATGGTGGCAAAACCAGTCCCCTGTCTGACATGAATCAGGTTGTGGCAGTCACGTACTCTCACGACAATTTGACTAAGAGTGGAGGGGTGGAATCTAGCCTGTCAATCTGGAGATAGCCAATGAGACGTCTGTGTGGGCATGGCTTTTCTGAGAATTCTGGGGAACCTCGTGATATTTCCCCAGTGGATGTGAGAGATTTGACTCAGTCTCTTGGAGATGGTCTACCGACAAGACAACACAGCAGCATGCTATAGACTCTGAACCCTGGAAACTGGAGGAGCCAGAGGAAAAGCCCCATGGACTTACCCTGATGGAATCAGATCTCTGGTACCAGAGAAGTCATGTGGAGACTCTTGCCAGAGTTGAGATGCTTGTGAAGCCAAAGAGAGACCCCTGCCAGCGCTGAGATAGTTCTCCTGCCAATGGATACTGCTGATGGACCCTGAGTCCTGGAGACAAGAAGCCATGGGGAGACTCCTGCCAACGTTAGGGTGCTTTTACTGCCACTGCCTATACAAGAGTATGCACACACTGGCCTGTGATTCTCCTGATGTCATTGCACAGGCTTCATCAGTTGACAGGAGACTTTATAGACTGGTATCAGACATATGGGCTAACATCAGACTTATGACTTTGGACTGGACTGGACTGGTATGCTTTCTCAATGTTCTATTCCTCTTGTATATAAACCTTTCCCTTATATCCATATGCGTGTCTATGAATTTGTTTCTCCAGTCTATTTGGACTAAGACACAGCCCTTTTATTGTACATTGTTATGCTATCTTTGCAGAACCTCTAAGTAAAAAGCTTCATTAACAGTCTGACCTGGTGGAATGAACTCGGAGACCCAATGAGATCGAGCGCATTCAGGGTGGTATGGGTGTCGATGAAATCTAAATGTATTGCGAGTGGACATTTTCATCTCTTAGGAAAGTTGATGGACATCCACAATGAGGTTTATCATCAACTGATATCTCACCTTTTGGAAACGAGAAACCCACTGGACTCATACACTGGAGTTTCACCCGTAACATTGTCCTTGTAAATTGTGTTCAACATCACAACCGTTTCTGTGGCATTTTTCCTGAGCCGGAAACAAAATTTCACAGCCACATGCTGTTCTCTTACATTGACTATCAGAGAAAAATGAGGTTCAAGAGAAACTACTTTTACCAAAAAATTCACTGTGACTAGAGAGGTCCTTGTTAGACAAAACCACGGGGTGCACTAACTCAGAGTGAGTTGTTTGATGCTTGACTAACAGGTAACATGCGTATAATGAAAGTTCTGTCAGCACAATTATGATTTTTTTTTGGTGGGGGGCACCCCTTAGAATTGGAGAAATTTTTAAAAATCACTAACTTAGAGTACGAGAGAAAAGGTTTTCTTTAAGAATTCTAGCAAATAGGCTGAGCCCCGGTGGTGTAGTGGTTGAGTGAGGTACTGCAGCACCCCGGGCTTGGCGGTTCAAATCCAGCAGCAGCAAGGCTCAGTAGCTCCCACGACCATCAGAGGGCAGTGATGCCAAAAAAATTTTTTTTTTAATTTCAGCAAATAAATGTGGATTTCTACATTCCACCCTCCCAGTGTAATATTAGAAACAAGGTGGAGATGGTCAATGGATGGCAAAAACAATGAGCAAAATCTGTTGGGAAACACAATTGTATCAAATACTGTACCATAGATTATTTTTTATTTACAAAAAAACAATGTCCCTGCACAAGGTTTGGATTTGGCAAGTATCAGGGTGACCAAGGATCCACAGTTAACATCACCAACAATGAGACAAACTCTATAATGATGCAAACTCTATGTGCCTCCTGACATGATTCAGTAACAGCAACCCAGGCTTGTTGATGAGTAGCTTAGCGAACATTTCAAATTTAGAATACTTATTCCAAACATGAACAAGTATTCGCCACTATCATGATCCCAAATCTACCACACAAATCCAGCTGGACCAGGAGATGTACAGTGAAGTTGGAAACATGGGGAATTTAGGATAGATGATCCCTCAAAACTAGTAGTAGGAGTGGTGATACCAGGAGGGTGGAGGGATGGTGGAATAGAAAGGGAGGAACCAATTTCAGGAATCTACATGTAGCCTCCTCTCTGCGGCAAAGACAGCAGGGAAGTGAGTGAAGGGACACATTGGACAGTGTACAGTATGAAAAAATAATAACAATTTGTACATTACTAAGGGTTCATGAGGGAGGAGAGAAGGAAGGGACATATAGGGAGCTGTTACTGGGGGCCTAAGTGAAGGGAGGATGTTTTGAGAGTGATGATGGCAATAAGTGTGCAAATGTGGCCTGGATACAATTGATTTATGTATGAACCATGATGGGAGTTGTATGAGGCCCCAATAAAATGATTCATTAAAAAAAAAGGGGGGGGAGGGCGGAGGAGGAGCTTATACCAAGGGCTCAAGTGGAAAATATTTCAAAGTGAACATGGTGATATGCGTACACATATGCTTGATAGACATGATGTATTGAATGTTATGAGAGCTGTCAGAGGCCCCAAAAAATAATTGGAAAAAAAAACCCTTCAGACAAATCAGGAGTGCTGGATATTCTACAGGCTAATTGTTCTTAGTTCCTCAAAAATGTCAGTGTGATGAAAGACAAACAAAAGTGGAAATATTATTTTGGCTTAAGAATATTAGTGAGACACTTCCTGTCTGTTGTTCCACAGTCAGTTGCTGGTCGCCGTTGGCTGCTGATGTTCAGCTTGATCACCATCTCTTCCCACAGCTGTGGTCAATGTGATTTCTGTCTATTCCATGCCGAGAAGTCTGGATGCATAGTCACGTGTGGTTGAAAAGATGTACTTCCTAAGAAAAAGTCATTGCTATTGCGAGGACCCATGGGTGAGATGGGAAAAGCTCAAGCTGCACTGAACGCAATTGCCAAAAACAAAGCTCTGAGAATTAATGGAATTAAATGTTTAACCATGCTGGTGAATCACGGGAGGCATGCATTCATCTATCCCAGGAAATTTGAAAGACAGCTACTTTGCCATCTGACATGAAGAGATCCATATTTGTGCCCCTTCCAAAGAAAGATGAACAAATAAAATTCTGAGATTATATAGTACAATATAATTTATATGACATATCAGTAAAATTTTGTTAAAGATCATTCCATGCTTGTAGCAGTACATTGAATTCCAGAGGTGCAAGCAGGATTCAGAACAGGGTGTGAAACAAGTGATATTATTGCTGAGTAAGAGAGTAATAACTGGTTAAATTATTAAAATGCAAGAATATTACTTTGAGGAATAGGGAATGTCTTAGGTAAATGTCTAAGCCGTAGTGTTTTACATAGTCTCATATGCATGTGAAAGTTGGACATTGAATAAACAAGATTTGTTCTGGGTGCAAGTATCCCTTATTTATCCCATGACAGAAATTGCTTCCCTGGCTAGTAGAATGTTGATGGAGATCTTCTCCCACTAATGCATTATTTGTAATTTTATCTTTATACTAATATCTTATACTTTATCTTTATACTAAGGATTTTATCCTTACCACCTTAGTGCAATTTATTTTTCACTGTTTTCTTCTAGGTTTCCTAGCCATGAAGCACAATGGAAGTATAATTATAACAACTGATACACGTGTTATAGGGAATGCAGGTGTGGGCAATGGGCGGTAAGGAGGGAAAGGGTATTTGGGGAGTAAATAATAAAGGCAGGAGTTGGGGAGGGAGTTCTAGAACTGATCAGGTTTTACAAGTCATTTTAAAGGTGATTTAACCTTAGAGGGGAGGAGATGCTCTAAGATGGATCTGATATTGCTTTTACAATTCTCCTTGATATGACTGAATGATTGAATTATTAAATTGTATGAGATGTAAATTATGGGCCAATAAAACTGTTGGGAAAAAATCACAAAAGTATCAAGAAAATTCAATTGTGGTACTGGAGCATATTGAAAGTAGTGTGGCCTTCTAAAAGGACAAACAAGTCTATTTGCAAGAAGTAAGGCCAGTGCTTCTAGGAGACAAATGTGAAGAGAATTTATATTACATATTTGGATATGTCTGGGGAAACCAGTCCCAGGAGAAGGACATCATGTGTGGTACAGTGGAGAGTCAGTGAAGAAGAAGGGTCTCAAGGAACTGCATTGACATCACTGCTGCAACCATGTGCTCAAGCATAGCAAGTCTGGACGCAGGACCCGACATTGCATTGGTCCATTGAGCATAGGATCACCGCAGGTCAGATTCCACTTGATAGCACTTGACAACAACAGCATCTGTCCCTCAGTTTGTTATACGATGGGACGCTGCATGTTGCTGTGATGCTGGGAGCCATGCCACCAGAATTTCTTTTTTTTTTTTTAATTTTTTTTGGGGGGGGCATCACTGCTTTCCGGTGGTGGGAGTAGGAGGCCCCACTACTGGAATTGAACCTCCGTCCCAGTGGGCCGCAGTTCCGCGCACAACCACTACGCCACCGGGGCTCAGCCCGCCACCAGAATTTCAATTGGCAAACTTGCCCTTGGTGAGCCAGTTCAGTAGTAGTACTTCAAGAACAAGACAGAGTAGACAGAAAGGTCTGGAAGTGCACTTCTGAAAATTAACCAATGAAAACTCTAGAACTATCAATAAAACGGCACCCTCTATGTAGTGTGTGAGATGTTGCTGGGCGATGAGTTGAAATAAGTTGGAAGGAACTCAAAATACAGTGCTTCAGCCGTGGGTTTCAGTACATGGACTATCCAGGAAGGACCAGGTAATGTTTCGTTCTATTTTCCATGGAATTAGCAAGAGTTTAAGCCAACTGGATGTCAACTAACAACAAGAACATTAAAAAAAATGAGATTTAACAGTCAAATTTCAAAACATAGCCTTTGATTTGATCCTGCATGGAAGCAAAAAGGAAAACAAACAAAAGAGAATATAAATTCAAAAGAGCCACAAAAGATATTGATGCAAACTACTAAGGAAATTGTTTTATATTTTATAACCTTATTGCATCACTGATGTATTTAACAAATGGCACAGTGGCCTTGGAATTATGTCAGAGAACAAACTTGGTCTTAAAACATTCCAATATATATTGTAGTATTAAGGGGTTAGGTTTCCTGATGTCTGACACATGTAATCCAGCCAAAAATTATATATATATACACAGAACAGATAGAACTTTTTCTGTTGTCATGAAATATTTTAAACTAAAAAGTTAGACAATACACACAGATCAAATTAACTTTTAATTTCTACTACATGTCAGTCTCTGTAGAAAGGCTGGGACCACAAAGGGCAGCCAAAACATTTGTTTTCTTTGGCCTCTGAGGGCTTACAAACCAACAGGAAATATACACACCTGACTAACAGTGACTGAATGAATGGATAAAGGGAAGAAGAAATAAGATGCAAAAAACAAGGTCAAATCTATTCAACTAGTGTATAAAAAATCACTACCCAAATACAAAATATCTATTCAAGAGTTAAAATTAACAGCTTTCGTTAGTGCCCAGTAGCTCTATTCAAGAATTCCCACAAAAATAATGCAAGGGAAATGCCATAATACAAAAATAGTTACTGTAAATGGAACAGCCAGACATCAGAGTCAAACACAAATGCTCCTATGAAATGGAAAATCTCTAGAATCCGGAGAGATTTCCCTTCTGCTGGTTTAATTTAATGTGGATAATGTATTGTTCTATAAATACATTCTAGCTACAATCCATTCATAAGCTTTACAGAGTCTATGTGCAATTCAGCTATTGGCTTTCGTGAGAGTGTAAACTCTAGGGTTTAATAATGTACATAGATTTCTTATTTGAATTGAGTGGGTCAGGAATATGGGGCACCTATTATTTAATGCACACTTTTTTTAGAAGAGACATAAAGAAGTACACCATTACTAGGCACTATAAGTTCTTTCATTCCTTCCTGATACATATTTCACAGCAAGCAAATGAGAAATAATTCTAGCGATTTAGAGAAACAGAAAGCACTCTGGAATAGTGTGTAAGGAATAGCTAGGGAGGTCTTTGGTTTCTTGTTGGCTTCTGGCAGAAAACTAGATTCTCTTTTTAAGGCATTGTCTTGTTCTCCTTTAAGAAGACTGAAACTTTTGGAAAGTGATAACACAACCAGTAAGGAATGTATATTTGTGGGTAGAAGCTGTAGGGTTTGCCAAGAGACCATATGTGCATATCTTCCCTACATATGATTGCTAAGTGGCAGCGAATATCTTCCTTCTTAAAAATTGAACATTTGCCCCCCATGACACCCTTCATAACAGTTTAAGGACTTAATTTACTCATTGATACATTTATTGTTATTCTAATTCATCGATTCATTCAAACATCTCTGTGCGTTTCATATACACTTGTTATTTTGGTTTCAGAATGTAACACATGGTTCTTGCCATTGTGGATTCATGGTCTACTAAGAGACTGGCATAGAGGTTACAGAGGCACCACATAGAATGGAAACCTATAGAAGTGTAGTTGAATAGCTGACCATGGGGAAAAGGAGAGGGTACTTATAAAATCATCTATGTAATATACCCCAAATCATGCTGAATGGTATTTATTTTATTAGTAATATTGTTGTCCTTCATTATAGCATAACAACATGGAGTGCCAGGAGATTGGGTTATTTAGAAATAGGAGTAAGCTGCTGAAGACTGGTACTCAAAATTATATTTTTGTCCAAACTGATGAAATGTGGAATTAGATTCAATAACTCTAGAATTTTGTTTTCTCTAGTGCAAATGGCTGGAATTATTAGGTTATAAAATCTCTGTGACATTTCAGTGAGGAAGGATGGAATAGAAATCTGTGAAAACAGTGTAATAATTAATGCTGTCCAGGTTCAGGTGTGGTGGTCAGCCCTGCCTGGGAGGTGAAATAATGCATGAATAATGAAGGAAAGGCAAGTAAAACTGCACATTTCTTTCCAAGGCATAGTCACAACTGGAGAGACATGGAAGTTCATTGTCAAGTCAGTTCCTTGATTCTTAATATCATGTAACATTGATGGTGCCAATAGTTAACAAAAGGCCCCCGAACCATATTCTGATTCTTAGATTGGATCCATGTAGAGGAAGGAAATGAAAAGTCCACAAGAATTCAAGCATGTCCGGCAGGAAAAGAATCCGGTATAGATATCAGTAATTAATGGAAGGATAACAGGGTCAGCTATCACCCGTGTATCAAATCTATCTCTTCAGAAGGACCTTGAGATATTTCACATCACTTATTAACATCCTTTTGAGCTTAGGATTTAAATATTTAAATATTTTTATATTTAAATTTAAATTTAAATATTTTTAAATTTTATATTTTAAGGTAACTGTATGAGCTTACCAGATTAGTTGTAAGTTTCTTGAAGTCTTGGAGAAGCCTAATGGACCAGTAGCATGGAAAGTACCTAAAGATGACCTCCCAGTTGCAATATATTTTCGAAGACTGGCTGGCCTTTCCAGATTAAAAACATAACTACTTGGCTAAGATACCTTGAGACTTGAGATGGCTTCATATATTACAGAAGAAGTGACACCAAATGGAAATTGGCATAAATATGGCTGAACGGCTGACCGTGGAGGTGAGTGGAAGGCACTAATCATTGTATCTCATGGCTATCTGCTAAAGGCTTTCACTCCATTCTGTAGAAACAGTTTATATTTTCAGACACTGGATCCTACCTCAGGAGCTCTGGTTGTATAGTGGTTACACTTTGGGCTGCTCACTGTGTGGTGAGGATTTCAAAGCCACTATCTGTTCCAAGGGAGAAAAGTGGGACTTTCTGCTCAGTCAGTCTTGGAAAGCACAAAGGCAGTTCTAGCCTGTCTTGAGTGTCACTGAGTCAAATTCCACTCAATAGCAGGAAGGGGTCATGTTTTTGTTTTATTGTGATCCAGCCTCTGAATCAAACCACTGTCAGTGTGTCCAATATTCTATACAAATATTACAAAACAAAGACTGCTAGCTGTTTTCTACCTAGTTGCAAAAATATCTGGAAGGTAATAAGAGATGATATTTGTGGGAGCTTCACCCAGCTTCAAGCCAGCTTCAAAACATTAGGGGAAACTATGGTGTAATTCCATTTTCCTATGAACTTTTTAAAAGCTCCCTTGTATTACACTTTTTTGAGACATGATTTTGATGGTCTATTCCAGATTATCTACTTTTCTCACTGTTTTAAGTTGTGAAATAATATGGCAAAAGTAAATTACTGAGACTAGCTTTGGAAGTACCATTACATTAACGTAGTTTTCCAATCCTATCACCTAATCAGAATTCACATACTAATAAGTAAACAAAGTTGGAGGTTCTTATATTAAAGAAATGGGAAACTGAAATGCTCGAGTTAAATGCAATGCCACATTAGCATCGAGTTAATGGATTGACTAGAGAGATAAATGAGCCATCGTTATATGAGGTTTGTGAGTTGTGCTATGATGCTACAAGTTAAATGTCTTCCAAAGTCATTGGTATACTCTACTGAATTCTAATGGTCTCATTATAAAAGTATTGTCATTTTTTTTTCTGTCCTTATTAGGGTTGAGTTCATCTAAAAATAGATTGTTGAAAGACGGAAAATCAACTCACCAAGACATTGTTATGCTAACTTGATGAATTTCAGGTTTCTGATACAGATGTTAATTATGGAAAACTTTATCTGGTGTAATATGTTAATACATATATTGATGAAATAATTAAATTATTTCTTCTTTAAACATTACTTACTGGTGAAGATCAAAGAATATACCCATCTCTAAACATAAAGAAAACAGAAATCTTCCCAACTGGACCAACAAGCATCATAAAAATTATATTAATGGAAGTCTGGGAGTTATTTTACTTGAATCCACATTTTATACCCACCTAAGAAGCAATCACGAAATTACAAATATATTTCATTGAAAAACTTGGCTTCAAAATTCCTCTTTAAAGTACTAAAGAAGAAAGAAGCCATTTTGAGGACTTATATATGCTTGACCCAAGGTACAGTATTTTTAGTAGCTTATACATGTGAAAGCCAGATGATGAATAAGTAAGATGAAAGAAGAGTTGATACCTGTGAATGATGGTGTTCACAAAGAATATGGAATATACCATGGTCTGTCAGAAAAATGAACCAATCAGTGCTAGAAGTACAACAAAAATGCTCCTTATAAATGAGAATGCCACGACTTCATTTCACATATTTTAGACATATTATCAAGCTATATCAATCCCTAGATAAGGGCATTGTAGTAGTTGGATGATTTTTTTCATGTTTAATCATTTTATTGGGGGTTCATACATCATTTCTCATAATACATAAATACATATATTGTGTCATGCTTCTTCACATGCCTGCAGCTGTCATCCCTCTCTGAACCTCCACCTTTCCATCTGAGCCTCTGACCTCAGCCTCCCATCCCTTCCCCTCAATCCTTGCTCCCCACTCCCCCACCAACTCTCAATACTTCATAAATTATTGTTTTGTTATAACTTATACTGCTTGATGTCTCCCCTTGCCCTCTCCCCGAGTGTCTGTCTCCCCGGTAAGCCGTTATAGGTAGATCCCTGAAGTTGGCTCCCCCTCGCCACCCCACTTTCCCTCCACCCATCCTGCAGCTTCATTCCCACTACTGGTCCCACGGGGTTCATCCATCCTGGGTTCCCCACATTTCCATTTCTCATTTCCACAGTAGTGTAAAATTAGGACAGTGACAGTTGGAGGGAGGAGTCCTTCAGGGACTAGAGGAAAGTTGTATGGTTCATTCCACCTCACTGACCCTCACTAGCCTGTCTCCTCCCCAAGACTCCCCTGTGCGAGAGTGTCCATTTACTCACAGGTGGGCCTTGGGTCCCCACTCTGCTATCCCCCCATTCGTAGTGACATGGTTCTTGTTCTTTGGTGTTTGATATCTGCTCCCTTCAGCTCCCCCCATGATCACACATGCTGGTGTTTTTCTTTCATGTGGGCTTTGCTGCTTCTGGGCTCGATATCCATCCATTCATCCTCAAGTCTTTGCGATCCTAGGTGCTTTATCATTTGGTAGTTGGGTGCCATCAGATTTCTCCTTCCTGTCTGTATTTGCTCCCTTCTGTCTTCCATGATCTTGTCATGAGGGTGGGCACACAGTAATATGATTTTTGTTCTTTGATGCCTAATATATGGGTCTTTCCTACATCTCATGGTCGTGCAGGTTGGTGTGCATCTTTTAAGGTGGGCTTTGTTGTTCCTCGGCCATATAACCATTTGTTCACCTTCAAACTTTTAAGACCTCACATGTCACATCTTTTGATAGCTGGGTATCATCAGCCATCTTTACCACTCTTGCTGAATCCCCACATGTCCTCAGTGGTTGTCTCATGCAAGATCGCTCACAGTTGTACAATTTTTCCTGTTGGATGATTTTTAAGTCAATTAGACATTTTCACTAGGGGTAGAGACAAAGATTCTAAGCAGGTGGTAGCTTGATGGTGTCTCTCTTTAGGCTGTGGCCTCATGTATGAAAATGAGGGACTCTCAAAACTGCCTCTCTCTTTGCCCCTTCACTTTCCTGCTTGCTGCGACTCTGCTGCTAAACACGGGGGCTGTTGGTACTCTGCCTTGTTTCCACTCACTTTGAATCCACTCACTTTGAATCAACAAATCATGCACCCTCTGGCTAATGACCTTCCTGCTTCTTGGCTCACCTTTCTGTGTCATTGGCATGCAGCTATTTGCATCTGAGGAGGGATTTGGGGACTTGATTTGGCCCGGGCAAGGATGCCATCTCGATATATAAACGCTTCTTGATATAGACATATTTCTTACACCTATATGAGGGTCATTGTATTTATTTCTCAAGACAACCCAGCCAAACACAGACATCATACTTTGTAAAGTAGAGGAGAAGCAAAAAGCAGAAGACCCTAAATGAGATGTATTGGCACGGGGCTGCAAAAATAGACTCCAGTATAGAAAAAATTGTGAGGATGAGTTAGGACCAGGCAGTGTTTTGCTCCATTGAATATAGTGTTTCTGTGAATTGAAACCAACCTGACAGCAATGAGCAATTAACCAAATTATCACATTATCTTTTACAATCTACCTATGTGAATAGATTTTGGACAGTGTTTAGGTGCTGAGTCAGACTGAACATACCCTGTAAGCTGCTGTCTTGTACTACCTCTACAAGTACGGCTAATGGATCTATAAGGGGGTTGAAAAAAATTCATGGAAACATTCCATTATCTTTCAATTAAATTTTCCATGAAACTTTTGAAGCCTCTTTGGAATCCTCCATCCTTCAATAAAATGGATAAATAATAAAGTCTAGTATAAATAATTAAGTCGTGTCATAAAGATAGGACTAAATACAGTAATGTAGAACATAATCTATACCTGGTGTATAGTAAGACATTATGCTCATTAAAATTGATACTGCTCATTGTTTTTCAACATGAGTTTAGATACGCACATCTCCAAACATTTTATTAGCAATTTTTTTGAGATAGAATTCCAAAAAATGAGCAAGATACACATTTAAAAGTAGTGCATTTAAGGAGATCAAATGCCACCTTGCTGTCATGTGCAGATAGCTCTTTTTGCCCTTTGCATTGTGTATTAGGGTTGGTTATAGTATAATCTCAAAATATAAAAGCATAAAAGTGAACAAACAAGTCCTCAAAAAGCCACAAAACTCTAACAGAAGCAATGAACAAAAACTAAGAAAATTTTATCTTACCCTTTTCATCCCTACTAGGTGAACTAGTTCTCCTTTTCTTGTGTTTTACCAGCAGAGTTCGATGAAAGCAGATGAACATGTTGCATCTTAGCAAAGAGAGGCCCACAGACTACAGGTAAATCCGTACTCTAATACATTCAGTGCTCGTTTTTGTTTTAATTCCGTGACTCTATCACTCAAATGTGCAGTGCCTTATTCAAAAGCCCACCATAATCCTTTTGAATTTAAACCTATAAGGTCATGGCTGACTCCACTCGCCATTTCAAGCATTTATAGATAAGTGAAGCAAAGGGATAGAGTAGCAAAATTAGCTTTTAAAAAAACTAGCAAAATGATTGATGTTCCCAAATGCTTCACATTTAACAAAATTTCCTTGAAGAGATTCTTAAAAGGGGATTTATTTAGAATTACATAGAAGATATTTCATTCCCTTTCATTCTTCTCCCTAGAGTTAGTAATTACAGAAGCTCCACGATGGTCAGTGGAATGACAGACAGAGCCGTTATTGCTGCTCCAGATGCTCACTAGAATTACAGACACTTAAAAGAGAAGCTCATATACCAATTATAACAACGTGACCTCTAGCCCACCAATACAAGGAATTGTATAGAATTTAAGAAGCTATTTCAGAATTTATGTTTACATAAAATTAAAAAAAAAATATTTCTTCTTAGCATTTGAAGTAAAAGGGAAATATGCTCAGATATTTCCTTTAGAAAAATAATTTTAATATAAACTTAAGTGCTAAAATCAAGGGAACATGTATACTTAGACACAAGGGTATCGCACAATTTCCACCAATGACATAAACCAAATCTCTACCCTGTGACTGAATCGTAGTTCCTTTGAGCTGTAAACCTCCTGTGGTACTAGAAAATGGACAACCTCTCTCTTTTCTGCTGCATTTTCACGCTAACCATTATTAACTCTAGTGCCTCCTATATGAAAAGTGTTCTTATGAAAGAATTGGGTATTAGTCTGTGTGAATTTGCATTACATCACTTGGAAGTATTTGGAAATTAACTCTCGGAATTAAAAGTAAAGTCTGTTGCTACAGAGATTCAGTGTGGTAACAATTTAGTGAAACTGCTTAATTGTCTCTACTTGTGTGTGTGTGTGTGTGTGTGTGTGTTTCAGAGAGACAGAGACAGAAAGAGAGAGAGAGAGAGAGAGAGAGAAACATATAGGTAAGCTTGAGAAAGTGGAGAGTGGTGAGGGAAATTACTGAGAAGCTGTCCCTGAACTGCTATCAAGTAATCATTTATTTCACTGTGGGTGAAGCCTTTAATTTATCAACAGATAATTTAAAGCTTGAGTTGGGCCAAAAGGACTGTTTGATTAGAGAAGCTTTTTTCTTGATGGGCACAGTTTTCTTGATGGACACACCTGGGGGATTCTAAAAGGAGACTGAGAGGAGGAATTAGATGGCATCTCAAGATGCTTTCTAATCTGGTCATACGATGTAAATCACAAGTTCTGAATCTTTGACCTTTAGTCCAAAGTTCAAGTATGACTCCTTAACCCTGAAAGTTGTGATCCAGAACACAAAAAGAGCTTTTTGTGTCATCTTCCTTTACTGTGTCTGATCCTGATCATCAATTGTCTACTGGGATATTGCAACACAGAAACAGTTGGGATCAGAAAAATCAGACCATATGTGTGCCACGCATGAGACCACAAATCACAGACATGATGTGTTAGTAAATGAATTATGTAAGCAGCAAATTTGAGATAATTTTATCATCTCCCAAACAGGGCCACAGTGATTCACAACAGAACTACAGGTGAGCCTGCCTCTGTACAGCTGAAGGCCAGAGACCCTATTTTCCTTTTCTCAGCATCTTCCACAGCAAAGTACAGAGAATTTATTCATCTGATTCTAACATAGTTGCTTTGTATTTTATCCTTCAGACCTATCTAAGGTGTTGTGATATGCACGTTTTCAGTTTCTCAATCCCAGAAGAAAGACATAGAAAAGAGCTAGGACAATTTGGGATTTGTTCTGAGACTGGCAATGTGAAAGTACCTTTGTCCAGCATGGTAGTGAGGTCTCACCCCTACCCACTCTGTGAAGGGGGGATATTGATTCCTCCATAACATGAGAAAAACATTGGTATACGTGGTAACCAGGTATCGTTTCCTGCAGCCAATGAAAGAGGCTGTGCTGTGTGCTATGAGGGTGTCACAAATGAGGGTTGCCACCAGGATACCTCCATGGTAAAACGTAGTTTCAGCAGTTGCTGAAAGGCAGGAGGAAGTCTTAAAGATCAGAAACTGTATTTTTTCCTTTCTTCATCTGTTTAGAATATCCTCCTTAAAATCAGGCTTATTGGACCCCCTTACTGGATCTAGATTGGACGACACCTGGAATCTAACTGGAAAAAAAAATCTCTTCATTTTAAGTCATCCTCTAGAGCAGTGGTTCTCAACTTGTGAGCCACAACCCATTTGTGGGTAGAAGGACTCTTTCACAGGGTTCACTTAAGACCATGGGGAAATGTATTACTGTTGGTCTTAGGAACCAAGACACTGCTCTTCTGTCTCCAGGCAGGTCCACCCATATGCAGACACGGCCACAAACAAGCACCCAGCATAATGACATCATCACGCCAACTCCATCACATGCACCCTGTACAAATATAGGTATTTGATAGGGTTGGCACCATAATGTACTTATGTGGACCAGTCACATATGTGTAGGGAGCAGTTCCTGTGTAAACAGCAGTTCCTGTGTAGAAAGCAGTTACTGTGTTGAAAGCAGCAGTATGGGAGGTAAAACAACACTTCATGGATTATAATGACTGGGTAAATATAAAATCATGTACTGTAAAATCACCAGCTACTGCAAATGCATATATGTATAAACATATAAATACATATATATATATAATATGAGAATGTAATTTGGATGCAGACCAACTTTTTATATTCAGCTGTGGTTGGTGTGAATACTGTCCCTTGTAATAGTAACAATAGGTATGTTAAAAAACAAACAGAGAATGGTAACTCATAGGAAATTTTAATAAACTGTATTGACTGAACTATACCATGCATCATTTTTTGTATTATTAAAGTTATTGTTATACAATTTTATTAGAAAACCATCCCATGGTAATGGATCATGAAGAGCAGTACATTAATAGAAAATATAATGAGTTTTTACAGTATGGTTTTACCTTAATAATTACAGCAGAAATTGAGAATCTGCAATGTTATTTGTTTTGAAGTTCTATCAGCTAAATCTATGAAGTCAAACAGACTAAAATGCCATTTTGATAGCAAGTATCTGAGCTTTGTTAGCAAGGATATCAACAACTTTAGAAGCAAAGCCAATGGAGTCAAGAAAGCCAGATTGAACACTGATGGCAAGTACTCCAAACAAAATGTAGCAACCATTGAAGTCTCATATTTGGTGGCACTCAGAATCACCAGAGCTATGAGATGTTATACCACTGTTGAGGATTTACTGTTGCCAGTGGCCAAAGACATTGTTTGAGTTAGGGAGTTATGATCAGAGATGAATTTGTCACAAAATCAAGTGAATTTTCTTATTTAGGACAATGTCTATAGAAAAATTGATGACATATCTGCTGAAATTCTTGATCAGGTGATCCAGGAAATTAAACATATTCCATTTCCAATTTTTAGCATCCAGCTTGATGAATTAACAGACCTTGCAAACTGTTCACAGTTATTGGTTTGCATAAGGTATATTTTGTGAGGTAATGACTTTAAAGATGAGTTTCTTTTTTGCAAATCTTTTGAAATGACAATTACTGCACATGATATGTTTGACACAGTTGGTTCATTTCTGAAAGAACATAAGATCTTCCGGGAAAAGATTTGTAGTGTTTGCACAGATGATGCTCCAGCTATGATAGGATATCAATCTGGATTTCAACGTTCTGTAGTGAATGAGTCACAGAAAATCATTGGAACTCACTGTATGAGTCATCGGCCAACATTAACAATGAAGACGCCACCACAAGAGTTACAAGAAGTCATGAAAAGCATCAAGAGTTCTGTCAATTTTGTTAAGGCAAGCACTTTAAACAGTTGATTATTTTTACAATGGTGCCACAAGTTGGATGCGCTGAATAATGCTCTGTTAGTTCACACTGATGTGAGTTAGTGGTTTCAGAGGAAACGTTTTAAAATGTGCTTTTGAGCTTTGTGATGAACTCAAAATGTTTTTTAATCAGAAAGAAATACCACAGTTCAAAGCACTTATCAGCAATATAAGTGAACTGCAGAAAATAGCTTACTTGGTTGCCATCTTTGCCATCTCGAAGGAGGTAAATTGATCACTGGAAGAACCAAATGCAACATATCACAATTTATCTGCAAAGATCCAATCATTCCAAATTATGCTTCATCTTTGGCAACGATTTGGATTAAAATAAAATTTACATATTGCCTACCTACTCTGCTTTCTTTGAAGAACATGAATTGAACCAGACAAAAGGACTACAATGGTAATTTCTGTGAAGGGATACTTGCACATGTTTGCAGACAAAATTTCATCGCATTTTCCAAATCTACCTGATGCTCCCATGTACACGTGGCAGAAGTCTATTCACCATCAAAGTTGCAGATGTTCCTGAGACAGCACAAGAAGAGTTCATTGAATTTATTAACAGCGAAGCAGCATGAACTGATTTCTCTACAATTGCAGTTATAAAATTCTGGATCAAGTGTTTGCAGTCATATGCTGTTCTGTCTGAGACTATGTTGTGCCTTCTTCTTCCATTTCCAACAACATATCTTTGTGAAACACAATTTTCCAGCTAATTGGTGAACATATAGACTTGCTGTGGAAGATGATCTTCATTGTGTTCTTGCAAAGACTTTCCTGAGAATTTCTGATCTGGTGAGAAAGATGCTATCTCAACTTTTGCACTGACTTTGGCTTTTCATGCATACTCTAGCAAAATGTAGCAATGTAGTTTACTATTGTTATATTAAAACTATTATTTATGCTTCTGAAAAATTTCATTTATTTGTAATTAGAAATAAATATTTCACAATATATAATTACATAGCTTTTGTGATTAATCACTATGCTTTAATTATGTTCAATTTGTAACAATACCTCCTGCATATCAGATATTGACATTATGATTCATAACAGTAGCAAAATTATAGTTATGAAGTAGCAATGAAAATAATTTTATGGTTGGGGGTCACCACAACACGAAGAACTGCATGGAAGGATCGTGGCATTAGGAAGGTAGAGAACCACTGCTCTAGTTTCATCATTAAACTAAGCAGTATTGTCCAAACAAGGCTGTCTCCTTGAGGATAAAGTTCATGTAAAGAATTTTCTACTTCAATGAAATGGTGAATCTAAAGCAAATGTAAGAAATTTAAGTGGCAGATCGAGCCTAAATTGATGGTGACAAAGTGACAGGGGTAGAAGTAGAATGGTGTGATGTGTGTAAGTAATGCATTAAAATTGTGAAAGGGGGGGCGATTGAGAATTTTAATCATTAGAAGAAAAATGTTCTCACTCTTTTGCCTCCATCCTATCTCTCCTGTGGTGAGAGATGGCGTATTGACCTCAATAAATAACCTGGTGAAAAGGTGATGTACAGAAATAACTTCCTCTTATTTAGAAGAAGTTTCTTGAAATTGATTATTTTTTAAATTCCATTATCTAGAGAGGCAATGGATGTTAATGAAATACTTAAGTGGTTATAAGTACAGAAATTTTCTTCAGGAAAAGAAGATCATCTGCTTAGAAGATGAGAATTCTCAGTAAGTAGAAAGAGAGAGTGAGTCAGGGGTAAAATTATGTGCTATCTCAAGATCCCTTCAGATCAAGGTAAAACTATCCACACAGTTATTGTTACATACAATTAAGTCATCTGTGACTCATGGTAAGGTATGCACAACAGAACAACATACTGTGCACCATATTTCATATCATATCATTTCATATTTCATATCAAATTGTTTGTTTGAATCCATTGTTGAAGCCAGTATATCCATCAGCTCATCCAGGATAATCCTCTTTATTGTTGATCCTTTACTGTACCAAGAATGAAGTAGACATCATGCTTTGTAAAGTAGAAAGGCAGCAAAAGAGGGAAAGAGCGTCAACAAGATGAAGTGATAGACGGCAACAATTGGCACAGGACCAATAGGCACAATCCCACAGGATGAAATTGTGCTTCATTCTGTTGTACATAGGGTCTCTATGTGTCAGAACCAGCTCGATGGCACCTCATAACAAAACATTAGTTCTGAGTGATTCTCCTGTATTTGGAGTCACTGCATGTGTTTCATGAGTCTGCGGAGGACTTTATAGGTATCTTTGATTTCCTTTTCTCTCCTTTGCTCTAGTAAAAGAGATGATAAACGATCATGTTGGATGGTCATTCACAGCTTTTAAGACCAAAGTAGAATACAGGACATTGTCTTTGTAAACTATTTTGTGTCAATTAACCTTTATGTTTCCCAAGGCATTGATTCTCAGTTTCCAGCCCAGCAACTCACACCTTCAAGTTGCTTAATTGCAGTTAATATGTTTGGTAGTTACATAATCTGGTGTCAATTTGAAGATTAAGAGTGTAGGGGTGGAGTCTAGTCATCAAGTTATAACCAATGAGTTATAATCAAGTTATAACCAATGAGGCCGCTGTGTGAGCATGGACTTCTCCTGACAATTCTGGGAACTCTGAAATTTCTTCACTGGTGGTTGGAAGCACATACTCACCCCCTGAAAGAGGGATGCCCTACTTACAGGACACATGGCACTATGCTGATAGGCCCTATGCCCAGGGTACTGGAGAAGTCATGTGGAGACTGCTGCGATGCTTCTACTGCCAATGGATCCACAAGAAACCCACTGGCCTGTGATCATCCTGCAATGAGTCATTGCATGTGTTTCATGAGTCTGCAGGAGACTTTATAGATTGGTATCAGACATATAGTCTAATAGCAGACTTATGGGACTTATGGACTTGATCTGCACTGGACTGGGATGCTTTCTCAATATTCAGTTGCTCTTTTTTGGGTTTATTTTTGTTTTTTAAATTGCTCTTATGTATGCACTTCTTTCTTATACACATGGGTTTCTACGGATTTGTTTTTCTAGTCAACCCATACTAACATACTATGTTTTCATAACTTTGCCCACCTTGTCTCTCTATTATATTCATGGACATATTTTCCACATACAAGGGGTTCCAGAAAATTCCATAGAAAATGTAATTAAAGGACAATAGGATCTTTCCACAAACGTTTGGATGATCCATCACATATAAACACACATGTAGCTATATCCTCTATTCAACCTGTATACATCATGATTAGAGTCCCATACTTGTAATCACGTATTTGTTCAGCTGTCATATATATATGCATTCATGCATACATTATTATTATTGTTATTGCATGACAGTATTTAACAGTACTTCTGTTGCCTTTAATGCTTATACTCCTCGAGGCACAGCTGGTTGAGTGTTGGGTTACTGACTGCAAGGCTGGAGGTTCAAACTTATCAACCGCTCTGTGGAAGAAAGAGGGGTCTTTGCTCACATAAAATTTTACAGTCTCAAAAATCTCCTGAATCTGCTTTACTCGGTCCTTTAGGACTGGTATGAATTTGAGTGATTTAACAACAATGAATGGGAAAGAATTATTGTTCATACGCGTTAGAAGGGTTGCAGACCACTCCTTGGAAATTACGTGTTACCAAATACAAAGGCGATGACTTTTGTAGAGGGTCATGCCAATTCTATGCATGCTTTCCTATCTCTAGCCATCTGTTTTCAGAAAGTTTTCCAGTTGTCCAATTTCTGAGTAGAACCAGTTTACAGAAATAATTTATATCATTGTAAGTACCAAAGGAGAGTATACATTTAAAATAGAAAGGACCTCAGAAATACAATTTGTTACTTTGTTGCTGTTGCTATTATTGAGGATGTTGAATATGTTCAACAAATATTTATTAAACTTATGAAGTCTATGCAAACAGCTTCACCACCTAGTTTGAAGTTGAGGTGGTGAGTGGCCAGAGCATTACCTACTGAGTGAAGAGAGTACTTGTTGATGCCAAATGGAAAGACCACATCTATTCTTTCAAAGGTACAGGGCTATTTTTCTCTATAAGTTAATTTAAAATAGCATGAAGCACCACATGCTTGTAGTTTTAAAAATGATTTGAAAAGACAAGGACATGCCACTAAAAATGAGCACACATGCTATTTTGGGCTGACATTTTTCCTCTTTGGTTTCTAGGTACACAGTAGATTAATTTGATAATGTTTCTATTTTGAAATATTTCAGATAGTTTGAAAACATTTGTGACAAATATGTTAGCAGTTAAGCACAATAATAAAATAGATGTACACCTAATAATTTAAGAAAGTTGACATTTCCAATATTGCTTGCATCCATCTGTGTGGACTCAAGGTGATAGCATTGGACTTTCCATCATCTTTTTCCTAAGGTATATCCAGAGGCAAATGTATCTAATAGATTATTTTCTCATCATTCTATAGAAAAGAGGAATGAACATAAATGATATTGGACTGTGGTGGTCATGTGCTTATGTCAATTTTATGATTGAGATGTAGGGGTAGAGTCTAGCCTGTTAACCTGTAGATAGCCACTGAGTAGCCAATGAGGCCTCCGTGTGGGCATGGCTTTCTCCTGACATGTCTGGGAAATCTCATAATATTTCCCATATGGAGATGACATGCTATCTCCCCAGTTGTTGGGAGTTAGTCTCCGAGACAACAAACTATGGACAAGACAAGATGGCAGCATCCAAGGAGCTGAACGAGCCAAAGGAGAAGCCACACAGCCTTACCCTGATGGGACCAGACCTCTGAAGTTGGAGAAGCCACATGGAGAACCCTGTCAGTGCTGAGTTGCTTCTACCACCACTGGATGCTGTTGATGACCCTGATTACTGAAAGCAAGGGCCCCCGGGGAGATTCCTGCCAGCGCCAGGACTCTGTACTCACTGGCCTGTGACTTTGTGAGTCTGAAGGAGAATTTATAGACTGGTATCAGGTATATGGGTTAATATCAGACATGACTTCGAACTGGACTGGGCTGGGATGCTTTCTTAATGTTGTGTTCCTCATGTTTATAAACCGTACCCTTATATCCTTATATGTGTCTATGGAATTTACTTCTCTAGTTTACCTGGACTAACACATGGACTGACTCCAGAATAAAAATAATTCTGTTTTATATATGGAAAAGTATTAAGTCTCATTCAGTCAACTCTAACTTATGGTGACCTCGGGGATGATAGTAGAACTGTGACGAGTCCATGAATTTGTTTCTCCAGTCTGTCCAGACTAACACACAAGGCATTCCACTAACCATTTTACAAAGATGCAAACTGAGGCTCCAGAAAGAAAATTAACCTACTTTTTCCAAGCACGTGGTAAAGTTGGAATCCACATTCAGCCTTCTCTAGCTTCAAAGTCCATACCTTTTCACTATATAATTTCAGTTAATGTCCCATATTTCTTATAGATATTGACATGACTATCTTTCATATAGCAGAGCTTTGAACAAAGAAGTTGTTTAAAGGCACATGCTGAGACCTTCAAGAAAAGCTGCAGGTATAGAAGATGGTTTGTGGGGGTGCTTACTGCAAGATCAGCAGTTGGAACTCACTAGCCTTTCAGCGGGAGAAAAATAAAGCTCCTGGCTCCGTAAAGATTTACAGCTTCAGAAACACAAAGAAACTATTCTACTCTGTCATATAGGACTGTGGGGTGTCAGGATTGCCTCATGCTGAGTGGGTTTTGGTGTAGGTGAAGGCCTTCTCTCTCGGTGTGATTCTCTGGTGCTCCTATCTTCCAGCGGTAATCAAAAGCAACAAGTAAACCCAAGCATGTGGCCACAGAGTTCATTTCAGCTCACAGCATCCCTGTGTAAGGGCCATAGAGGCAGCTGGGACTTAGGAGCACCTTCAGAGAAGGAAGAAGTGGCAGTGGACTTGTAAAAATGTTTGCCATGGTAACCATACAGGGCAGTATTACTCTGTTCTACAGGGCTTCTGTGAATCAGAAATGACTTACGGCAATGAGTTTTGCTTGACTTTGAAATATGATTATTTGGAGCTCGTTGAGGAAGCCAAGGTATTCTCACTACTGTCAAGGCTATTGAAAGGACTATTGAAAGGATCTTGGAGGAAATAAGATCAGAGTGCTCCTCAGAGGCAAGGATCATAAGGCTTTGACTTACATAGTTCAAACATATTCTCAGGAGCGACCAGTGCCTTCAGAAGGACATTATATTTCCTAAATCAGAGGGGCAGCACACTAGAGGAAGAACCTCGAGGAATAGGATTGACACAGTGGCTATAACCAGGGGCTTAGGTATAGGGACAGTTACCAGGATGGCATCCACCAGTGTTTCATTCTGCTGTGTGTCGTGTCACCAGGGCATAGGTCACTAGATGATACCTCACAATAACATCAACAATTAAGATAGGTAACTTAATCACATTTGCCAAATAGGTAATATGGACAGATTCTGGGGATTAGGAAATGGATATCATTTGAGGAAAGCTTCATTCAGCCTATCACAGTCTTAGCCCTCGAAGTTTGATCCTCAAACTTTCTGATCCTCAAAGTTTCATATTCCTCCAAGATACAGGAAATAGACATCCATTTCAAGGTCTCCAAAAGTTCCAACTTGCTGCCACATGGATTCCAGTCCAGAGAGCTCATTTGGGTCTCTTTAGACTCAAAGCCTCAAAAGTCATAAACCTACAAATTCATTGTATAAGGGCAAGTAAAAAAGTCTTGATACAAAATCATAGAAACCTTCATGAAGCAAAGCATCAAAATGTGAAAGTCTATTTTCACATTTTAATCCATCGGAGTCTACGTATTTCTGAAGGTGGTCCTTCCATCTTCTAATTGTCTCCACTCAAATTCTGTGAGTTCTGATTTACCCTATGTCAAATGGCAGTCCATGCTCCCTCAGAGACTCAAATTCCCTTCTTTAAAATGGTCTTGGCATTTGGGGCACAAAAAGTAATCTGAAGGGGCAAGACCAGGATGGTAAAGGAGATAGGGTAAGGCTTCTCAGCAAAATGTGCCTAAGATAATCTTTGCTGCCCTCAAAGAACGAGCAGGGTTATTACAGTAGAACTTCCTTAGCCCTTTCCCCACCAAACTAAAAGTAGACAACAAAATCTACAGCTCTCTATTATAAATATCCATAGCATCCTCTTTTCTTTAAGAAAATAGATTAAAACTACCCAGGTGTCGTCCCCTAAGCCAGTCATCATAACCTTGTAGGATGACATCTTTGCTTTAAATTCATATTTGATATGTTCCCAAACTTTCTGAAAATGTTTGTTCCATTAACAACAACCTGTTATTTTATGGGGTGGCACCATTTCTAAAAGCTTATTGCAGAGTGTCATTGACTTCACAAGATAGCCTCATGAGTTTTGTTAAATGCTTGATATTAATGCCATCATCAAAATGATTTACTCCCTATGGCACTTGTTCTTTTTCAACATCCCGAAGAGATTAAGACAAGCATAATACAGAGAGAACGTGTCTGTAGCCGTTCACTGATCACAGATGCATACTGAAGCACATTTTGTTTGGAATGGGGCAACATGAACTCAAACACCAGTGCAATACTTTTTGCCACCTTGTAAGTGAAGCTCTAGATATAAACTATCCTGAGAAATAATATCCTTATACATCTATGGACCTGGGAAATTAGAGGCCAAGTTAGCTGCTCTGAAAATGTATGTAGGCACTGGAAAATAGTTACAGACATCCCTATTCAAAAAGAGAGAAAATGGAAGGAACTAAGAAAGTTTTAATCCAGAGTAAGTTATATATGAATAATTCTTCATGGGATGAGGACCAATGGCTAATTACAGACCCAGCTTCCTCCCTCTGGTTTCAAGGTTTCTCACTCAGCATCCTCCTTGCCTTATTATGAAATTATTTCACGCCTGAAACTGAGTAGCTTTATCCATGTGCTACCCATCGGTAGAAGTGGGGGTCTTTGTTAGCCTCCTTTCATTTGTAATTTCTCTTCCCTACTTAGTTCAAGTTGGCCATATTTATGCTGATATTAAATTCTTGAAACCTTTGTAGGCCATCTTTTTATGTCATTGGAATTTATTAGGTAACAGGTTCCTAGAATGACTGAGAGTATCCATTCATCGTGTTCTTAACCTTAAAAATGACAGTGTGACGGGAGTGTCAATATGTAGAACCACTGGAGAAAGTGATCATGTCACTACTTCAAACAACTGATAATAGAAATATCCTGGGGTGCAACAGTACCTCTGCTGGGTAGAGTTCGTGAAGAAGTCTCACTCACAGCGTGAACAGACATGGAAGCACACCCATGTTCATAGCAGCACCGTTCACAACTCAAGAAGGTGGAAACAACTTAAAAATCCACCGATGGAGGAATGTACAAAGACATTTTGGTATGTACACACAATGCCTCATTACAAAACAATGGTGAAACCACAAAGCACCTCATGGCATGAATAGGCTTGAAGGACTTTATGCTGAGTGAAATTATGAAAGGGCAGACATTGCATGAGACTCCTGCTACAAAGCAAAAAGCATCAAGATAAGGACTATCATAGCACAGAAAAAGATATTGGAAGTTAATAAGATAGGGGAGGGCAAGGTAAGAAAGACGTAGCAATAGGCTAGAGTATTGACTGATAATGACTTGGGTGAAGAGGGAGACAGCAATCCACAAGGGAGAGAGGAAACAGCAAAGGTAGACTAAAATACTGGGGGAGGGGTGGATTCATACCTATTTCACAATTTAAAAACTGTTTTTAAAAGACTGGGTGAGTTCATTATTGGACATTTTGGTTATCAGAGGAATTGGCAAACAACTGAGAGTCACATTTTCAGTCTTCTAGGTTAATGTCTTTTGTAACCCTGATAGGTTGCTACTTTTCCAAATTAAAAGCACTAATTTCTTTCCTCAGTTTGACTCCCCACCCCCCAACACACACTTTTTACTATAAGTAGCAAGAAGAAATTAGGTGACATCTTAAATATATTGCTAAAAAGTCTTCCCAGCTAAAGCCCTTACCAGCAGAAATGCTATTTTGTTTTGCTTTTTGTTTTTTTTTGGGGGGGGCATCACTGCCCTCTGGTGGGAGTGGGAGGCCCAGCCTTACTCCTGGAGAGTTGCTGCTGGATTTGAACCGCCAACCCAGTGGGCCATATTCCCACACTCAACCACTACGCCACCGGGGCTCAGCCCTTCCAGCAGCAATTTTAATACTTAGCTCTGCTTGTGACAATTTAAATATTCTCTAACATTCTATAAATTTCCCTGATATTATTCTAATTTATCTATCAGCTAATATTTGTATAGCCTTAACATCCATATTTCTACCAACATGCATGCTGGGTTTTTCTATTGTGAGATCCAGAAACTATTTTGGCATCTACCTATAACCCAATTCCAAAGTCATATCTACATTTGCAGGTGTTACACGGCACCATATTTCCAGATATTTACATCTTAACCACATTACTGTACTTGCATTCTGCCTGTTTCCAAAGGTACATTTCTTCAGCCATCATTCTGTGATTCCAAAATTTCATACCAACCTCACCAACTAGGGTACTTTACCTTTAGGAATTCATATTACGCCTCTGAAGAATACTCAGGTTTGAAGGGAGTGGCATTCTTATTTGTGGTTTTGAAGACTGAACTCACTGACTAAAAAGGATATCAGTGGATGGAACCATCCACCAAACTTGCTAATACCTGCTCATATTCCTGAACCCAAGGAAACTTCTCCCGTATTGCACACTTCTTCCATATGGCTCATCCCTGGATGGGAGATGGTTGCTGTAAAGTGCCGTTGAGTTCACTCCAACCCAAAGCAACCCTATGCAAAACAGAGAAAGCCGTGCACTGTCGTATGGCATCCTAAAAATGATTCCCATGCCTGTGTCCATTGATTCAGCCACTGTGTCAATGCATTTCATTAAAGGCATTCCCCTTTTTCACTGCCCCTTCACTATACCAAACATGATGTCCTCCAGGGAACTGGTCTATCCCAAACATATATCCAAAGTATGTAAAAAAAAAAAAAGTCATGCTACCATTGCGTCTAAGGAACACTCTGGTCTGCCTTGTTCCAATGCAGAGCAGTTTTTCCTTTTAGCAGTCCATAGTACTTTCAGAATTCTTCTCCAGAACAACAATTCAAACACACAATTGAGGATTGAGCATACAAAGAAGCACATAGATTAGCACACTATGATGGTAAGATATCACAGCAAGTTTTTTGAGTAAAATTTTCCTGATTGTACTGGAGGCTGAAACTCCCAATCAGGACACCACTCAGAAGTTATGAGGTTTATGATCCATTTTATTTTGGCATCACTTTTTAACATAAAAAGAAAAGCCCTATTAATAAGTAGAGGAATTAGAAGTCCCGTAGTTCTTTTTGTTGTGGAATATACAATCCAATCGCTAAGAGAGTAAACTAAGACAAATTCACTGAAATGATATGAAACTTACTATATAGCAGGCATACATACAGAAAAGTCTAGACCAGTAGTTCTCAACCTGTGGGTCATGATCGCTTTGGAGGTCAAAGAACCCTTTCACAAAGTTCACTTAAGACCATCAAAAACACATATTTTCAATGGTCTTAGGAACTAAGACAACACTCCTCTATCAGTCTCTAGGTGGGTTGATTCACATGCAGATAAACCTACATACAAGTACCTGTCATGAAGACTTTTACCCATGCTACACCATGTTTAAGGACAAAGTTTTATTTATTTGTAATTAGAAATAAATATTTCACAATATATAATTATGTACTGTTTTGGTGATCAATCGCTATGCTATAATTATGTTTAATTTGTAACAATGAAAATACATCCTGCAGACCAGATATTTACATTATGATTCATGACAGTAGCAAAATTACAGGTATGAAATAGCAATGTAAATAATTTTATGGTTGGGGGTCACCACAACATGAGGAACTGTATGAAAGGGTCATGGCCTTAGGAAGGTGAGAAACACTGCTCTAGAATTTGAAAAAAAAATAAAAGCTCACCCCATTTTGCCCACCCAAAATCAAAAGGCAGATTCATTATGAAACAATGGAATTAGAATTTAAGGGATTTTCATTTATATTGGAACCCTTTAAGGTCTTGGGAATGAAAGTAAGGTCCAGCAATTACTAGTATATATTATGTATACTCTACTTCTTAAAAACCTAGATATTTCTCTGTCATGCTTCAATGTCACTTAGTAATTGATTATGGCTACTTAGGAAGGTCTACATACTTTTGAGCACAGTCTGTTTTCCAACTTTTGATGGTCCAGTAAATCCTAGACTTCTACTCACAAGGTTGGCAGTTCAAACCCACTAATCTCTCCTCAGAAGTAATATAAGACTATCTTCACTTGGAAAGTTTCATAGCCTTGAAAATTCTAATTGGGGTATGTGTGTGTGTGTGTGTGTGTGTGCATGTGCGCATGTTCATGCAAGCAACATGGTACCAGACTCATCACCATCAAAAATTTTCCCTATGAAATATATTTTTGAATCCTGACTTTTCAGTGAGGTCTTCATTGAAGGGGCCTTCATTATATTTTTTTAGTAAAGATTTACAAATATGCTTTGATTTGATAAGTTTTATGCTTGCTGTACTTTTTTGAATAATACTGGCTACATGATTCATCTTGTGAAGAGCTGTATTTTCAAAAAGAACAAAGAACACTCACCATACCATTAAAATAAAGCAACTTAAATGGATATTAGAAGATTAATAAAACCTCTTTCTGAAATGAGGGGAAAAGATAAAGCAACCTCAAATGATCACTTTATATAATTTTATAAAATATATAAGGTATTTTTAGAGCAGAAATTACAGATGGGAAAGGTAAAACAAGGAGACTGGCAGAAACAACTACTTATTCTGAATACGATTTTGCTGGTGAAAATATGGAGGCCTTAAAAAAAGAGAATGTATAATATTGTCTGGTCCTTGGGCTGGTTAAGGAAACATTCCAAATTTGGACTACATGACTCAGGATGTCTTCTGATTCCAGGAAAATGGACCATCTGACAGAATGACGTCAATTCTCTTCCACACTATTGAACTTATGTTCCACTTTAATCAGATTGACATGAGCTTCACAAGAAATAAAAGTGGTATTTTAATGAGCTAAGCAGTGAGTGCTGGAGTCAAAGCACAAGCTATTTTGCTTTTTCACAGTTAGTAATGTCATAGTCAATAACTTTAAGGGTAGTAGAGTGCAGTTTAACGTGATCATTTCCAAAATAATCCACCATCTTTCTAAGGTTTGGGAAAATCTGCACAAGACCTCTTCAAAATGTCGAAGATCAATGACATCATTTAACCCCGCTGACTGCCTGAGCCAAGCCATGGTCTTTTCAGTCACTTCCTAGACATGTAAATGCTGGACTTTGAGAAAGGAAGACCACAAATGCATCACTGCATTTGAACTATGGTGCTGTCAAAGAATATTGAAAGTGCTGTGGACTGCCAAATGAGCAAACAGCTCATTCTCAGATGAAGGACAGCCTGGATTCTCCTTAGAAGCAAAAACAGCAAGGCTTCCTCTCATGTACCCTTGGCATGGTAACAGGAGAGGTCAGTCCCTGGAAAACGCTATCACGTGTGCTGTGTTAGACTGGGTTGACCGGAGAAACAAATCCAGAAAAACACAGATATGTGTGAGAAAGAGCTTTATACCAAGAAGTAAAAGTAAATGTTCCAACCCAGTCCAACTCAAGTTCCTAAGTCTTATACTAGCCCATAAGTCCCTCTCCAGACTCATATAGTCACATGCAATGATGTACAATGCAGGAAGTTAGCAGTTCGGTGGGTGCAAAATCGTGTGTATTCAATGACCGTGAATATATTTCCAGAGCTCTGGTTACACCCAGAGTCAGCCAGCAAGGTGAAGACATAGTGAGAGCAGAGGCGACCAGGCCCCTCCTGATAAGAAGGCCATGACCACAAGGAGTCCCCATCAGGCTAACCTCCACCCCTGAACTTTTATAGATCACCAAGTTAACATGAAATTATGTCACTACCACTTGCTGAAGTAGAAAATCAGTGAAAAGGAGGAAGACTTCTCAAGGAGGAGGGTTATCACAATGGGCTCAAATACAATAACTGTGAGGAGAGTTCTTCAGCACCAGTGTTTTCTTCTGTCGTACATGAGTCATTAGGTTGGAAACAATTCCTAGGAACCAAACAGTATCATTTAAGGAATTGCTGTCTTTTCTTGGTCATAAAGATTACATTCAGCTATCAGTAATCACATTTCCATAATTTTGCCTTATCATTTTCAAATAGTGAAGAGTCTAGTAAATATGTGTGTACATATATGTCCCCTTCTACTACATCCTCCTTGCACAAAACACTGACAAAGAAGGTTTAGCCTAAGTGCTTTCAATGCAGATTGCTATTGCAATATAAAAAGACACTTAGATTTAAATAGCCCTTTCAACAAAAGGCTATTTATGGGGGACTCTACTATTTGCAAATCACTTCACTTATGTTCACTTATATATCTCCCCCAAATCCTTTGAGATACATGCTGTTACCCAGTTGCATAAGTGAGGAAATTTAGACAGAGATTACATCGGCAATGTACACAAATGATATTGGCTCTGCCTAGACACCTCAATCTTTATTCCTAAAGTGAGAAAGCACCATGCATCTCATTGGACTATAGGGAAACCAAAAGTTCATGTCTATTTATGTATTGCTGATTCTGTGTGAATTAAATCACTTTCATATCAAGAAGATAGCCATATGGGCCCTGAAGCCTGAATACCAATTTGAATGTGTATTATCTCTAAATTTAAGCTCCATGAATTTGAAGTTATTCAACCTCTTCACAGTCCAGCATCGTCAGATTTTGAGTTCTAGGGTGGTACAAATGAATAAAGCACTTAGTTGCCAACCAAAATATGGGAGGGCTAAATTATGCTAGAGGCATCTCCAAAGAAAAGCCTGGTGAGCTATTTCTGGAAGAACAGTCCTTGAAAACCCTAAGGGACACCATTCTATTGTGAAGCCCATGGCATTGCCTAAGTGTAGTCAATTTAACAGTGGCTGGTTGTCTGCAAAACAGAGAGAACCATAGTAATCACTGTGCTACTGTCCCAGTGTTTAAGCTACAACATGTAAATCATCCCCGGTGCCTTTAGAGGTATTTCATAATGTTTAACAACTCAGCTTATCAATGGGATTATTGATATAGTCTCTTCACTATTGAATCCATAATTAGTTCTATATTCCTCAACTTAAAAATTTTAAAGTTTCACATTGAAGACATCTTGAAGATGTGAGACTATATATAGTACAGAATGTACAACCTTCCATTTGAAGGTTTATTTTACTTATGAGCAGCAAAAAATGGAACAATATATTTAATGATAAATGAACAATTCAACTATATATATGCATATATATGTGCATATACATATATATATGCAAACTGTCATCTTAAATTTAAAATCTGCTTGGCTTGATTTCTTTTAACTGTTTTGAACTGGATTTTAAGTCCTTTGAGGGAATAGGCTGTGTACCCACCCACTGACATCAAGTGAATTCAAACTCGTAGCCATCCTAAGTGATGGAATAAGGCTGGCCATAGAATTCCCAGTCTGTAAATCCCCATGAAAGCATTTTGCCACGTCCTTTGGACAATGAGTGGCTGGTGGGCTCAAACCACTACCCTTTTGTTTAGAAGTTGAGCGCTTTAATCACTGCACCCCTAGGGCTCCTCAAGTAGTGTGTCCACATGAACCCTAATAAAGCAACATTAGGGTAACCGTGATTAAATGCCAGACCAGAACTTATTTTGAAAATATTCTTTTTCTTTTCATTTTTTTTATTCTGTTCAAGTTTGTATGGGCATAAAATAATACATTCACCAGGCTTTGTATTCAAGTGCTTCAAAATCCCATAAACATGGTGGTGGTGGCTTTCCAAATCTGACCAAGAGGAGTCATTGTCCTGACCCTGTTTAGTTAGTGCAGACACCTCATGGTTTTCACCCCACTTCCCAGCAGGCTGTTAGTGCAGCCACCTTTACAAACACAGGGCCTTCAGTGCTTCTTTCCAAGTTCTCTCCTGGAAATATGATGGCCTAGTCCTAATTCGGTGTGGTAGTAACACTTAAGCCTTTTCTTTTTTTGGAGGGGGGGGGGCATCACTGCCCTTTGGTGGTCCTGGGAGCTACCCAGCCTTGCTCCTGGAAAGCCGCTGCTGGATTTGAACCACCAAGGCCGGGGGCTGCAGTCACGCACTCAACCACTACGCCACCGGCACTCAACCCTGAGTCTTTTGCTTTTTGTTAAAAAAATCAACAACAACAGAAAGAGAATGAGAATTAGGACTTGATAGGATGGCTTTCATTGCATGACAGAGTTAGAGTTAGATTCTTAAAGAACTTTAAAGGATGGTGAGTGATTTCTCAGGCTGTGAACCAACAGGGTCACCTTGTCATTGTTTGGGGTCACATGTAGAAAAATTTCAAAGACCAATGACTGGAGTTCAGTTTTGTTTCTTATTTGATATTGCAATGATTTCATCTGTTGCAATTTTACTGCCAGTGAAAGCAGAGACCCTTCTTTTTTTCATTATGGAAACAATGAAACAGATAATGTCTTTGCCACCTGGAAACTGACAAAGCAGAACTGTTCCACGGGGCATTTCTAGGCCATAATCCTCAAGGAACCAGATTGTCTGGTATTTTCATCCATGCAGGTGTTGGTGGGTTTGAACGGCTTACCTTTTGATTAGCTGTCAAACACTTAGCCATTGTGCTACCAGGGTTTCCTTATGTAAATATATGACCCACTGCCATGGAGATGTTCCCACATATAGCAACCCCATAGGCCAGAGTTGAATTGCTCCTTAGGGTTTTAGAGATTGTAATCTGTATGAGCAACCAATATTATTTTCTAACATTGAGCAGCTAATATATTTGAATTTGAGATTAGCAGCACAAATAAGGATCAGGGATCCTTATTTAAATACATCAGACCCTGGAACTAATCTTTCATGACTCTGATTCTTGATAGCGTATCTAGAATTCCTTTGCTGTCATCATCAACCTTTTTGAAAGCATGTTGGTAGGCCCTATCCAGTCTGTTCTCACTTCCTGGCAACCATGTGCAGCACAACCAGACTAACTGGTCCCACATCATCTACACAATTGTTGAGACCATTGCCGCAGCCCATGTATACATTCATCTCCTGGGGAGCCTTCCTTTTCTTTGCTGTCCCTCGATTTTACTGAGCAGGGTATCCTTTTACAGGGGCCGGTGGACCCCGATTATATGTCCAAATTACAGGAGATGAAACATGTGACACCCTCAAATCCAAGAGGCTTTCCGGCTGTACCTTTTCTAAAACTTGTTTTCAGCTCAGGCGGTCCATGGTGCTTTCAATATATTCTTGGCCAGCATCAAAATTCAAACACATGGAATATTCTCCAGACTTCCGTATTCATTGTCCAACTTTCAATGCATCTGTGGCAAATGAAAAGGAGCATGGCTTGGGTCAGCCATATGTTAGCCTCCAGAATGACATCCTGGCTCTTCAGTACTTCAAAGAGATCTTGTGTAGTATATTGACCCAATGAAAATTTGTACCTATAGCCCTAATTAATTTCCTTCTTAGGATTCTTCCACTTCTATCACCCCCCCTGAAAATACTCATAGTTACGTAGTTAGGGTGTTATCATTGTTTTCCTTGGCCTTTTCCTTAGCCTAAGCTTTCTTCTATGTATTAAATAAATGTGTCCATTTAAAACCATAAAACCTGTATTTCACTTATCACTCAGGGTGACTGAACTTGGGAACACACTAGCAGTGTGTGCCTGCAGGAGGAGTTGGGGGAGGTGACAAATGTTGGGGATCTATTTTAGGTACAACTGCCATTTTCAAAGGCTAACATTTGCGCGGCAATCAGAAAGATGGGAAGCGGTGCCATCTCATTTGAGAGAAATGTACCCATTTTTGGATTGAATTGTGTCTGCAATCAAAATACATGTTGGACTCTCGACCCCTCTGCGGGGTGGACATCTCTTATTGGCAAGACAAAGGATTTTACTTCTTATGTCAACCAGGCCATAAAGGTCTTATACCAGTCACTTCTGAGGGACACAGAAAGCAGCCCAGAGTCAGGAACAAACAAGCAGACACAGGGGAAGCAGCTGTTTCTATAGGCCAAGATCTCTGAGACTTGGTGGTTATTAGAAGTTGAAAGAGAGGAAAGAGGAGCTCCTCGTTCTGCTCTCTCCCTCTTAGAGTCTTGAACTGGGAGAAACTAGATTTCTGTCCTTTAAAGGTACTCATAAGCAGTATTTGGGTTACAACAGCACTAACAAACTAACACATTATCCCTGTAAAGGGAGAGCCTGTGGTGAGCCACAGCAAACTACATTGTACTATACAGACAGAAATGTTCCAGGTCCTTGTTAAAGCTTGGTGATGTTGGTTTAGTGATGGACTTGGTCCTCAGCTGTTTCCCTGATGCTTTGACCAGTTTTCCTGTAGGTTCAGGCCTGGCCTTCAGTGCAGGCGTTTTCTTTCCTGCTGAAGGAAGGAATCAAAAGGGGAGCATAAATTCTTTGCTGTATGACTGGTGCATCAGAAAGACTTGAAAACGATTTCAAAAATCCCAGAAAAACAATTGTACATCAGGTCCTGAAAAAAAATTCCGTTGGAAAGTGAGACCTGAGATGAGGACAGTCTGAGCAATGTTCAATATCTATCTCAGTCCCTGGCCCATTGGCAATTCATGTTCATGGGTTCAGGGGAACAGTTTGTTCAGTTTTTAGTAGTTATCAAATAAGAATCTTCTGATGGAAACTTTATGAATAACAGAATGCAGCATTGTCTGGTCCTGTGCCACTTTTGAACATGGTGTCAGATCAGATTCTGTCAGAATCCAGAAGGTTCTCCCTGCCTAATTTTTTGACGTCTATTACCAGGATCATTTCCCCCACTCTGAATCTGGAAGTCCCTTTGAAACCTGCCCATGTTTAGGGACCCTGCTGATATTTGCCATACTGAAGGCATAGTTCACAGCACGCAAATCTCCTCAGTATGACAAATGGAACGATGGGTGGTAGCTGACCTTTAGACACCAAGTGTTGGAAATGGAGGCTCTGTATCTGCAGTGTCATTCCTGCAACTTCAAGCCCCTCCTGATATTCATTGAATCATAATATGTTTTCAACAAGATCGCCAATGATTCAAATGAAATGCCTGTTCAAGTTTGAGAGTCATAGCAATTTGACTCAGATTGAATGATGTTAGAAGCCTCGTCTCACTTCTTATCACTGGTGAGGGCTTACCAAGAGAAATTTCAGGTCCATATTCTTTTGCTTTTGTTCTCAAATGGATACTAGAACTTGAAAAATTAGGGATTTAAAAGCTTTGGTAAGTGGTTGTGATGGCTTTCAAAAGCTCATGTGGGGGTATGGTGTGTGTGAGGGTGATTATCAGTGCAGATGTTGGCAATTAGGTTGATTAGAAAGAGCCAGAGATCATAAAGCAGATAGCACCTAATATACTTTGGTTTACAGTGTAGGCACAATCATAGTTATACTTCTCTCATGTGTACTAAGCATATTAAAAAGTAACCACCAAATTAACTAATGTAGATAGAGCTGTTGCATTAGCAGTGAATGGGTGGGTAGGACTTTTCACTGCCACTGTTGAGTAAGCTAGTGGAAGATGTACAGTGTGACACATCCAATTATTTTCTTAAGTCATTTCCCCAACAATGGCTCCAGCTACCTTTTCAGAAAAATCTTTTCAGATACCTTCCCACGGTTCTATTCACTGAGCATAGTAGAACAAGAAAATTAAGTGAGTCAGAAATTCAAAGTTTTTGCTAATTGTATTATTTGTCATGGTTTTCTTCTGCTGAGGCGGGTGCACAGACCAAGGTGATCTGAAGTGCCATATATATGTATGTTTGTGTGTATGTATTTTGCGTTTTCCAACAGCTCTCCTGAGTCCCGAGAGCCAGGAATCTCATCAAAAGGGGCTATTGAAGACCAATGCTACACTTCTCTCTGAGCTGTACAGCAAAACTTGGGAGCTCATTGCATTAAAAAAACAACAAAAGAGTCTGATTCAATTCAAAAATTATTTATTGAGCACCTACAGTTCTTGGAATTCTGCTAAGCCCTGAGGAAAGAAAGATGAATCAGACTCAGTACTTTACCTTGAGGAATATAAAGTCTAGTGCATGGTGGGAAGAAGCAATGGTATTTGATATTTATTGTGACTGTGTGGGTAAGAATGTCTAACTCCTTAACAAAGCTCCTGCATAGAAATACAAGTCAGTGACTAAGATCCAACACAATAACATCTTTTCTCTACTCTCACTTCCACTTTACTCCCGGAAAGGACTTGTTCAAAACAGTTCCAAAGCAGCCGCATGCCTGCTTCCTAAACTTAGGTGGTTCATCTTGACTGTATGATTGCTGATAAAGCCAATTGCAGCAAAGCCTCTTCCTACACATGGCGGCCTTCACCCCATGTGGATCAGAGAACTACACTCTACAAAGTGTTCAGTGAGTGAATATTTAGAAGCTGCTCAGAAAGCGTTTCTTCTGAGGCATCTGTGAACAGGTTTAAACCTTCAGCCTTTGCACAGTAGCCAAGCAATGTAATGGGGACAACCAGAGACTCCAACATTGTATCTAAGGACTTTACTTTTCCTTCTAGGTTTGACACTGTCACATCACACATGCAGGGTCTTCTGTATCCATATCAAGGCTTTCCAAGAACTCCCTGTGTCAGGCAGGGTTCTCTTAGAGAAATAAAATCAGGACACTAGTCATTCTTTTTATATATTTATATATAGAGAAAGGTATATAAGAAAGAAACAGTTAACTATAAAGCAGTACAGATTGCTTGGTACAACTCACTTGTGTGAGACAGCTAGAAGACTGGCAGTCCTTCAAGTCTTGAGGGCCGCTAAATAGTCCTCTGTAGAGCAATTCAGGCTATCTGGTCACAGGCAGCAAACAGCAGAGCAGGTCACCAACAGTCAGCCAGATGAGAGTCCAACAGTCCCCAGCTCAAGAGATGTATATCCCAGAAGTGTGGCGAATTAGGACTTGAAGGAATCTCAACTCACAGATCCACAGGCCACGATTAGATGTCCCATGGGTAGTGTTACTTGGAGGTCGAGGCACAGGACGAATGAGACAGCTCTCTGGTCCGAAGTTCCGAAAGCAAGAGAGAGAGCAGGACTTGCTGAGCCCTTTCTATCTCTGCCCTTCAATTCATCTCGTGTGTTCATTGGCCGTGCCGTCACAACAGACCCACCAATCTTCTATGGCCATGTTGGCATAGCAAACCTACCCATCACACTCCCTTTGCCTTCATAGTCTTTTATTTCCCCTGATCGTTTCCTTTTGTGATAAACTTTGCAGCATTCTTTGCAATTCAGCTCAAATGTCACTTTTTCCAAAAGCTCTCTACTGTTCTTTCAGACAGCAGCCTAACACGTAACCATTACGCTAGAAGCAAAACTCTAACTTTCTACTATTCTTAATTTCTCTTAAAAGATTTACGCTCTTGTACCGTTGTGCCTCTATATTTCTGTGTGAATTTTTGCTCCCAGATTACATTATATATCACACTGCAGTGTCTTCTTTGTAGACAATTGCTCCTTGTAACCAGTGATATGTTTCATTCAACTCTATACCTCTGACAAGTGGTAATGTTGCTTACCCATACTGGCCCTCCATAAAACTGGGCTCAATGGATAAGAAAACTTGACAATATTGTTGTTCGCTGCACAATTCTTGGAGACATTATAAATAACAGAATAAAATGTTGCCTATATCTGCACCATTTTCTTCATTCTTGGTTTGTCTGAGCCCATTGTTTGGACTTTTGTCAATTTTTCATCTTCGATGGTCTTCTACCAAACATAATGTCTTTTTTTAATCATCGGTTTCTCTGTGACCTGTTGCAATCCCCAAGCTCATTGAAGAATGAATTTCCAAAAGTAGGCAAGTCACATAAGAATTTCTACACAAAAAAAAAATGTTTGAATAAATTTTGGGTGGATCTCAGTGATCTTGATACCTGTTATTTGATAAAAATTAGATTATTTAATAATGTCTCTCTTGCTTAATATTGTACTCCTCTTATATTCTTTTTAGATTTTTGGAAACCAGTCTTCAAAGTCATATATCATAGAAGAAGGAATGGAATGAATGGTTTCTTGATTCTCCTTCAAAAATGTATTGGATTTCTGACAAGTCAACAAGCTTCAAGAGTAACAATATTTTTTGATATATAAGTATTTTCAGATAGGACTATTGATTGCAGTCCAACAAGCACTGCATCATTTACGTTGGCACCTGAAATGCAATTTTCCTTCTGTAAGGTCAGTTAGATTTTGGGGTGAAAAATCAACCAGAAATGCATTGGACGAACAAAATGGATTCTCGATTTAAACACCGCCATCTTTCATTTAAACAAAATGTGACCATAAAGGAAAATAACTTAGAGAGTGGTTTCCAATCCAATTCTAAATAAGGTTAGGACAAATAAAAGCCATTTCCTTTTTAAAAAGAATTAATTTGACCAGAAAGATACTCATTTGGACTTGTGCCATACTTATTAAAAGTCCTCTATCTACATCACTCCTTTATTTCATGGATACTAAGTGAGTGCTCACCATGTGTCAAGGCCACCCTTGATCTAGTCACAGTGAACACAAAGATGGTGTCTAGAGACGAAGATTTTAATTTATCTTTACTTAAAAATAAAAACGTGCTGTGAAAAATGGTGATGATTTGGAAGATGCAACATGCATTAGAGGAACGGATGAAGAGTGGTGCCTCTCTGATCAGTTGGCATGTTGGTGACGTGAGAGAGTCAACTTTATACACATCCATAGGAAGAGTCTTTCCAGCAGAACAGCCAGTAGCAACCATGATCTTAGGTGGGAGTCAGCTTCACATATATGACCAAGCAGGTCTTTGTGAACAGAGAGGCTGAAATGAAGTCATAGTGAGTGTGGTAATCAAATAAAGTGGTTTCTCATCTTGAATTCTATTCTCAGTAAAGTGAGAGTCACTGACAGGTCCTAATTAAATGCATGCTATGACCTGACTTCTGCTTAAGCATCACTGTAGTCACTGTCAAGAGAACACAAAATCTATCTTGGAATAAGTACAGGCAGGATGTATGTCAGAAGCAAGGTTGGTGAGACTTCATCTCATAGGCTTTAACAAGAGAGACCATTCCCTGGAGAACACCATGCCTGGTTGCATAGCTGTGATTTTGTATCCGCCCTCTGATAGAAAGGTGTATTCTGGGGAGCTCAACTAAAGATTCACTGAAGTAGAGTGATTACGAGATTTCTGGGCTCTCCAAGTTGGTTTTAGTTATGCTTGCTCTGAAACATCTTCCCCCTCCTTCTTTGATGCCTGGGATTTTATAAAATTGAAGGTGCATTTAGGGAACGTCAATCAAAAACTGTATTTGTTAAAACAGGTTGAGTGGCATGTTCTAATTCAGAGCACTTTTACCCGGGCATGTAGTATTTGAGAAGACAGTCAATTAAACACTTTATAGAGACCTGGAATGCCTATAAATAGGTCAGTCATGGCCAGTTTTGAACATCGGTTTGATGTTCCCATTGGTTATATATAACAGAGCCTTGCTCTACGAGATGTCTAAACAGAAGAACTACCTTTCAAAGAAAGCAGACATCTGTTGCTATGAGATTTAACAGTTACATTTGACAGTTACATTAGGAGACCAACTTTTGATTACTCTTTTCAGTCCTTCCTTCAGGTTAAAAGTTTAAAAGAGTATAATAAAAATATTCATTTAGACTTTTACTATTGACAAGATGCTTTAAAACAAATTATACACTTTGAAGTTCATTTAAAGCACTGGTATAGTAGTATTTCCAAGTAGGGAAACTGAAGGACATTGAATACTTCCAAGTTTAATAGGTTATAGAAAGAACTAGAATTTGAAACCAGCTCTAGATGACCTCATTCTCCTAGTTAATAGTACAATACATTATCTTCTATAATTGAAACCCTGGGTTATGTAAATACTTAAGCATCTGATAACTAACTCAAAGGTTGGAGATTTGAGTCCATCTGGATATACCTTGGAAGAAAGGTCCAGTGAGCTACTTCTGACAAATCAGGCATGAAAAACTCTGTGGATTATTGTTCTACTCTGATACAGTGAACTGGAACGGATTCCAGAGTGACTGGAATTGCCTATAAGAATAAAAAGCTGTAAGTTATTCCATATATTTTATGTAGAAAGTTTGAATACTGATCTTTTGATTAGAGGATGAAATTTAACTTACTCCTTCATATGTCTGGTTTCACACAAATTGTAAACCACCGTAGGAAAATGGTACAGACAATTTTCCATGGTAGGAAAATGGTACAAATTTTCCAAGAAGCAGTAGTCTTCCTTTCTTCTGGAAATTTATTTTGGAAGAAAGAAAAGGTCGAAGAAACAGGGAATCATCTGCCTTTGAGTGGGCTAGAGGAGCACTTCTGCCTGTGAATATTTTGTGAAGAGGTATATCAGGACAAAACCGAAGAATTTCAGCTAATTTTTATGTTCTAAGAACAAAGTTTATAAGGCATGTGGATGAGCACTGAGAAAACAATTCCATGAAAAAGGAATATGAAAATAATATTTTCTGAATATCAAATAAAATCTGAATATCCTTTAAGGCAGCTGTTCACATCCTGTGAGTTGTGACCCCTTTGGGGATTGAATGGCCCTTTCACAGGAGTCGCCCAATCCATAACAGTAGCAAAATTACAGTTTTGAAGTAGCAATGGATATAATTTTATGATTGGGGAGTCACCACAATGTGAGGAAATATATTAAAGGATTGTGCATTATGAAGGTTGAAAACCACTGTTTTAAAGGAACATATAAAAGAAACAAAATATAAACACAATTGTCATTTTAGAGAAAATAAAGCTGTTATGTTAGTTTAGGGAAAGGTCTGTTACACTCTAATCCAAGGAGGAGATGGGAAGAAATAAAAAGTGAGGAACTGATACCAAGGGCTCAATACCAAGGGCTCAAGTTGAAAGAAAATGTTTTGAGAATGGTGATGATGGCAACAAATGTACAAAGGTGCTTGACACAATTGATGGATGGATGGATTGTGATAAGAGTTGTACAAGCCCTCAATAAAATTTTAAAATAATAATGAAAGCATCAATATAGGTAAACAAAAAGAACTGTCAGAGCACCCAATAAAGTGATTTAAAAAACAATTACCAAACAACTACCAAAAAGTCAATACATACATGTAATGCAGCAAGGTAACCGTTTTGCAATACCAATTTGAACTTCCAAGTCCTGCGTTGCTGATTATTCTCCTCAAAAGATATGACATGCAAAATTTGCATGGTTGGGTTCAGATATATCACCATGAGAGTCAAAGAGGCACCTGGAAACCATGCTCATCATCTATTCATAAATTTTATATGGGGAGAAATAAAGTCAAGTGGAAGTAACTTCAATTGAACATAAATTATATTTTACTTTAGCTCCAAGTCTAGATAATCCTGTGTATTCTGCCATAGTTCCTAGAGGCACACAAAAGTTATAAGTAATAAATAATTTAAATTATGGAAATTATTTATCTGAGCGGGGTTGAATAAATGTCAGTATATTGGAGCTGTGCTACCATTTCCGTGCATGATTTGGAGTGAGGTGAAATGAGATAAGAAAGAGAAATTGAGTCCTTAATAATTTTGGAGGATCCAATCATGCACCCACGATAATTAAATATCCAAAGACTTGGAAGTAGAAAACCAAAAAGAGAGAACACGCTCATTATATCTTAAACTGAAAGAATTAAAGTAATAGTAAACAGTGCAAGATTCTATAGGCACAATAATGAACAATAAAAGAAACATCAAAAGAAGACAGAACAGAAACATGGAGTCACTGTACCAAAATTAACTGGTTGACAATCAACCACTGCAAGAGATAGTATATGAACAAGAATCAACGGTACGAAAGAAAGGAGGCCTCACCGCACTGAAAGCATAAGTGAAAAGAGACTTCACAAATTGACCAGATTCCAAGCCAAACATTTTAAGGAGCTCATGCAGCACTAAATGTGCTGACCTAAGCAAAGATATTTTGAAGCCAGCTACCTGGCCAACTAACTAGAAAATATCCATATTTGTATCCATTCCAAAGAATGGTCACCACACAGAATTATAGAACTGTACATTTGATATCAGATGGAAGTACAATTTTGCTGAAGAGCAACAATATTTGGAGCAATATGCTGACAGGGAGCTGCCAGAAGTTCAGGCTGGACTCAGAAGAGCATATGGAATGAGGGATAGCATGGCTGCTGTCTGTTTGTATTTTGCTGAAAGAAGAGACTACCACAAATATGTTTACTTGTACTTTATTGACAATATAAACTAATTGAAATGTTTGGATCATAAAAGGTAAACAAACAAAAACTATGGATGACTCTGAGAAGACTGGGAATTCCAGGACATTGACCAAGAGGCAGTTGTGAAAGCAGAACAAGGGACTACATAAAAATCAGGGAACAGACAAATCCTCTCACTATACTTACTCAATCTGTCTGTTGAGGAAATCATTAGAGAAGCTGGATTATATGAAGAAGATTATGGCATCAGGATCAGAAGAAAACTTGCTCACAACCTTCATTAAGCAGATATTTTGGAACATGTGGCTGACTCGGAGCAGTGGTTGAGGAAGACTAAGCATTTATACCTTAACCATAGATTATGGTCCAATGTAAAATGTTGTCAAGTGCCATCAAGCAAGTTACAACCCATAGTGACTGATCTGATAGACAAGAAGAGGAATCATTGACTAGCTCTGTACCATCCTCGCATTTTCCCCTGCTTGAGTCCCTGCTGCAGCAGTAGTGTCAATCCAGATCCTTGGGGGCCTTCCTTTTTTGTCACTGCCCCCTTACTTTCCCAAGCATAATATCTTTTTACAGCTGTGATCTCTCCTGACATGTGCAAAAGATAAAGTCCAGCCAGTTTTGCCTCTAGGGAACACTGGCCATATTTCTTGCAAGGCAGAACTTTTAGCAATTCATGGTACTGACACTATTTTTCTCTAGCATCACAATTCAATGCATCCTTTTTTTTTTTCAACCTTCCTTATTCAGCGTCCAACTCCCACATGCATATGAGGCCATTGAAAATACCATGGCTTGCATCAAGTGCACCTCAGTCCTCAACTTAACCTTGCTGCTTTTCAGTCCTCTAAAATGCTTTTGTGCAGGACACAAATAGAAGAGCTTGATGTTGCCAAGGATTACATCTTGCTTGTTTCCACAACCAATGTTCATGAAGGCATCAGTCAAGAAATTTAACAATTCATCACATTGGGTAAACCTTCATGCACCTTCTTTACAAAGTCAAAGAGCCAGGAGGTTACGTGGATGGCTAAGGTGGGCCTGATCCAAGCCATAGTTTTTTCAGTTGCCTCATTTGCATGTGAAAGTTGGACACTGAATAAAGAAGACCAGGGAATAATCCATGCAGTTGAACAGGGCTGACAATGAATGCTGAAGTACCATGAGCTGCTAACAAACAAACAAATATATCTTAGAAGTATTGCCAGAATTCTCCTTAGGAGGGAGAATTGTCAAGACTTTTTCTCACATACTTTGGACATGTTATCAAGAGAGATAAGATTCTGGAAACAGATATGCTTGGGAATGTGTTTAAAGGAAAATGTGCTTAAAGGAATGTATGTAAAGGAAAAAGATGTTTGACATAGTGGTCTGAACAGGGGAATTAAAAGCAGTAATTGTGAGGCTGACACAAGAGTGGGCAGTGTTTTGTTCTGTTGGGCAAGCTTTCTATGTGCTGGGAACCACTATACCACACCTGACAGCAGTCATCCATCCATCCAACTATTAATTAGTTAATTCAAAATCAATATTTAAAACTGTATCATGGGCCAGTTCCTATGTGGCTAGGCAAATCTATAAAATAGACTATTTGGCTTAGTAATCTGAATAACCTAATTGAGATGCAATATCTAGTCACAAGAACTGTGTCTGCTTTAAAATGGCTAGTGACGAAAAGGACGCCTTTTAGAATGATAATGTGGTGAGGTTATAGAAAGAGTACATGATCTCCTAAAAAGACTTGATCGACTTTGGAATCCGACAATGAAACAGAAAAGAGAGCCAGTAACCTCCTAGATGTGAAATGAAGGTCTGGTGAGAATCAGCACATAGAAGGCAAGAACAGTCTTCAAACTGGGGAAGATGTTAACATGAGTTATTTTTAAGAGTAATGGAAACTGGAGTATGCACTGAGGGCAGAACTTCCATGTGAAGGCTGTGCAGGACTGGTGAAGAAATTAAGATAAAAAGACTAAGTCACCGTGAACAACTTCGGCTGCAGGTCAAAGAATCTTGAAGTAAATGATCCATAATGTCGTCTGCTTGGATGTCCACTTTATTGGGTTGAAGGGTGAGTGGGATGAAAAACAAATAAAAATGTGTATTATATAACAAAACAGTTGTAATTTATATAGGACGATGCATATCCCTTCTTGAGAATTGAGTGCTGCGTTAGAAGGGATCGGAAGAGAGCGGCATAGGCAAACAAGAAGGGTAGAGTTCAGATAAGATAAGAAAGAAGAGAATGATTTAATAGTCCATAATTAACAACTGGGGAGGAAAAAAAAGAGAGAAAAAGGTACTTGGCATTCATTCCCTGAGTTTCAAGAATGGCAGGAAATGGAGAACCCACAAGCCAAATGAAATGATAGATTATGTTTTTAGGACGAAGTAGATTACAGGTTCAGAAGACAGAGAAATGGAAGACTTACACTACATAAAATTCTAGTTTGTAACTCAAGGACAAAAAGCTTTAAAATAAGTATAGTGAAGTGTCAAATGCATTAGGGTAGGAAGTAAAGTTGTTTTACTCTTAAAATTTCTCACACCAATCCAGATTCTTGTGAAGGACTTGAGGAGCATAGAAATGTCGCAGAAGGATGCAATTAATATTACCTTATTTCCTTAGAACCTCTACCTATATAAAGCATCCCTTTGTATTCTAATCTAGCTGTATTCTGAGCTTTGGTAATTAATCTAACTACAAGTACCAATAGGATGATGTCTACCAACTTACAAGGAAATCCAGGATATGCAACTGTTCTATACAACCACTAAGGCGAGTAGTAAAGAAATTGAAGAATCCTACCAATGTCTTAAGTATGAAATTAAATAAACATGAATAAAGATACATCAATAATTATTAGCGATTGGAATGCAAAAGTGGGAACAAAGAAGAAGAAACAGAACTTGGAAAATATCATTAGTCTTTGTGGTAGAAATAAAACTATAGGTTGCATGATTGAATTTGGCAGTACCAAGAGTTTCTCTGTTATATTCTTGTTTCAGTAACACAAACAGTAACTATACTCAAGCATCTTCCAGTGTGGGAAGAAATAATGTACAAGCTTGATATTAGCAACTGAACCATTAATCACTCTTCAATGAGTTCAGATTGAAGCTGAATAAAATTAAAACCAGAACACAAGCACCAAAATATGACCTTGAGTATAACCTGCCTGAACTTTGAGAACATGGCAAGAACAGATTTAAAGCAGAAGACCTGATGAATTATAGGACAATATTGAGTAAATCATACAGGAAGAAATCAAAAGGGCGTGACATTCTCAGTAAATATTGTAAAATTTCCCTGACCATGAACCCCCATTGTTTGTGTAAACAGCATCTAGCCATGAAAAGATTAATTCTGTAAAAGTGAATGATTCAGGTACTGTAAATTGGTGTCAACCTACATTGGACCTAAACCCACTCTTAGCAGGGTTTTAAAAAAATTATTACCAGGGACTAATCAAAGACAATATTAATGGAAGATATTTATGCCTCAGGGGGATGATGGATAAGACTCTCTTTCAAATTAACCAGGAGGTTTTGAAAGGGAGCAAAAGGTGGAAAAACCAAAACACATAGATCCAAAAATGGGTTTTGATCTCACAGTAAACCTTGGCTCCAATGTAAGAAAAATTAGTTCTTCCAACATGACTCTGCTTGGCACGTGCCTACAGGAAGGGAACACAGAACATATGAGTACTGTAGCAAAGTGCAATGAAGGAATTACCTGGTGCCCAACTACCAGTTAACACAACGTCTGGGTCTTAAAGGATTGTTTCCAAGCAATCATCCAACTGAGACAGATGTCAACTACGTCCACAATGAAGACACACACCATCATCAGTGTCTGAAGGACTGTAAATCATATAATTTGAAGTTGAGGGAGGGAATAGTAGCAGAACCTAAGTTTGTGAGAATTTGATTTTCAGAGGGTTATAGATGAGTGTGGGAGACCAAGATACACTTGTGGGATCTACACAGGACATAAGCCTCCAGCAATTTCTCTCTGTCATGGATAGAATGGGAAGAAACTTTTCACCCAATAGAATGCATTAGAGATATGACAATAGAAGATCAAAAAGATAAATCTGGCTTCAATGGTTAAATGCATGTCATTAGGTACCCACAATGATGCACCTTAGGCCTGATAAATTTTCAAGGTTTTCTGTATTTTTTTTAAATCTTTGCTTGTTCTTATTAAGAACTATTTCAGATATGTATTGTCATTGGGCATGTCTCTCTGGAATTTGTTATATGTTTTTCAGTATATGAAACCCAAGATTTATTAACCTATATAGAAATCAAGTAGAATAAGGGTTTCTGGGAGGTACTGTGGTCATGATGGTGTGTGTCTGGGGGAGGCAATTGGGTAGTTAAAGGGAGCTGATGGCAAGGAGTGCAAGAAAGAAAAGACCATTTTGAAACTGACTGTGGTAGAAATTGTACAATAATGCTAGATTTGACTAAACTATGCTATCATATCTGTATTAACTTCCAATAAAATGGTTTAAAAAATAAAAAGATAAGGACAATTTAAAAAGACCCAAGTGAGTGTTAGTCTCTGCTAAGGCAAAGGAAAGAATGAAGTCAGAGAGTTGAACAGAAATTTTCAATGGGCATCTTCAAAAGACAAAGTAAAATATTATCATTAAATGTGCAAATGCAAAATCCTTGATGTAGAAAAAAGAGGAAGAACATACTCGGTATAATTTAAACTGAAAGAACGAAAGAAAAGTTTCAAGCCTCAAGTGACAAATATTGAAAGATTCCATGGGGAAAATATTGAGGGATACAACAAGCATCCTAAGAAGATAAAAATAGTGTATTCACTGTACAAAAAACAACCCCAACTAATTGACATTCAATCATCTCAGGAGATGAGATAGCACATGAGCAAGAATCAATGGCACTGAGGAAAGAAGGAATAAATGCACTGAAAACTTTATCCAGAAACACGGCTCCAGAAAATGGTGGAATACCAATGGAAATGCTTCCAAAAGCTTATGAAGCACTGGAAACACTCACTCACCTATGCCAGGATATTTGGAAGACAGCTCCTTGGTCAATTGACCTGAAGAGATCCATAATTCTAGCTGTTCCAAATAAAAGTGACCCAACAGAATTATCAAATTATAGAACAATCTAACCAGTGTCACATGCAAGCATTGCATGGACACACATGCACAGGCACACGCATGACTTAAATGATTTGTGGGGAAATGGAATTTAAAATAATGGAGCCATCCAAGATCTTTTTGAAACTATTATATACTACAGATAATACAGATTTCTGAGACTCGATCTCTTTAAGGTAGCAGAAAGCATAACCTTTCTCTTGAGGAGAGACTTATGGTTTCAAACTGAAGACGTGAAGATTAGCACCACCAGTTCACCACCAGGCCTCCTGACTCATAGCTCGCTGGCCAACTGGCTCAGGACTGGGGGTGGGAGGATAGAGAGGTGCACAATTTGATTGATTGGATTTTTTTGTCTTCATTTTTTGGAGGGTTTACTTTTTCTAAGTCTTTTCTTCTTTCTGAAGAAGTCACAGTCCTCAATTGTGCTGTGATTGGAAAAGCAGTAAGATTCTAAGCACATAGGAGTTCTCGTACAATGAGCACTATTGGCAGATCATTCTGGAACAGGTGGAAAAATGAATTTAATTGGTTTAATTCTGAATGCTGTTGGAGGTTATGGATGGGGTGTCATAAGTTTAATTGAAATCCGTCCAACCTTAGTGGATACATTTCTGAAATGAAACAAATATTTTTCTCTGAGTTACTGAAAACTATCTGGCATAATTTTATTCAAGTTTGTGTACAAATGAGGCAGATGCCAGTAATAATAAAACACATACAATATTCTTTCAGATAGGATAGAGTCCACAGCCAGTATTTAATTTCCATATATTTACAAAGTATAAGAGGCTACTCTTGCTAGGTGCTTTTCAAAATTTAAAAAAAATGATTTTTTTTAATTTTTAGAGTAGCATCAACAGTTTTAGGTGTAATTTGCCTTTGTTAATATACAAAGCTTAATTTGGAATTGTTTAGTTCAGCATTACAAATCAAAGGGATTACCCCACAAACAGTGCCCCACAGCTATATGGCTATAATCATTGGAGTGATGAACTGTGCCAGAATTCCACCTGGGGGCCAATGTCTCTCAATGAAAAGAACTCTGCCAAGATTAACAAATGATTTATGATCTCCTAATAATCAATGCTGAAAATACTAGCCAATACTTTAATAATTTATTAAATGAGGAAAATAAAAGATAACAGAAAAATAAAGTTTGGGACTATCTTCCTTAAGGCAGGTATTAACTGATGCAGTAGGCAATGGAAGAATTTTGAGCACACAACTAGATTTTGTTTGGGTTAAGTTCATGGGCTTTCCAGCACAGTATTTTTGGGCTCAATCCAATCACTGCCCTTAAATAGTTCAGGGATGCTGGGTAAATTATGTAATTTCTCTGAACTCCAGTTTCCTCATACATTATAAGAGAAAGTATAAATTGCCTCCTAAACACATGCATATATAAAATTAAATTACATTGTCCTTGGCAGTTAATAGCATGTGATGAATAGTAGTAGTTATTATTGCAATAGTTATTAACTTCTATTCCAAACTTTCCAGGGCTTATTCAGTAAAGGTAATTAAAAGGAGATCTGAAAGGTCAAGGGAAGATATATTTTCAGAAAGAACAAGAATACTTTTGATTATAATTTTTAAATGCTAAGATAATTAATATTTAGTCTTAAAATATAGCCAAACAGTTAAATATTTAGGGGGTCTGCCTTCTTTAGACTGGGTGACAATATGAAATCAATATAAAGCAAATGATTGGCTTATTTTACATGGAGCATCTGATATCTTTTTTTTGTCATTTGTTGGGAGTGTCCTATAACATTTATATTGTTAGCATTACTGTTATTTTATTAAAAAAAATTTTATCCCCATCGAAACATGAATGATTCTCATGTTTTGTTACAATCTTAATGGTCTCTTATGGCACTCAAAGAACAAAGAACAAGTATTATAACTAAGTACGTTAATGAGGAAGTGGAGTATGCCCAATCCAAATGCAGTTTGGAGTGGAATTTGCTCTAATGTAGTTCTTCCCTGAATGAGCAGCATCTGTGAGCATTCACTATATTCTCTTTCTTTTCATTAACAAGTCGCATAAAGAAAATGACTAAGATTGTCACTTGTGTTATTGGGTCTTGTGTCTATATGTATATATGTATGCATCTATCTACATCGTGAGAGAACTCACAAAATGCATGCTAGATATTATTTGTCAGCTCTGAACTCAAAGCGGAAGAGGAGCAAATACTTCAAGACTTGTGGTATGGCGGGGTGACAAAGACAAAAATCCAGTGACATGTATGTGTAAGAAGTAATTATATATCAAGCAAAGCAAACAGCTCAACGCAGTCTTGATCAAGTCCATAAGTCTGATAGCAGTCCCTCGTCAGACTCGCAAAGTCACAAGCAATGATGCAGAATGCAGGAAGGTCACAGGTCAGTAGCTATCAAGTCCTGTGGATCCAATGGCAGTGGACACAGCTCCAGGGCTCTGACCACTATCAAGGACAGCCATCAGGAAAGTGAAAGCAGAGAAAGAAGTAGGTTCCCGGAATCCTCCTTATGAGAAGATCATACCCAAAGAAGGCACCATCACACTATGACCTGATTGGCGGACTAGTCTCCACATCTACACTTTGATATCTTCAAGTTGACATGAAATTATGTAACTACCACAAGGTTCCGGCTCTTCATTGCATTGGTTGGAGTGCTTGTTTAGGAAAGTTGATACAATAATGTCAGTCTTTTTTGTTATTTGGGGGGGGGGGCATCACTGCCTTCTGGTGGTGGGAGTAGGAGGCCCAGCCTTTGCTCCTGTGGAGCCGCTGCTGGAATTGAACCTCCACCCCAGTGGGCCGCAGTCCCGCGCACAACCACTACGCCACCGGAGCTCAGACGATAATGTCAGTCTCAAGGCTGATATTTCTTTTCTGCATGGAGAAGAAGTGATACTATCACCAGACACAATTCCCCCATGTTGTTTGTTGATGGGTGGAATGCAGCCACCCAAAATTAAAAGCTTACTATTAAGTGTCCCAAGCAGTAATAGCTTCTTTTTATTTTTTTCTTTTCTGTAATTTTAAGCATTTTTGTTAGGGCAGCATTTAACATAGTACTTTGCAGGTGCTGGTCTCTCAGTCATCTCCATAAAGTGCAGGATTACATCAATAGGTAAGCCAACTGAAGGCCGTATGTTTGATTTCTAGTAGAGGAGCATATGGCAGAAATGATTACTCAGCTAATAATAGCAGTCATATTTAGACATTTAATGTTTACTAATATGCATATCTCAGTACAAAAGGTTTCTCAGAAGAACCCTACTGTTATTAATTTCTTCTCTTCAAAATAGAAAATGGAGCTTTCAGGTGTTCTTTAGAATATTTCCCAGGGGATTTTAGTTGATTCATGGTAAAGTCAAATCAAAGCTTGCTCGGCCTTCTTACAGAAGCTATGTTAGTAAGCACTCCTTGATGCTGCCTTCAAGCCCAAGCAGTATTACAATGAGCAGGACCACCGACACCTCAAAGGCACAGACAAATTAATTACCTCTTCCTTGTGTTTACTTGCCCTCTCCCACGTAAGCTAGCTCAGAGTGTATTCCCGCTGCCAGCCTTACAACTTTGTGCAATTTTATTCTTAAAAGCCTGCTGGAACAAGAAGGAGCTTCCACTCTGTGTTCTACCTTTAGAGAGGGGGATATACTCATCCATCCAGGGTTGTAGGCAGCCTCACTGCGTTCAAGCGTGCTCTAGCTCACCAAGGGACTGACATCTCCTTATATGTTAACATTCAACTCAAACCCACGGCCTTACAGTAATGCCTGAACCCTCAACTTCTAGAGTACCTGGAGCGATTTGGAGCCCAGCCACGCTTGATCTCAATATCACTTCTTGAGCACCCCAAAAGGAATAAAAGGAGAAAAGACACTAGGGAATCAAGTCAGACAACTGAATATTGGCAATGTTTATCCCAATACACCATGAGGGCTCCTTCAAATGGACATTTTGTTGTTGTTAGGCTTCTTCAAATGGACATGTTATTGTTGTTGTGCTTCCCAACTTATATCTTTGTAGCTATTAGCGACCAGGGGGAAATATTTCTCCATGACCACCTCAGAACTTAGTATATTCCATTGCATTCTGATGGCACCATATCTCGTTGCCATATTATTTGTGTTTTTTCTATAGGCTATATCAAGTAGGTTAATTATTTTTGCTATTATTTCATAAAATTAAAAATAAGTGAAACAACCCATTTGGGGAAAGTAAATGACGTAAGCATACAATCTGCCATTCTCTCAGCTGTGAAGCTGAGATATTTGAAATTTCATGACAATAAAAGATAAAATGAGAACATAGAAGTGGAATCTAGAATAAAGCTATCATTATCTTCCCCTTTTCCCTCATTGTAAAATGCCACACTCAACCATCATTCCTAATTTTCTTAAGCTTCTTAGCAGAAACCAAATCTCTTGGCATCTCATTTGGCATGTGTTAATTCTAGATAAAAGAGAGAAAGGAGGTTGATCTTCAAAGACTTTTTTTATCTTTTACTAAAAATGGCATTCCTTGTTGCCCTTTTTACATGGAGTGAATAAAAATGACTCTTATATTTTCAGCACATGCAGTTTCTTTGGGACAGAATTATCCTGTGACACAAAAGACTAAAAGCCCATAATACTTGAAAATAATGAGCAATGACATAGTTTCCTGCACCAAGATAATGGCTTCATTCTTCCAGGTCCCCACTAATCCAAGGACTCAAAAAACTCAGATCATAGAAAAGAATGAAATTTTCCATTATTGTGAAGTATGAACAAATCTGGAGGTATTATACAACCTAGGAGCAGATATCATCAAAGGTAATTCAAACCATTCTGTGAAAGTCATAAAAAAGCTTTCCATTTAATCTTGAAAGTAGTAGCAACTCCCCGAGAAATTGGAATAGCACATTGCAGAGAGAGATACTTTACCCACAGAGATGTTACCAAGAATTGAATGAATGGCACCAGTCCCTGTTGAGTTTACCCAGCAATGTCAGCATTAAAAGGTGCTCCTTAGAGTCTTTGGCATCTTATTTTTCAGAGGGAGTTTATCTGGCCTTTATTCTGAAGGGACTCTGTGTGGTCGGGAACCCCGGCATTTTGGTTAGGAGACATATCCATGAACCATGTGTGCCAACCAGGACTTCTGAAGATGATAACTGAAAACTCATCCAAACAACTGCCATCTAATAGATTCCAACTCGTCGTGATGCGAGTACTTCACAGTGAGGAAAGAAAGGAATTACTCCTCAGACTCTCTGAGGCCATCAATCTGTATAGAAGCAGAGCCCTTCGCCTTTGTCTACTGGAGAAGCTGATGGGGGCAACTGCCAACCTTGCCTTAGCATCCAATGTTTAGCCCAGTACCCCTTGAGGGTTCCTTCACGTGTTCACATTACTGTGGTTAGGTCTCATCAAGTCACAGCTGCTCTTGCCGAACCAATGCACAACAACACCAGACACCAGTCAGTCCTAGGCCACCCTCACAATATTTATGTTTGAGTACATGCCTGCAGCCACTGTGCAGGGTCATCTCTTCAAGAACCTTCTTTTTTTTTTGCCGTGCCTCCACTTAACCAAGCATGACATCCTTTTCTAAGGACTGCTCCTTTCTGATAGCATGTCCAAACTAAGTGAGATGAGGCCTTGCCATGCTTCCCTCCAGGGACAACCTCATGTGTACATCTGATAAGGCAGAATTGTTTATTCTTTTGGCAGTTCATGGTGCGTTCAATGTTTTTCTTTGATGCCATAATTTGAATTCATCCATTCAATGTCCCACTTTCACATGCATATGAGGTGAGTGAAAATACCATGGATTGAATCTGGCACACCTTAATCTTCAAAGTAGCATACTTACTGTTTAGCACTTTAAAGAGGTTTTGTGGAATACGATGAGTCATTTGAGTTCCTGACTGCTAATTCCGTGAACATTGATTAAGGAGCCAAGCAAGACGAAGTCTTTGACAACTTGAACTTATTGATCAAGTTGTAAAGATTCCTTTCTTTACATGAAATTGTAATCCATACTGAAAACTGCAATCTTTTAAAATCTACACCTTGAGTTTCTATGAAAAATTCACCCTTAGCTTTATAGTAATATGTCATTATAATGTACTTTTTATAATCCACATACTCAACTTGATACTCAGGGCTAGAGATCTTTTTACACCATTCTTAACATGGACTATGCTTATCCAGGTTCTCTCTAAATATTTTTTTTAGTGATGAAGGGGCTCGTGTTGAGAAAAGTAAGATAAAAAACAAATCAAGACAAACAAGCAAAAAAACCACCATTCTAATTTCACACATGTACTAGAGATGAAACTCCTGGAATCCCTATAAGACAAAGAACTGCTCCTTAGCGTTCTGAGACATTGAATCTTTATAGGAGCAGATAGCTGCAACTTTACCTATGGAGCTGTTGGCGGCACTTAACTCACTACAACATTAGTGAACCTTATGTAAAAAGAGTATCAACAACAACAACAACAACGGCAACAACAAAATTGAACCCACTGCATGAGTAAATCTTAATTCCTAGCAACTCTGTATAGGGTTTCTGAAATTGAGAATTTCTCCAGGAGTAGAAAAATCCACATTTTTCCCACAGTAAGCTGGCGGATTCCAATCCACAGCCTTCGAGCTAGCATACATATAATTAAACCATAACGTCACCAGGGGTCCTTAAAAAACAGGAAGGCAGATTTAATTCTAGCCATTTTATAAATGAGGACACTGGGGTTCAGAATGAATAACTAGCAAGAAGATAATCAAACAACAAATGATGGGACTGGTTTTCAGATGGCAAATCTCAAATTCTTTCCATTTCATTAGCCTCCATAATCAAAGAGAGGCACAGATAACAAGACATTATTTCCATGTTTCAATTGGTGTGTAAAAAATTGTAGTGAACAGAGTCATATTTGGTAAATGACACTGCTATCTTCTTTGACAATTCCATAGCTTAGCTACCAGAAGCAGCACACAGTTCTTCTATCAGAAGTAATGCAAGTTACTCAGTCACCCTCACCCAACCACCTTCCACGGAGTGGGTTTCAACTCATAGTGATCCTGTGTAGTTTTCCAAGGCTGCCCCTCTGGGAGCACATAGCATCATCTGTCTCCCAAAGAATGACTGGTGGAGTTGAACCACCAACCTGGAGGTTAGCATTCCAACTCTGACACCCAGGTTCAATGGCATCATATGTCGCATTTATATGCTCATTTTAATTTACTTTGGAGTTTTCCAATTCTATCAAATACATAAAACTATACAGTTCTTTTATTTATTTATTTTTCTTACGAGTCAGACATGTTGACTTGGCATCTTACAAGCTTAACAAGTTGAGGGCAGTGTAGAGATTATTTCTAAGTTTTCAGAAGTGGTTGTGGTTTGTCTTAGTAAGTTTCATTTGTAATACTGTAATGAGGATCTGCAGTTTATAACACAGGACTAAGATTTCAGTTTTAAAGTTCTGTTCTACTCTTCCTTGCTACCACTTTTTGTCCTTCTCGTACCCTGCCCCTTCTTCATCCCTCCTTCCCATGGACCTTCTTTATTACATTTCTTTCTTTTATCCTGAGTTGATATCAACAAATCTTTCACAAAAAGCCTAAATGAAGGTAAAGAATAAGAGGAGATATCATTGTTTCTACATTATTTCCTACTCCTATTCTTATTTAATGTTCTAACTTATTTTAATGAAATGTATAAATCATAATAAAAATCAACAAAACCACATGGCCACAGAATTACCAATTATAATTTAATAGATCTACCAATTATTCTTTAAATTGTGCATTCAATACTTGAATTAGTCATGGTACTAGAATTGTCAGAAAAGATACATTAAGAAATATTCTGTCATACACTTTTTCAGATATGAATACATTAACAAAGCATTAAAATAACAATTATAGGTTAAGGTTAGGAAAAAGTAATGATGATAAAAGGAAAAGAATAAAGAGAATAAAAAGAATAGAAGAGAATGGAAGAGAATAAAGATTCATTTTGCAAGAGAACTTTTGCAATTGCTTTCTCTGAGGTCCTGTGATGGAACTCTAAAACATAAATCAATTATCCAATAGAAGAGATGAGTATTCTTTGGTTGAAACTATAAAGATTGTCTCCAGGTGCTCCTTCTAATAAAACCAGCTACCTATTCTGGATGCAAAACCTGTTTTTCTCTTTTTTGTGCAAACTGACCTCTTAACTGACCATGTCTTGCAAGATCAAGAAGCCTTCCTTTGTAACGAAAATATTCACCTGAATATTTATTCTCTGCAATTGACTCAAAAATAATTATTTTTGCCCAGCATATTTTATAATAAGGGCTGTGGGATCTGTACAGGACTCTTAAATGTAATCATAATCATTTAGATATACAGAAAGTCAACTGAGAGAAAGAGAGGGAGAGAGAGAGAGAGAGAGAGAGAGAGAGAATGAGAGAATGAGGCCTTTTCCCACTCTGGTTGTGCAGTCAATATAGGGAGCTAATATGAAGCATGTAGGGTCCTCAACGTCTTTAAAATCAATAGTAGGTCTATTTTTCGGTTTGGCATTATCAAGATAATGGCCTCTGAATCTTATTGTGCTTTATCCTGAGAATCAAGGCAAGGTGTAATGGTCCTCAAACATGTGGTCAGAAATTATTCGATATTCCAACAGCAGCAATTTATTCTGTCTTCCCGAACAACCCACGGTCAGGCACTGTCAAAAACATTTTTTTGGGGGAGGGGCATCACTGCTCTCCGGTGGTGGCAGTAGGAGGCCCAGCCCCACTGCTGGAATTGAACCTCCGTCCCAGTGGGCTGCAGTCCCGCGCACAACCACTACGCCACCGGGGCTCAGCCCCTGTCAAAAACATTTTCAAATGAAACTAAAACTAGGTAAACAAAGAGAGCAGGGGGGAGTCCTGAAAATCAACCTCATGCCACAGGCTTCTGGGCTAGCATTGGCCTCTCCTGTACGAAACCAGGAGCTCTGCAGCTTACCTTTGCGAACGAGAGTCAATAGTGAATGTGTTGGAGAATATTGCAAGACCATTTCCATTTTTAAAAGCTCACACATCTGGCAAAGCTGTTCCCTTTGACGTTGTTATTTTACATTAAAAAATAATTTTGAGGGTATATGATGCATTGATCATATAATTCAATAGTTCGATCATACTAAGGTTATTCAAACATCACTGTTTTCATTTCTGAAATGGTGTATGGTGAAATTAACATACATAGAAAACTGCTCTCATCCAAATAATCTTCATGGAAAGAGCTGTTCACAGGACATCACAGAGATGCCATGTACAGGGCTAAGAGTGTGGTCTGTGCAGTGGGAAGGCTGATTAAAACTCCTTTATCAATATTTGTGGTAGCTTTGTAAAATAATTTTATAAGGTACAGAGCAGTGGGTGGAGTATGCTACCTTTTTTTCCTAGTAAAGGTAGAGCATATGAAAATATATCCATCTAATGTGCTATTGAAGGAAATTATTTTAATGAAAATAATTACCTACATATAAAGACAGAAATAGGAAGAAAGGGGTAGTAATAGAAGGAAAACATCATTTTTCTTATCATCTGAATTTACAAGCAAGTAAATAATTCATGCGCATCAGTAATTCCACTGAATGCAAGTAGATTAAATACACAGAACAAGAAAAATAGAGAATGGATAATAAAATGGGAGTCATTAATATGTTATCTATGAGACATGTGTCTAAAGTATTTACGAGTAAGTCAGTCAGTGCAGAGGACTCCATTAAATATCCTTAATGCACCTCTGTTCACACTGTCAAATATCTTTTCACTTGGACATGTTCAGTCTCGATTATTGCTGCAAGCTCTTCCCTCCTTTCCTGACAGACAAGTGTCCCTTTCAACCTTTCATCAAGTTCCACTCTCTGAGACTACACTGCTCCCATAGACTTTGTTTCGACACAACTCTTTAACTAATGAGTATCCCAAGTGGAGTTGGTTGCAATGAGACTAGAATCATGGAAACATGGGGTTTGGTAGGAAAAAGAACCAAGAAGGCATGTGAAGGAAAACAGCTGACATCTAGAAGGGTTGGTTTGGTTGCTGTTACTTGGGTTAGCTGTAAGGAATGGCAGGCTGCAGCTGCGTATGTTTGAAGTAAGACCATGAAAGGCAGGAGAATCCCTTCTGTATGAAAGGGTCAGGAAGTGGAAAGGGGTTCCCTGCAGGACCAGGGGTTACAAGAGCCACAGGGTGGTACGCAAGAGTTAGTGACTATTCTAGCCAAAGTCGGTAACTCCCACACCAATGGCCTCTTTCCTGCATGGGTCATGGCAAGAAAGCAGAGGAAGACATTGATAAGATTGATCGATAACAATTATTAACAGAATACATTGCGACTGTCATCTCACTGGTGATAATATGAGCTCTCTCAGGAGGGGGGCATCTTAACTATGAACAAGAGTGAGGACTCGAACATGTCCTCTGGACCCTGAGAGTCTTGCTCAATAAACCTCCTTGGTCCAGAATGCAGCTGTAACATCAAAATGACAGCAGGAGCCAGAGCAGGCCACGGAGAGGTAGAGCTTCCAAAGTAGAGCTTTCTACTTTGTGTTCTGAGCAGAAGGTGCTGCTCTCCCCAAGCTGCAGCTTCAGTTCTGTTCTCTGTAGTGCATGCTTCTGGGAAGGGGGTCCACATAGCTGGGATTGGGGTCAGCCGCACAGATCTCTCTATTAGTTCACTGATTCAGAACAAATGATGCTGAGTGCTTTTGGATCATAGGCTGAGTGGAGTGGGGTGCCTCTGAAACTGGGTTTGCTGACCTGTGGAGTTTGAGCTGAATGCCTTTGGGTTCAGGTTTACATGCTCTTTAGGTATTTATTGGCAACATGGAAAAACATTGTAATATGTCCTGATAGGTATCCTGAGCACTTCTCACTTTCATTGTATCTGTTGACATTCTTTTTTGCTTTCCTTTTATAAAGTAGTTTCTGGTCTGTCCGTTGGCCTCCACGTGTTTTCCAGCTGAGTCTGATGAGGTGCCATGTCCTGCCCCCTCCCCCAAGTCTATTTTTGGGATTCTTCAAGGACTTTTTTTTCTGCCCTGTTGCATATCGGGCACAATTACTAAACTGTGTCCTCCAGGGTTCCTCCCTGTAACACTAAGGATCCGTGAGGGGCTATCATGGTGGGGTTGGCCCCATGGTCCTCTCTGTGCACTGGCTGATGCAAACAGGAATATCATCCTCGGGGCTTAGTTCCACTGTCACTCCTTCCTTTTTAGTTTCTACTTTGTGTTCTGAGCAGAAGGTGCTGCTCTCCCCAAGCTGCAGCTTCAGTTCTGTTCTCTGTAGTGCATGCTTCTGGGAAGGGGGTCCACATAGCTGGGATTGGGGTCAGCCGCACAGATCTCTCTATTAGTTCACTGATTCATATCAGTATGTTACATTCAGGTCTTGGTGCACCAGGTTGACCTCTGGTTCCTCTCTGTGTTAACATTCTTAATAAAGCTTTTAATCATGAATGTTTCTGGGCATTCTATGTGGCCAGTTCAATGAGTTATGAAACCTAAGTATAAAATAGAGGGTTGTTTGACAGAACAGTCCCCTAAGGAAATTATCCCAAGTTCCTGGATGTAGTAATGACTTAACTTTATTGAATTATATCCATGATCATGTTAGGCATAAAGTGAGAAAAGGTAAGAAAACATCTTAGATGTAGCCAAATATCTTGAAGGAATGAATACTGTGGTGGTTACATAATTTCCTTTCAACTAGCAAAAGGATGAATTCTAGCCTGTTAATCAGGTCATAGCCAATGAGACCTCTGGGTGGACATGGCCTTCTCCTAAGGATTCTGGGAACTCCTGTCTTCCTCCCTGTAGGCAGGACACATGTTTGCTTCAAGACATTCCTGTTAACAAGTCAGATGGATCTACACTGAAGAAGCCAGAGCCCTGAAGTTAGAGGAAACTCATGGAGACCCAGATCAGCACTGAGATGCTTCCACTATCACCACTGGATCCACAAGACCTTCCACCCACTGACCTGTGATCTTCCTGCATTCAGCTGCCTTGCATGGTTGTGTGAGTCTACAGAGGAATTTAAGGATTAGTGTCAATGTGGAGTAATTTCAAACTTATGGACTTGATCTGGTCTGGGCTGGAATGTTTTCTTAATGTGTGATTGCTCTTTGATATAAAGTTCCTTCCTTCAGAACGTTGAGTATCTCTCTGGATTTCTCTCTCTAGTCTGCCTGGACTAGCACAAATATCTAGGTTCATGGCATAGGACCATGATTTTTGTGTACACTCAGGCCAATTGGCATGACATTGTCTATAAAGAAAATGTCCTAGTTCACTTTGGTGACTAGCCACTGGGATCATAAAAGTTCACAAGCTGTGAAAATACTGGTTTCTCTTTGTCCAGAACAATTAAGAATAAAGAAAATTGAAGAGGCGTCATGAAACTAATTAGCATTCATGATCCTTACATCAGACAGGACCCAGATGCTATCACTGACTGCTCAGACAGTGATAGCATTAGTAGTAGATTGGGAAGAGCCATGGTGAGGTGGTGGTAACGTGTTGGGCTGCTTACCATAAGGTAGGATGTTCAAAATCACCAGTTACTCTGTGGGAGAAAGATGTGACTTTCTACTCCTATAGGCTTATCATTTCAGAACCCAGGGGTAGGGGTGTTTTAGCTAATCTATAGGCTCCCTATGACTCAGAATGCACTTCATAACAATGATTTGTTGTTGTTTTTTTTTTAAATACAGAATGGGAGAAAAATGTAGAACAAAATTCAAATCATAGAAGATACCAGACTTGATGATCAGATGAGACATTGTGGTCTCCTCCAATGCCATAACCCTTCAGGTTTCTCACAGAATCTACAGAACCCATAACTGTGTTTCAATTCTGTGTGAAACAATAGATCCATAAGGGAAACCATAACTAACACTAGTGAGGTGTGCACATCATGACACAGTCACTTGAAATCAGAAGTGCAATATTTACCCAGGGGAAAAGTTCAAAAGATTTAGGAAAGACAGAAGGGAGAAACAGGAAATAAGGGTGAAAGCGGGATGCATGATGGTACATTGAAGAAACTTGCATGAGAGTGAAGAAACAAAAAGTGCAAGAGTTGCTGAACGTGAACCTGATGACACACTCTGTTAAACGTCACTGACTACACAACAATACAGTTAAGAACAAGCAAAATGGTGTAAATTTTTCACATGATTATGAAGTACACTTTGACCAAATAAAAAAATTCTGGCAGCAAATTGCAGCAAATGTTGGGCGTATCAGTACAGTGTGGAACTACATCTGAATGTAAATTCAAAATATAACTTCAAATGCACTGCTATTATATGTACATATCCATATGTCCATGTCCATGGACATATGTACATGTGACAAAAGTCACATGAGGAAGAATGTACTGTTAATTTGAAACTATAATATATATATGTATTAATAGCATGAAGTAAATAAATAAGCATGTTAATGTCTTTTTAAAAAATCAACAACCTGCTGCCAACTGGTTGCTTCTTACTCCTGATGACCCTATTTTTTTTAGAACAGAAAATGGATCTCCTGGAGATAGGTCACCGAGCTTTTCTTCCTTGATACTACCTGGTGGATTTCAATTTCTACTGTTTACATGAGTACTTGAGCTCAAACCATTTGTGCTAACACGGAATCTTATTAACACAATTACCACCACTTCCTGTGGGTCAATTCCACTGGATAGTGATCTTATGTACGGTTTAAGGGGCTGTATGTCTTTATAAGGGCAGATAGCCTCATCACCCTCCCTCATAGCAGCTGATGGGTTTGAACTGCTAACTGTCCAAAGCATACTGAACACCACCACCAGGGCTCCTTTTCTAGTAGCATTAGAAATGAATACTTTCAATGGAAGAACAAATCAAGATAAAACATAAAATCAGATATTGAGTAATCCTAAATTACCATCAAAAGTCTCAGTATGAGCCCATGAAATATTTTCTCCATTTCTGGAACCGGAAGTGTAGAAGACATATCTAGAATATCTTGATGCAATGGAAAACAAGAAAACTACTGACAATTACAGAGATCACATTGAAAAAACTCGGGAACCTACTTAAAAGAGCTGACACTGGCTAAAGCTAAGACAATGTGAGTATTCAAAATAACCATAGCGGCAAAGAATTGAAACCAGCTTTAATTGCTAAAACCCAGGTTTTCATAATGTTATCCAAAACAAACAACAAAATGCTGAGTCTCCATGGCCCATTTGGATGATACTATATAAACAACTTGTTATTTTTGAAACTGCTAAAGAAAAGGAAATAATTAGGCATTCATCTTGCTTTTAATGGCACACCCTATACCTCAGGATAACAAATAAGTTATGATGCAAGCCCTTCTTTATGAAATAATTATAAATTACAAAAATACTGATAGAGGAGAAATAGAGTACCATCATTTTGTAACCTCTGACTAGAGGTTCAGGATCTCTGACGGCGGTGTGGGCTAGGTATCGGCCTGCCGGCAGCGGCGTTCAATGTGGAAGCCCGGCAGCTGCTCTGCGGAAGAAAGATGGAAGGCCCTGCCCCCACCAAGACCGCGTCTCAGTCATCCCGAGGGGCTGCTCTGTGCTTCCAGGTCCGCCAGGAGTCCCCCTCGACTGGAGGGCAAGGGACTGGGCATTTGGTTTGTTTGTTTGTTTGTTTTTAACGTAGTTTTGGACTATGGGCTTACTATTCCAGTAATGAGAGAGAGGCGTAGATCTGCCGTCATTACGAGGCAGCGTCGGCTTGATGAGTGAGAGTTCGGCTTGGGTGAGTGGTTACAGGTGGCTTCTAGGACCATTTGGTAGGAATTTAGGAGATGATTGTAATAAACAGACTAGGCTGCCAATCCCCGAATGTGCTGATAGATCTTAACAGTCTTAACATTACAAAAACAGAGACACACATTCTTTGTCTCCTGCACAGAAGGCACAGGCCTCTCATGAAGCCAAAACAATAACAGAATAATGAACCCAAGTCTGATCAATCTTCAAAGAGAAGGGAGGATATATTTATCCCAAGTTGATATAATCAGAGGAAGGACACACTTCTTAATGATACATGCATCACAAGTAAAGGGAGAGATGAACAGGGTAACCTGTGTCACAAAAGAGATAATTTCTCAGTCAAGTGTAATGTGTTTACTTGTTCAAATCTATCTTTAAAAAGTAAACAAATGATAAAAAATAAGGTAGAAAAATTTAATTTGATCTCCTCCAACTCAGTTGTTTTAGGATAAGGATAGTGTATCTAATAATAATAGGTGTTTCTACCTCATTAAAGGTTACTATATGATATTAAAAATTACCTAGAAAATATACACTCTAAACAATTTACATTCAGCATATTGGTTACATTTCATATATGATTACTATTTCATTTGGAATATTAATTGAAATGATGCTTTATGTACATCTTAAAAGGTAGTTTACAGGTTTATGTACATAGGTAACACACATTGTAAAATACACATCAAGTACCAATGTGTCTCAGTATCGGGCTAGAAGATTTTACACTATCAATTCTTAGATGACCCCTCAATACCACGTCGTTCTAAGCTTGTTGGTGAAGAAAAGAGGCTTTGAGGAACATTGGTGAGGGTAGAGAGGGAAGGCAAAAAGAAAGGTAGACTTTTTGGCAGGTTATATAGTCTAATAAATGTCTAGTTAGAATGAAGACATTCTCTGTGTGCCATTTTCAGGGAAAGATAAACACAGTCTTTCAATACCCACATGTCTGGGCCTTGGAAAGCAGCAGTGTGTGCAGCCAGCTGGAGCATGTTTGGACAAGAGGAAGAACACATCTGGACATTATTAGTGATAATTGATCTTTGGTTAAAAGCCATGATTTAAATATAAGGAAATTTTCAGCTGAGAATTATAGAGGGCAGGTAACTGTGTCCTAATATTTTAATTCCAATTTTACAAACATTTATATGGTATCTATTTGGTTTGAGAAAGGGGCACAAAGATGAAGGAAACATGGTTCACGCTTTCAGTAGATATATAATTTGGTTTGTATTGCATGAACTCTAAGAAATAGAAAGGTAAAAAACATAAAAGAGTAATAAACCTCATGAGTCTACAAGATATTGAAGTATGATAAAATATCCAATGAGAGATGATGATCTGGTTTGGAAGATTGTAGAAGTCTTCATGGAGTTAGTGTAATGTGAGACACTTTAAAGAAAAATGACCATGAAAAAAGAAAGTGGTGGAATGAGGAACAACTATTTGGGTAGAGAGAAATAAGAACAGTTCAGTAGGATTATAAACTACCATGAAGTCACATCTCCATCAGATAGTTCTCTAATGTAATAGAGTATGGAGTTTATTATTATTAAGGCTTATTGTGCCAACCTGGGCAGTGAACACATTTGGGATTAATTGAAGGGCAGAGAGATAAATGGCTCAGCGAGTCTTGCCCTTCTTGTCTCGTGTTCTCTGATGGTCAGAACAGTGTGTTGTTCTCTGCCTCAGTTGGCAAGGCTCACTTTCTTAGTTCTCTTAGTAGAAGCCACATGGTCCTTCCCTGATAGAGTCCTTGGTGCTGGAGAAGCCAGGTGAGACCTCTGCCAGGGTTGAGATGCTTACATGCTCTCTGGTTCAGCTTTCCTCATGCATTTGGCATCCTCGCACATGTTCTGTGAGTTTGAAGAGGACTTTGTAGATCAGTGTCGGACATATGCACTAATGTTTGACTTATGGGCTTGGACAAAACTAGGTGGAATGCTTTCTTAATGTATACTGACTCTTTATATAAAACTCTCTCATAAAATATGAGTGTCTATGAATTTTACTTCCCTAGACTACCCAGACAATTGCATCTAATATCTTACAGCAGTTATGTAAAATCTGATTTACGGGAATATATTTACGATAAAATGATCAATTTTATTCTGTGGTTTAATATAAATTAGGGTATAACACCCTGTATTGTATTTCAATAGAGTGAAATTTTAGTTTAGTGTAATGACATAGTTTTCTGACTATGAAATGCCTGGCCAACGGGCATTTTGGATACATTCAGAAAACAGACCAGTATGTCATGGCCTCATTTCATTGCTAGTGTTAGGTGGACTTATAGAAAGGAATAAAGAAAAAAAGTGACCCTTCTTTTTACCCATGTTGAAGTATGTGTCACTATTTTTATGCCAAGACAGATGTTACATAATGAAGATTTTCTAGTATAGATGCTTAAGCAATGGTGTATGACAGCTATTCTTTCAAAACATACTCAAAGGAAGCATATTGGTTGCCACTTTTAAGATTAGGACACATTGCATCAGATAAATGAAAATGAGCATGTCTCTCTCTTCCTCTTCCCTTCCTTCACTTGTAGTGCTTTCTTCCCAAGTTTGAGTTTCTTTTTCCTCAAGGTATTAAATTTCCCAGAAAGAACATAGCAGAGTAGAGCAAATATGGCGTCTGAAATCAGAGGGTTAAAATTGGGTTCCATCCCTAACTTTTACTCACAGCGTGAACTTGAAAAAGTCACTTAAATTTAAAGAGAGACATTTGAGTTCCTTCATAGTTGGGAGCTAAAAATCCCTAACTGATTATTTGGGAAAATCTCAAACCAAGCCAAGTGCCGTCGAATGATTCCAACTCATGGCAACGCTGTGATACTGGGTGGAACTGCCCCTGTGGATGTCTGCGACTAACTCGTCTTTCTCCCGCCAAGTGGCTGGTCCTTTCAAACTGTTGACCTTGTGGTTAGCAACCTAATGTGGATCCTATCAAGCTAACAGGGCTCCTAGATTATTAGAAAGAGGGTGTAGAATGTTATCAGGAATGAAACAGCAGACCTGGGTAGAAAGAAGTTGGGAGGATGCTGAGGGCAAAAGAATGGGAATATATGAAAGCTGGTGTGCAGCTCTTCTATGAAGCACTGGAATCAGGAACAGGTCAGAGGATGGGTGATAAAGGAAGAGTCTATCTGTTCAGTCTATATGCTACACGTTACTGTGTCAACCTAGACTATGACAAAGTGATGTTGTACAACGTAGAATGCAAGGCTGCCTTTTAATTCGCTTGAAAGTCAGAGGGACGGTGAAAGTAGAGGGCTGGGAATCAGGAGACCTGGATTTCCGCTTAAAGACTTCATGGCTTTATTGTGTTCACTTAGCTCGGGTCTTCTTGGGTTTCAGTGTTTCCAGTCAAAAATTAGATGTACTGAGCTACCTGGTTCTCAAATATGTTTCTTCTTCCATGTAATTCCCATTAGGAGAGCCCACGGATAACTTGAAAAATTCCAACGTGAGACTGTAAACTGAGAATGTTAACTGCATTCTTGCTGGCACAAAACCCAATTGCTTTAAAAAACAAATACATTCTTGACCAGTCAGTACACTCACACCGAGTAGCTTATTGACAACAGATGATGTAACTACCACTCTTATTGAATTTTCATAGAATTATTTTCCCAGAATATTTTAAAAGGATAATTCATCCCTCTGCACCTTGGCCAGATTTGATAGAACTGCCGCACAGGTAACAGAAAAAATACAATCAAGTTTTCATTAAATGCACCACCACCAATTATCTCAAATTAGTAGATTTTGTCTGTAGTCTTCTGGTGGAATGAAATTCCTTAGTATGGCTCTTCTATCCATGTCTCTGTGACTCCAGCCAAATGATTCGGGGGTGGGGGCTGGGGTTACGATGCAAATAGTGAATGTGAGACACTAAGAGGGGTTATTGGTTAGTTTTAATCTCCAATTCCGTGACCATAAGAATGAGCCACGTCAGAAACAGGAACTGAGAGAAGGCCCAGAACAGAGACACCAGAGGATGCTGCGCAGAGACAGTGAGGCAGAACAGAGGCACAGCACCTAGTCTGTGAGACTGGGCAGGGGATTGGCTTCCTGGCCCACAAAGGCAGATGTCAAGGGTCCACATGAGGACTAGAAAGACTTGGCTCCTGGCTGAAGAGAAATACTCCTGTGGATCAATGATGTATCCTTAATGTTTTCTGATCCTGGCTTATAGTAACTTATGTTCTCTAATAACCCCCCTTCAACATGGATATTGTCTGGGAATTCTGTGTGCCTATTGCAATGGCTTACCCAATCCAGCCAAAAAGTAGAAGGTTGGGGAGGAACTTTTGGTATCAGAATAAAGAGAAGGGATGGAATGTTGGGACATCGTTGACCTTTTCTTTGGAGCAATAGGCCCTAGCCTGGTGAGGAGCTGGTTTTCAGCCTTCCTTATGAAGTCAAAGGAGGTCATATATAGTCTCCATGCTGTTTTCTCAAGGAACTATTGCTAGATTCCAGGGACTTGGTTGTGTAAGTCATCATTTCTTTGAGACACTTTTAGCTGAAAGATTTTTTTTCTAAACTGGCATCACAAGTCTTACTAACAAATTCTGAAGCTTATTTTGCCAAGACAAATGGATGGCATAATTCACAAAATCAAATTTATGTGAAAATTAAGAATGATCACATCAGATCATAAGACGTAGAATGACTACATGAGTACATAAGTGCAAGATTATAACACATCATTACACAACTGCCAAACCACAGAGAATCATGGCTCAATCAAGTTGACACATAATGTTAGTCTTCACAGCCAGCATTACTCTTACCTCATACTTTGGGGTTCTTTACTGCCAGACATACATCACTAACACACAAAATAATTGGATAGTGGAATTTAAATTATTGTAAAAAAGATAAAACATAAATAATGTGATAATAATTGAGAAGAAGAATTTAATCAAAGACATCCAAAATCCAATAGAAAAATGGAAGTCACTTTATCTAATGGGGTTAGGACATCTGAATACATAATAAATAAATGGCTCTCAAGGTCTATTTTGCATAAAATGGATATTAATTAAAACACACATCATTAACCTAAATGTAAGCACTAAAAATTTAAGTCATTTTTTTTTGGGGGGGGGGGTGTCGTCACTGCTTCTGGTGGTTGTGAGCGCTAGCCAGTGCTGCTTCTGAGAGCCGCACTTGATTTGAACCGCCAAGCCTCCGGGCTGCAGTTCTGCACTCAACCATTTACACCACTGGGGCTCAGCCCAAAATTTAAGTCTTTAAAAGAAAAAAAATAATGATGACTTTACCAAAGCCAACACAAAATATTTCCTACTTCATCAAATTACTTCCCAATCCCCTTTCCTAACCAAGTTTCTATACCCAATATGCAAAACATCTTTCTGTTCTCAGTTGCTCTGTGATAATCAAGCAATTGAACAGGATAAATTGCAATTTATAAAACAATCTAGATATGAAATCTGGTTGGTGAAGATAGTCCTTTTCTTATTTATTATTTGAAGTCTTATTTTTATTATTTGAAGTTCAGGTAAAATGGCTCCAAAAGACCATTTTTCTGACCATTAGTCTAATTTTACTATATGTTTGAGAATGTCTATATAGTCTCAAACTTCTCCTCTATCCCTTCCTTAAGTTAAAACTAAATAAAATAGCAAAACATGCAACATAAACCCACTTACCGGAGTCCATAGAGAACAGTTCCATCAGGATGTAGTCGGATCATTCGGTTTTTCACTGTAACCCCATGCACAAACGATTTCTTGTCATTCAGAAAATAGGTGTCTGGTACCCAGAGTTGGTCAGCCACTCTGTTGTCTAGCGTGAGATTTAGTGGGATTCCAGAATAAGAAAGCCTTTTGTCTTTCCAAGACTGCTGGAAATACATGGTGAGTGTATAATCCTGTGAAGTAAAAGAACACGAATTATAATAATTTTACTATCATCATAGTCTAAAGTTTTTTGCTACTAGTTTGATAAAATATGGCTTTGTAGATATCCCGAGATCCACACTCTTCCTTTCCCCCCAAATATTATGTTTTAATACATTGGAATCTGCACCTCCACTATAGGGTCATCAATAAGTTTAAAGGACTAAGGCAGTGGTTCTAAACCTGTGGGTGGTGACCTCTTTGGGGGTTGAACAACCCTTTCACAGGGGTTGCCCAATTAATAACAGTAGCAAAATTACCATTATGAAGCAGCAATGAAAATGATTTTATTTGTGGGGTGTCACTACAACGTGAGGAACTGTATTAAAGGGTTGTGCCATTAGGAAGGTTGAGAACCACTGTATTAGAGCAATACTTGTACTAACATGGTCATGTGTCCACCATTAGAAGGTACAAATACATATGATCAAATTTTAAGTTTTGAAAATAAAGACGTGATGTCATGGGGAAAATTATAAACAAAGGGATACTGTGTTGAAAAATCCTTTTCAGCATAAAATCATATCATTGTGTGTCCATCTTCATGTTGAAATCACTAAATGTATACATAAGAATGTATACATAAGAAAATGTGGTGAAGAAAGCTGACAGTGCCCAGTGTGTTAGTCCAGGTAAACTGGAGAAACAAACTCATAGACATGCATATGGATATAAGGGAAAGGTTTATATACAGGAGGAATGCAACATTGAGAAAGCATCCCAACCCCGTCCAGCCAAAAGTCGTAAGTCTGATATTAGCCCATATGCCCGATATTAGCCTATAAAGTCTCCTGCCAACTCCTGAAGTCACAGGTCAGTGAGTGCAGAATCCCGGCACAGGCAGAAGTTTCCCCATGGCTCCTTGCTTCCAGGGCTCAGTGTCCATCAACATCATCCAGTGGTGACAGAAGCAACTCAGTGCTGGCAGGGATCTCCATGTGGCTTCACCAGCTTCAGAGGTCTGGTTCCATCTGGGAAAGACCATGTGGCTTCTCCTCCAGCTCTTTCAGCTCCTCAGATGCTGTCATCTTGTCTTGTCTGTAGTTCATTGTCTCTGAGACTAACTCCCAATAACTGGGGAGATAGCTTCTCATCTCCATCAGGGAAATATCGTGAGATTTCCCAGAAGTCTCAGGAGGAAGCCATGCCCACACGGATCCCTTATTGGATACTCAACTATCTCCAGATTAACAGGCTAGACTCCACCTCAATCATGAAATTAACATAAGCACATGACCGCCACACCCAGCTACTAAAAGATATAGCATGTGGGTTCTTAAAGACTTGAAGACAAACAACCAGCCATCTAGCTCAGAAGCAACGAAACCCACATGGAGGAAGCACAACAGACTGTGATCGCGAGGTAGCGCAGGGCTCAAGTATCAGGCATCAAAGAACGAAATATTATATAATTGTAAATGAAGGGGAGTATGTAATTAACAGGCCATCCTCTTACAGAGGGGTTGCAGTTAGGGTGCAGTGGAGTTGTATGATAAAGCATACGACTTTTTTCAATGCTTCCTCCTCCTCACTACTCTGATCCCAATTCTACCTTACAAATCCGCCTACACCAGAGGATGTGCACTGGTACAGAGAGAAGCTGGAAACACAGGGAATCCAGAACAGACGATCCTTTCAGGACCAGTGGTGAGAGTGGTGATATCAGGAGGGTGAAGAGAAGGTGGGGTGGAAAGGGGGAATCAGATAGAAGGATCTAGATATGACCTCTTTCCTGGGGTATGGACAATGGGAAAATACAAGAGGATACATAGGGCAGTGTAAGATATGGCAAAGTAATAATACTTTATAAATTACCAAATGTTCATGAAGGAGAGGGTAGCAGGAAAGGAGGTGAAAAACGGGGGCTTAAATAGAAATTTTGAGAATAATGAGGGCAATGCATGTACAAATGTGCTTGACACACAATGAACGTATGTGTGGATTGTGATAAGAGTTGCATGAGCCCTCAATAAAATGACTTTTAAAAAAAGAAAGAAAGAGCCCTGTTCACAAAGGTTATTGCTGGATACAACGTTTACAGGACTAATAGGGAAGAATGTTTGCTAAATAATAACATTGGTTGCATTCAAGAGAAGGGTGTGTTTTTCAAATGGCAAATGCCTTTCAAATGAATAGTTCTTCCTGTGATTAGGAAAGGGTATCAATTACATTTATTTTATTCTTGCTAGAGAATTACAACTGTGCTTCCTGATTTTAAAGTTCGTGCAGATGGAAATGGTTAGTTGACCTGAGAATTTATATCAATTGTAGAATTTCAATTCCTCTCTGACCTAATTTCTATATTTTTCTTAAAGTTTGTTTTGAATACAGATTTAGTGTGTAGCCAGAATTATTTCTTGTTCTCTATTCCTCAACACTTTTCTTTTTGCTCAGACTTCTGTTAGTAACAGTAAAGGAGACTTTTGGGCCAGCAAATGCATTAAGATACTGGAGAGGGTTGGTGATGATAAACTGATAGCTAGAGTTGATATCTGATATTAAAGAAAAATATCTATTAATTTGGAGTATTGTTGCCCATTTAGTGGATAGAAATGGCAGCAGTGTAAAGTCTTTAAGATTTGAGCTCTACAATAATGTAAACAGAGGGTTTACTTTTTCTTATAAAATAAGACGTGTGTATACTATGTCTGTATACACATAGTGACTTTCCACCTCCTGTCTGCCAAGTTGTCAGACTGTGGTGGCTTGTATTTGCTGTGATGCTGGGAGCTATTTCACCAGTTTTTCAAATGTCAATGGTGTCATCCAAGGAGAACAGTTTTCTGTAGAGCATACAGACTACAATGAAGAAATAGGCTGTCACTTCTGAGGAATTAGTCATTGAAAACCTTATGGACAGAATTGAAACATTGTCAGAGACTTAAAAAAAAGCATCATGAAAAGTGCTAGAATACTGCTGGTTACCATCTCAGATAAGGAACTTCCGTTGGAAAAACACTCAAAATATGGTGGAGGAAGAGCTGTCTTCTCAAAGGAGAGTGGACCATAAATGACGTGGATGAAGTAAAGCTTGTTGGACTAAAACCTTCAGGATCATCCTTTATGGATGTCATCTGACTCAAAAGGAGAAGAAAGAGATGAAGCCATTGATTAATTATCGTATGAATCTAAGAACATTAGAAGTTATAAAAATGTAATGGAATGTATTAAATATCAACATTCTAAGAATTATTGAGCTGAAATGAGCTGTTATTGACCATCTTGTATCAGAAAATTATATGGTTAGCTCTGCTGAGAATGAAACAATCTTAGAATGATGTTGCATTGTTTGTCCAAAAGGACATTTCATGATCTAGGTTGAAGTACACTACTGTCTTTAATATATTCACCTTCAATAAAATCCAATCAATATACTTATTATTCAAATTTATGTATCAACCACTATAGCTAATGCAGAAATTGAAGAATTCTACCAAGCCCTTCAGTCTGAAATTAAGCAAATATTCAATAAAGAAGCATTGATAATTACTCTACAATGCAAAAGTTGGAAACAGACAGGAACATTAGTTGTAAAATATAGTCTTGGTGATAGAAATGGAGCTAGAGATTGCATAATAGATTTTTGCAAGCCTAAGAACTTCCTCATCTGTGGCAGTCATGTACTGGTGGCAATTTCACAGTTAGGAGTGTAGAGGTACAGTCTAGCCTGTCAATCTGGAGATAGGCAATGAGACCTCTGTGTGGGCCTGGCTTTCTCCTGAGAATGCTGGGAAATCTCACAATATTTACCCCATGGTGTGAGAGACTTACAGCTGAGTCCTTGGGAGACATTGCAGCTGACAAGACACAAGGCAAGCTACCTATGAGACACCCAGGAGGAGAAGCCACATGGGTTTACCCTGCAAAACCAGACCTCTGAAGCTGGTAAAGTCACATGGAGACTCCTGCCAGTGCTGAGATGTTTGAGAAGCCCCAAAGAGGCCCCTGTCAGCACTGAGATGCTTTTACCATCACTGTATACACAAGACTCTGCATTCACTGGCCTGTGGTTGTCCTGGCATCATTGCATGTGGTTCTGAAGAGGACTTATGGATCTTATGGATTGGTATCAGACATATGGGTTAATATTGGACTTACGGACTTTGACTGGACTGGGTTGGGATGCTCTCTCAATGTTTCATTCCTTTTATATGTAATCTTCTCCCTATATACATATGCATGCTTATGAATTTGTTTCTCTAGTCTACCCAGACTCACACATCATCAAAAATACATTTCCAACAACACAAAAGGAGGAAGGAAATTTGTTAGATGGAATATACAAGACTCAAATTGTCTACATCAGTGGAAAGAATGAATAGAGGAGCTCAACATTATCAGCCAGACCTAGACCATGGGCTAGTTATGAAACAGAATATCAATTAGTTACATGTAAATTCAGGTTGAAGCTAAAGAAAATTAAAACAATTCCATTTGAGACATCTCAAGAATTTGACTCATTGAACACAAAGGACAGAATAGCTGATGGGCTACGAAATAGCATCAGAGATCATACATGAAGAAAGAAAATGGTCATTACAAAATTAAAACCAAGAAAGGTGCCTATATGCCAGAAAAGAATCTCACGCTTGCTCTTGACTATAGAATAGCTAAGGCACATGAGAAAAAATCCAAACTTCAAGTTGCATTGTTGAAAGATACCCTAAGTGCAAAATATCGATCAGTGCAAAATACTTCAAATGACGATGAAAATAATACCTAGACTTCCTGTATCAAAAAGAACTAGTATATATCCAACCATTTCAGGAGGTATGACATGAACAAGAACCAACAGCACTGCAGGAAGACATGTGAGCTGTACTGAAAGCTTGGTATTCAAAAGAAGGCTCCAGGAATTGGTGGCATATCGATTCAAATATTTTAAAAGCTGATGAAGAACTGGAAGCACTTACTTATCTATGCCAGGAAATTTTGAAGACAGTAATTTAGCCAACCAAACTAAGTAGAGGAGATCTCTACTTTTACTCATTCCCCCTCAAAAGTTACCCCTCAGAATACTCAAATTATAGAAAATATCACTTGCAACTAAAATCTTGATGAAGATCATTCAACAACAACTGCAACAGTACATTAACAGAAAGCTGCCATAGTTTCAGGCTGGATCCAGAAGATGACTCGGCACTAGGGATATCATCGCTGATGTCACCAAGAAGACATTATCAGAAGGATGTTTACTTGTGTGTTTCTTTCAATCAATATATAGCGTATCACCACATTAATTCAACCACAGTAAGCAGAAATGTCTATTTGCTACCACAATCAGTTTCAAAACGTTCTTTTTCCACATGGATTCCTGACATCATCTCTCCTCGACCCCCCTCCACCACTCAACTCCCTCCCCTGAAAGCCTTATTCTACTTGCTGTCTCTGTAGGTTCATCAGTCCCGGGTTTCATGTATCAGAAAATGGAAAAAAATAACAAAATTAGTTACATCCTAATACAGTCAAGCAAAAGCAAAACAGAACAATACAACCTAAAGTGTTTTATTGACGATGCTAAGTTATTTGGCTATATGGAAAATAACAACCTATGGGCAGGCATTGATAGAATGGATGCCCCAGAACACTTCTTTCTGCCCACGGCGAACTTGTATATATATATCAAAAGGAAGCTTCGGGAACAGAACCAGGGCATAATTTATGATTTAAAATCAGGAAAGGTGTGTGTCAGGGTTGTATCCTTTCACCATACTTTGTCAATCTGTATGCTGAACAAATCAGAGAAGCTGCATTATATGAAGAAGAATGTGGCATCAGGATTTGAGGGATATTTAAAATCAACCTGTAATGTGTGGATAACACACTCTCACATGCTGAAAGTGAAGTGGACTTGAAACGCTTGTGCTTGATGAAGATCATTAGAGGTAAGGATGGAGATGCTTCCTCTCATATGTTCTGGCCATGTTGTCAAGAGAGACTGATCCATGCAGAAGGACATCAGGCTTGGTAAAATAGAGGGGAAGTGAAAAAGACCTTCAACAAGATGGATTGGCTCAAAGGTTGAATCTACGCATATGAGTTCAAACATAAGAACAATTGTACATAAGGTACAGGATTAGGCAGTGTTTCCTTCTGTTGTACATAAGGTGGCTATGTATCATAATCAGCTAGGTGGCACCTAAAACAAAAACAGTGGCTTTTTAATAACTGGAAACCAAACTCATTGTTACAAAGGAGATTTTGACTCAGAGATCTAATTGTTCATTATGGAGCTCCCCAGAAGATTGCCAATGATGTAAATCTTTACAGAAGTAGACTGCCACAGAAGGACTTACTGGTCAATCCCAATCATTCTCCCACAGAGGGACTTACTGGTCAACCCCAATTTTTGACCTTTATGTTAACAATGGAGTGCCTTATCCACTGATTTTCTAGGATCCTTTGAATAATAAAAACAAAACCCCAAAGACACTGCACAATTCTGTATTTTTGATGAGAAACGTACACTGAGATCATGCTTTAGATCTGGGAAAACTATACTTCAACTAGAACCTGAAATACATGACACCTTTCTGAAAAATGTTAAAGGATAAGACCATATTCATTCTGAATATAAAATACTAATGTCTTTAAATCATTATAGTCAAGAATGCTTATTTTATTTACTCAGAAACCATCTCCCAATAATTCATAACCATTCTTTGTCAATGACAATGAAACATTTTATCATTACTCATACAATATTTTCTTTTAAAAATGGAAAGTCGCTTTCTTATATCTTACCTGGATTTAAAAATAAAAGAAGTTAGATGGTTCTACCGACAATCACTGGGTTATGAAAGATATCCATGCCTTTGTTAGTAGTGGCATTTGTAGATGAGTTGAAACAGGTGTGTAAGGTTCTTATTTCGTCTTTCTTTAGAAAAGGTTTGAAGCCTTTACAGTAATTTAAAGGTTATGCATGCAGCAGGTGAAGGTGATTGTTGTGAAGAATGTGTTGCCATTAAAGATAGATTCAATTATTTCAAAAGTTTAGTTAACAGTAAACATTTAAGAGTTGTCCTTTGGACACTGGAAGCCTGGGACTACCATTTCTAAATCTCCACTGTTGTTGTTTTCATTTGTACCCTCTTGAAGTTCTTAAGAGCATGTAATTTGGAATGAAAATGAATTGGACAAATTCTGAACTTCAGATTTCAGAACAACTTGATTCCAAGCTCTACTACTTTAGATATATAACCCCTTGTACCTCAAGAAATTCTTTCTAAAATGGAAATTAATAACATTTATTGACTTTCTTGTGAGCATCAATTTAGAAAATTAAGGTTAAGGTGCTTTGTAAAAAAATCATACAAAACATACTAAAGAGATCTTTTTTATGAAATGCTTTATAGGTAGAAGATTCCTGTTGACTATGGAAATAAACAATTTTCCATGATCATTTATAAGACCTGGTGTCAGGTTATTATTTGTGACTCAGCAGTGTAAGAAAATTAATAGTTATCCAAAAAACATGGTTTGTAAAATTTGTCATGGTGATCAGCACAGTCAACAATGCAATTAAGTTTCAGAACTCACAGTAAATTCTCATTAATTCCAGAGTCTCAGAAGTTCTATAGAGAATTTCCTTGTAGTGAAATCTTGAGACAAAATCCTATTCCATAATTTTCCTCAATAACATACATTTAATCAGCAATGGAGGGAATTTTTACGATTGCAATGTCTAAAAAGTAAGAAGGCAAAGTAAGACTGTAGTGGTAAATATTGACAATTAAAATGCAAGGATGGTGTGCCAGTCATGTGCTTATGTTAATTTTATGACTGAAATGTAGAGGTGGAGTCTAGCCTGTTAATCTGCAGATAGCCATTGAGTAGCCAATGAGGCCTCTATGTGGGCATGGCTTTCTCCTGAGACTTCTGGGAAATCTTGCGATATTTCCCTCATGAAGATGAGAAATTATCTTCCCCAGTTGTTGTGTGTTAGTCTCGAGATGATTAATCACAGACAACACAGGATGGTGGTGTCCGGGAGGCTGGAGGTGCCGGCAGAGAGACCACACGGCTTTGCCCTGATGGAGCCGGACCTCTGAGGCTGGGGCAGCCACATGGAGACCTCTGCGAGTGATGAGTTGCTTTTGCCACCACGGGATGCTGTTGATGGACCCTGAGCCCTGGAAGCAAGGAGCCATGGTGCCGGGACTGTCGGTACTGGGACGCTGCACCCACTGATCTGTGACTTCGTGAGTCGGAAGGAGACTTTATAGACTGATTTCAGGCATATGGGTTAATATCGGACTTATGACTTTGGACTGGACTGGGCTGGGATGCTTTCTCCATGTCCCATTCCTTTTGTATAGAAACCCTTTCCTTATATCGATATGTGTGTCCTTGAATTTGTTCCTCTAGTCTACCCAGACTAACACAGATGGTAAGTAAACATAGAGCATGAAAAGGAGAAAATAATGTAAGCATGTGTAATCCCTGGATAGATTTAAGCACATGTATGTGCGCCTGTGTGTCTATCTCCTTCCATCCCACTCTGAAGATTGTTTCCTGTATAGAGAAAACTATAAGCATGTGTGAGAGCTTTACTCCACACATCTCACTATTGACTATATATTTTGAATAAAAAATTATATCACAGTTCTTAATTAAAGTAGTATAATTTGCGCTCTTTCTAGTAGGGGTTATAACCAAGGCTCCAGGATTTGACAGAATGCCAATTAATATGTTTCAACAAATAGACGCGGTTCTTAGTGCTCACTTAGTGTTCACTCTTCCTTACCAAAAAACTGTAAGAAAGTAACCTGACTAATCAGATGGACAAGATCCATACCCATGCCTCGACCCAAGAAAAATGACCCGACAGAATGCATGAATATCAAACAATAGCACTAACACAGGGTGCATGAAAAGTTTTGCTGAAGATAATGCAAAAAAAGTCATGGCAGGATAGATATAGGAGGCTTCCAGGAATTAAGGTTAGATGTAGAAGAGGCTACAGAATAAGCAATATCATTACTGATGCCATATTAATCTTCACTGAAAACAGAGAACACTATATGCATGTTTACCTATGTTTTATTGACTATGCAAAGACATTACAACTGTGGAAACCATAACAAATTATGAATAGTATTGAAAAGAATGGGATTTCCAGAACACTTTACTTAGCTAACATAAAACCTGTACAAGACCAAGAGGCAGCTATCGGATCTAACTTTTTCAATGCAAAAATCAGAAAAGTGATGGACCAGGGTTATAGCTCTTCTCCATATTTATTCAACCAAGATACTGTACAAATAGTTTGAGAACTCGATTAAATGAAGAAGAAAGAGACACCAGTATTGGAGGAAGATGCATTGAAAAACTGCCAAAACCAGACAATATTTTGTTATTTGTCAACAGGGTCACTCTGGTGCAGAACTGATTTGGTGAATCAGAGCACCAACAACAATATTTTCAGTAGCTAAGGTGCTCAATCAGTTTCCTTAAAGTTGCTAGCTGAGAGGGATGGTGACTTATTTAGAAGCCGTGTGCCATGGAAGATTATTTAGGGCGTGATGTTGCTGTGGAATTGGTCAGGCTACTTCAGACATGAGACAATTGCCTTCATTGTGAAAGGCAACGGAAAAGATGCTAAATCTGTAGAGTTCCACATAACTGTGAGAGAACTTACTTTTGAAGTACAAACATTTGAAGACCTATAAGAACATAATTATTTAAATAAAAGTAATCAGTGAAAGAAAAATAGCTTCTTTTATTAGTATTTGTTTTAAACTCTGGTAATTTTCTTTTCCAGGAAACCTTTCATAATGTTTGGAGGCAGTTTTGATTCTCACAATGGAGAAGGATATGGACTGATATCTTGCAGACATAGACCTACACAGCACAGGCCCCCATCTGACTCAAAATGTCAATAGTACTGAGGTTGAAGATCATGTCTCAGATTAAAATCTTACTCTTTATTGCCAGAAAAGAAGTTGAAACCTCTCACACATATAAATAAACACATTACAGTATATATTATTCTGTGTTTCTCACATTGCACTAGGGAATGTTCACATAAGATGGGTTGTAGTTTTACCAAATGTTCTGATGTAAATATTTGATCAGAAAGTTTCTTAGGCAGCGACCACTGGGTTAGGGGGAAAGTCCCGCTTTAGGCAACTATACTGTGATATTTAATTTGGTAGGAGGAGCTGAATGGAGACCATAGTGGGGTAGAAAAGTGAGCATCCCTTATTAGTTACCTGTCTCCTCAATCAGCATACATCTCAGACCATCTCTGTAAGTGAAGAGAGCAAACATTACTTCACCATCTTAGGAAGCTGCATCCACTGAAAGCGACTATATATGCAACTCCTCCTCTTCAAACTGTCCTCAAGAATGGCTTTCTTGCTGCTTTAGGAAAATCTAAGTTTGTTGCACACATTTGTACTTTGCTTTCATAGATTTCAATATACATTGTAAGAGGTCTCAAGCACAATTCCTCTCCCTTGTGAAATACTGATGGCAATTTGGTTGAACTCTGATCTGCTCTATCCAAAGTCAAGGCTGCTTTTCACAAGATCTGACTGATTTCCTTCTACAGTGAGTGTCTACAACCTCATTGCTCAGCATACAAGCCCTATTGATTGAGCGCAGCCGTATTTGCATGATTCTACCCTCTTCCTGTGCCAGGGCTAGTGAGAGAGCGTGAAATAGCTGGTTGCAGAGGTGTTGATCCACAGGCAAGCAAATAAACATGTGCCCACAATGGGCAGATTTTGCAAGAGGATTATAGTTTGTTCTTCACTCTACTGGACAAAGAAGAATGTGAGAGAAGAGTAGAGAGCCAAGAGCAAGGTTATGACCCACGGGGGTTGCGTGGCTCTCATGAGGCTCTGAGAAAGGAGAGTGTGAAAAAAATGAGGAAGCCCCTTCAGAGCAGAAGAAAGGGAAAATGCAGAAGATAGCTGTTAGATGGGAAGTTATATATTAATGAAAAAAGAATGCTCATGCTCCTGAAGAGTTTCTATTTCTAGCTTATGTGAGAGCTAAGCATGTTCAATAGTTCAGCTTCTGGCGAGTTCTTTTTGTATCATTGCGATAAAACCCCCCCTTTCCTGGGGTTAAGTTGATGCCATGCTCATTTCCTCCAATGAGAAGAAGCCACAAGACCTAAATATTATAATTATCATAGGCATTTATACTCAAAGACCCATTAATCATCTACTGCCTCACTCTGATTTTAAAGGGGAGATATTATAAGTCATGTCCACTTGTTTGGACATGTTTGTTGCACTGTGAGGGCTTGCGTGTTGCTATGATGCTGGAAATATAACTCTGATATCTCCAATACCAGCAGGGTCACCCAAGGTTTCAGCAGAGCTTCCAGGCTAAATCAGATGATACAGACCACGGCTGAGCGCCAGTAGTGTAGTATTTGAGTGCGGGACTGCCCCCACTGGCTTGGCAGTGCAAATCCAGCTGCCGCTCTCCACGAGCAAGGCTGGGCCTCCTACTTCCACCAAAGGGCACTACTGCAACAACAACAACAACAACAAACAACAACATGATACAGACCACAAAGAAGGCATCAACTGTCCACATTTGAGGAACTAAGCCTGGAACCCCTGCAGGGGATGCTCTACTCTCTGTGAGTCAGAATCGATTGAGGGCAGTTTCTTTCTGAGGTGACAAAAACTGGTGGAACATCTGATACCATAGCCTGTAGACACCCTTCAATCCTGGAACTGAACTCACTTGGGAATGACCTTGTAACTTAACAAAGGACAGGCTGATAAAGTGAGCAATAGCACTTGGTGAAAAATCTACTCCTAGGACACATGAAGCACATGAGATGATTGTTTCAAAATCAAGTGCAGAAGGAAATAAGGACAAATGGTCAGGCATCCAAGAAGGAAGGAAGAAGAGGGCGTCTACATTTAAGGTATTGTAACTAAGATTGAGAAACAAAATGTATATAAACTGTTTAATGGAAAACTGTTCTGTTCAATAAACTTTCATCCAAACCTCACTTAAAAAAGAAAGAAAAGTTACTGAACCTGAATGTATATACATCAATTAGTACTTCTTACAAGGACAGTGAAAAAAATTAAGCCAACACAACTTGCCTTCCATGAAAACAGGTTTAGTGAAAAATGGCCTGATAAATAAACCAATTTAAGCTGTAATTGAAATGAACCACACAACATCTGTTTCTAATGGAGCCTCCTGTTTAAATGAATGTTTCCTGTATCAGTGTCACCATTAAGCACATTCTGTAGCAGAAATTCATCATTGTATGCTCCAGTTTTGCTACTAGTTTGCAATCTCATTTTTATATAACTTAAAATCCTGTGAGCTATATGTTTATTGTGCATGTCTCTTTTCCATCTTATATGACAATTCCTTTAAGATACATGTATTCTTTACTATTGCTTCCAAAGGTCATATTCTTTCTCTTATTTTTTTTTCTTTCTCACCAACTGGAATTGCAATGCCTCAGGGAACAAAATCTTCTTTTACCTCAGTATCATCCTAAAGAGCCCCATTTGGTCTACCCATCTGTGCAGTCAGACTTTTTTGTCACTTTTGTGTTCTGAAAAAAAATGTTATTAATCAAACAGACTGAATTAACAGAAGCATTTGAGAGTTATGGGCTTACAAGGAAAGACAATCATCTAAGGGAGTCCTTTGTGGGCATAGTAACAAACGGGACATACATGATTCTGGCCTGGTGAGGCAGGTGAGCACTTTGTTTTAGTTCTATGAACTCCATGGGACTAGGGCTGCACCACTATAAGAGTTTCAGGATTTTATGTAATTAAAAAAAATAAAGCATTTATCTCTGCAATGAATTGAACTAAATTCTTAAAATGAAAGGGATGAAATTCATGTTTCACAAGGTGACAGTTTAAGTACTTTATATTCTAGAATCTAAATAATCCTGTTGAACTAATTAGAGTTGTTTCCATGGTAATGTATAATGAAGTGTTAGGCTAGAAGCAGGGAAACTTTACTAGAACCTTCTGAAGGTCATTAATTATTAGGATGGTCATTTTATTTTGCCCACATTTAATACGTGTGCATTATACTGAAGATATTATATTATGAAAATAGATCCCTAATGCTACATACTCCATTTGTCTGTAAGTATACCATACATGGCTGTATTACTGGAAGTACTGCCGCACATATTCAAATGCCAGCAAGCCAGCTGTTATAAGGGAGATTCCAGATCAAGAGAGAATAGGAAGGCCTGGTGATCTACTTCATAAAATCAAAGGTCCTATATGACTCTGGAAGAGGAGAGCCTAGAGTGGAAGGCAATAAAAGTTTGGCGTCACTCCAATAATGGACTTGAACTTACAATGACGATGAAGATGCCTGCCACAGGGCATCTTTCATTTGATGAAGTCATGAGGCCGCTGCATGTTGGAGTTCACCCTCTTAAAGGAAATTGAGAAAAACATTGCTAAATGCTGAGAAGCAAAAGTGGAATAAGACTCTGTTCCAGCATGAAAGCATGTATAGACGGGTGAGTGAGATTTAGTACTTCCAGCAATCCACTTTTCATCGTCAGCTTCTCAGTTCTCCCATTACCTGAGTCTTCCGCTCCCAATCACGAGATTGCCCCATCACAAATAATGAGATAACTCAGAATGCTTTCCCATTTCTTCACGGATAGCTTCCAGATAAAAGAAACGGGATTGTCGAGTAGGAGGATATCAGTTTAATAAGTCCTGGAATTAACCTAGAGAACAAATAAGTCGGGGCTGACTTAACACAGCAGTGAGAGACAAAGATAAATGTACGTGAATGTGGTGACCTTTTATTATTGTGAGGCTAGAGAGAAAGAAGCATCAAGAAGGACCACCAGGTTTATTGCGTGACCGGGGGAATACAAGTGCCATTTCTCACCACAGATAATAAGAGAAATTAAAGATTTGACATTGAAGAAGATGAATGCAGTTTAGGCAGGTTTATGCTGTGGCTGTCATTGGACATGAGTGTAAAGATGTGTGTGAATAGCTGTAAGTCAGGATGCAGACAGAGAGGGCTCAGTGAGAAACGTGGCTCCTTGACTCATGAGTAATAGATGAAGCCCTCCAAACCTGTCAGTTCGCCACAGAGACATTATAGGGTGAGGTGAGGCTAGAACCCCTGAGAAATGTGATCCTGAATCATTCATTTGCTTTGAGCTCCCACAACACTCTTCTTCGACTTTGATAGAGGCATTTATCATATTGTTTTGCAATTATCCCCCAGTCCCAGGAGATTCTGAGCTTCCCAAGGGCAAGTTCGCACCGTGGTTAATCTCGCAACTGCTAATCTGAATGAGTGGGCTTGAAACACACCCTCCACTCCATGGGAGGAAGTAGTGACATCTTTTCCCATTAAGATTGTGGATATTGTTAGGGGCCATCAAACCAATTCTGACTCAGAGGCACCCTATATATGGACCAGCTCAGGACCTGCAGCAACCTCATAATTATTCTTATGCTTAAGCCTACAGTTGTAGACACTGTGTCAATTTATTTTATCAAGGGTGTTCCTCTTGTTTTACAGCCCCTCAAGTTCACCAAGCAGTAAACTCTTCCCAAGGAATGGAACTCAGAATTTCTATTCCCTAAATATAACTATACATAATGTCTTCTAATATAAAGAACTGATGAAGTTCTAAACACAAAACAAAACAAAATACCCCATTGCTAACAAGTTGATTCCGATTCATAATGACCCTAAGAGGTCATAGTAGTTCCACACCAGGGAGTTTCCGAGGTGGCTGTAATCTTCAAGGATTTACCGCCACACTTTTCTTCCTTATAATAGTGGTGGACCTTGTAGTTAGCAGCCATGTGCATTAACCACTGCATCCCATAACTCCTTGATCAAATTCTAAGATATGATAAAAGTATACAGGGTTTAAACTAAGCTTACTCTTTATGAATAAAGTAATAGTACTTTATGTAAAATATGAACAGACATTTTGAATTATGTCAGATGAAATATCATAGTTAAAATAATAAGTCTAGTCACCTTGGAAATAAAAGATTACTTATACTCTTCATTCGAAAGAGGTACAGCCAGAATGTGTCTTAGAAGTGAGGTTGGAGAGACTTCATCTCACATATTATGCACATGGTACTAGAAAAGACTAGTCTCTGGAGAGGGACATCATGTTTGGTAATGGGTCTGTGAAACAGGAGACACTGAATGAGATAGACCAACACTCACTGTAATACTGGATTCAAGCAACACAACTATCATGAGGATGGTATGAAGTTAGATTCATTATTGTTACATATGTGTTTTGTTAACTGCTGATCCACCTTGTGTACAAAGACCATATATTTTAAAGTCATTTTGGATCAGAACCACCTCAACAGGAAGTCATTTTGGATCAGAACCACCTCAACAGGATCTACTGACAGCAGCAACAATGTTATTATTATTAATGGTCATCAAGTCAGTTTTGAACTCATGATCACCATCTGCACAACTGATCAAAACACTGCCTGGTCCTGTGACACCACTATGACTGGGTGCATGGATTAGATTGTTGTGACCCATAGCGTTATCTTTAATTGGCTTCTTTTCAGAAAGTAATTCATTAGAACTTTCTTCTTAGTCCCATCTTAGTCTTGAAGCTCCATTGATACATTGTAAGGATCAACAAAACAAAGCATACTAAAATCACTATCATCAAGTCATTTGTCACTCAAAATGACCATTCTGTCAGTTTCCATGACTACAAATCTTTACAGGAGCAGATAGCCTCCTCTTTATTTCTGGGAGTGGCTGGTGGTTTTGAACCACCAACCTTGGAGTTATCAGTCTAACGCTTAATCTTCCATGCTACCATAGACACACACAAATATCCACTGACAAATTAGTGGTGGCTGCTCATAGGTTTCACTGACCAGGATACAAACTCTGGTCTCTGACATCAAATGCAAAAATGCTGTCATTGAACCCCTATGGCTATTTCTACCAACGCTTTAAAAGTGGGACTTCAAAAAAAAAAACTTTTACTGAAACTTTGCAACTCGTTTTCAAGTTATTCAATATTCAAAGTTATCAATCAAATATTATGAGTATAATTAGCTCATCAAGGAAATGGCATACACTATAGTGGCATTTAAAATCACATAAGTAATTTCTATATGACTTGACTCTTATTTTTGCATCTTTGCTTCCTTTAAGTATTTTGGATGCAGGCATTCAAAGGAAATTAGTGTTTTATTATCCCCGGTATCAAAATAAGCTCAGCAGAAATAAAATCAATGAGTAGAGGAACAAATGGGACATTCATATTATATTGGTTCCAGCTTTGTCGACATGAGCAGAATGGCAACAAGTGTGCGGTGGGCATGGCAACCTGAGAAAGCCACACTAGCTAGGAAATGAGCCAAGCTGTGAAAGATATAAGAATTAGAATTCAAACAGAATTCTATCAAAACACTATTCAGAAGAGATAAAAAATGTCCATGTGTTGTTTTCTTACACAAGCGGAAGCAGTTTTCTCTTGCAATGTGAGCTCTCATAATCCATGTAAAAGTTAAAAGGTTAAAAGGAAACACTGTCTTGCATAGGGTGAAAAGGAGGGGTTGTTAAGGGATACAGTACAATCCATCTCAAAATTCAAGGATTTCTGCCATCTTTCCAAAATCTCCATCCCCTTGCCAGCACATCCCAACAATGGAACTCCTTCACCATTAACAGAAGCCTTATTTTCAGACCTTCTAACAGGAAGATAGATTTCCATCAAATTATCCATTCCATTATCATTTGAAGAGGTTATGGGTAAAACTCCCGCAGATTCCCTGGGGAATTTTCAAAAAAGCATGAGACTCATAGTGATAATGCCCAAAATGTCGACATTTTCATGTTCACCCTCTTGCTCTCGCTTCTTTCCTCTGTAACATCTTGTATTGTGTAATTTTATCCACTATCTAAAGGCAATGTCCACCTTTTCTCTCACATGAATTAAAAATAATCAATAAAAAGGCACTACATTTTTAAAATGTTTTGATCATTTTATTGGAAGCTATCATATTACTCCATACCTCAATCACGTCAAGAATATTGTGCAATTGCTACTGTAATCAGTTTTGAAACATTTTCTTTCCTCTTGAATTCTTTGAAATCAGCTTCCCTTTAGGCCCTCCCTCCCTCCCCCTACCTCTCAGGAACACTTATTTAATTTTCCCTATACTATATATATATATTTACATACATACATATATATGTGCATTTTGCCATACCTTACACTATCCAATATGTTCATTCACAAGCAAGTCTGTTGCTTCATTTCATCAAGTGGGGCAATACAGTCATCAATGCTATCAGCTCTCTCTTTCCTTCTCCTTCTCTTCCTGTACCCTCAGGGAACCATTACTCCTGTTACTGTTTCTGAAGTTTTATCTATCTTGGCTTTAATGTACTGAGTGATCTTAAATATACAAATGAGCATAAGCAAATATAACTTGATTAGTGAGGTAAAACAAATAAAGATGATAACAGTAAGGTGATGAAATATTAAAGTACTAGAGGATAGTTATGTAGCTCATCAGTGCTATACCACTCCCTGGATTTATCATCCTTTACAAGTGGCCCTTCTTAGAGGGACTGTCCAATTATCTTGCATGTGGGTTTTGGGTCTCCACTACATCCACATAGTTTGGGTACTTATTTTTGAGTTTCTGATACCCTTTCCTGTCAAAAAGAGGCATTACATATTTATCATGAACCTATTTTATCTTTTTCCTATGACATTTTGCTTATTTATTCTGTAATTTATTGTTTATTCTATATCCTTCTTCCTTTGGCTCTCTTTCACTAATCTTGTGGGTGAAGTTTTACATATTTGCAGTGCTCTTACAATTCTTTATATGGAAATGTATCAATAGGCATGCAAAGGAGGTCTTTGCCATTGTAACCAAAAGTAGAGTATTATCCACATCTGTGAATCTCTTCCTTACATGGTACAGAAATCTTTCTGTATCAATGGAAAGAGATGTCATACCCAATTCAATCTAGTGAGTATATATGGCATGAACTGAAACTCAATTCACTGCCAAGGAGTTAATGCTGATCCATAGAAACTCCCTGAGGGTTTCTGAGACTGTTACTGTTTATGGGAGTAGAAAGACCTGTCTTTTTCCCATGGAGTTGCTGGTGGTTTTGATCTGCCAAGCATAAGGCTCTCTGGCAAACATTTAATCACTACACCACCAGGACATGAGTATGTCATACCTTATGTAGTCACTTTATCAATTATCAAGGCAGTTTTAAAAATTATTTCACAATTAATATTCATACTGCAATAAATGTACGTACATACAACACATAAGCCACAAACTTCAAAAACTTAATGGAAAATGAAGTTTAAAAGGAAAGAAATTTTTCCATAATTAAAAAAAAATCTAATACTTTCACATATTGTTCTGAGGTGTCCTCAAATCAACTCAGACTCATAATGACCTGATGTACAAAGGAATATAGCCGGTCCTCCTCCATTCTTAGCATGGTTTTATGTTTGAGAGCCTGTTACTGCAGCCACTCTGTCAACCCATCTCATCCAGGGTGTTCCTCTTTTTTCTGATCTTCTGTGTTACCAAATATGATGTCCACTTCCAGAGATTGGTCTCTTCTGACATGTCCAAAGTACATGAGACAAAGTATCCCTGTCTTTGCTTCTAAGGAACACTCTGCTTGTACTTCTAACAAGGCAAATTTATTTGTTCTTCTAGCAGTCCCTAGTCCTTTCAATATTCTCCCCCATAACCATAACCCAAATGCACCAATTCTCCTTGGGTCTTCCTAATCCGTTGTTCCATTTTGTCCATGCCACTGAGGTCATTGAACATGCCATGGCTTCAAGTTCGCACATCCCATTCCTCACAAGGATGGCTTTGCATCAGTAAGTGCTTCCAGTCATCTTCACTTTCAGCAAGAAAGTTTATTACTTAGTAAAGTCGGGTTACGTTGTCCACATTTTGCAGGTTGTTAATGAGCCTTCCTTAATACCTGACATCACATTCTTCTCCATAGTATCCAGCATCTTGGATTATTTGCTCAACACACAGATTTACTGCGTATGGTAAAAGGATATAGCCCTGACACACACTATCTTGATCTTTAAACCATGTCCTGTCCCTTAGTTTTATTTGGATGACTGCTTCTGAATCTATTTACAGCCTCAACAGGAACACAATTAAATCTCAAACCCAAACTTCATTTCCATCAAGTCAATGTTGACTCATAACAAATTTACGTAAGTTTCTGAGACTGTATTTTTTTTTGAGGGGGTGGGATCACGGCCCTCTGGTGGTAGGAGTAAGAGGTCCAGCCTTGCTCCTGGAGAGCTGCTGCTGGATTTGAACCTCCAACCCAGTGGGCCATAGTCCCGTGCACAACCAGTACGCCACCGGGGCTCAGCCTGAGACTGTATATTTTTAAGGGAAGAAATATCCTCAACTTTCTTCTATAGAACAACTGATGAACTTGAACCACCAATCTTGTGGCTTTCAGATAAACACTTACCCAGAGCACCACCAGGGATTCTACATGCTCTGAATCCTCCATTACTCACGTATTACCTATATATATTTTGTTATACCCCAGAGTCACATGTCCTTGCTGACTCAATGAAACACAAGTAAACATCTTATGCACTATTCTCTTCATTCAGCTGATATGCTTCCAATGTCAGCCATAATATCCCTCTTTACATGTTCTCTTCTAAATTCAACTTGAATTACTGGCACATCCTTGTTCATGTTTTGCTGTAAATATTTTTGAATTATGTGTAGCAAAATTATAACTGCAAGTGATGTTAATACTATTGTTTAATATTTATACTTCTATTGCATCAACTTTTTAAAAAATGGGCACAACTATGGAACTCTTCTACTTGTCGAAATATACTAAGAAGTACTTCCAATACTTCATGAATTTGTTGAGATATTTTAATTACTGTTTCATCAATTCTAGGAGCCTAGTTTTTCACTTTGGCCTTTAGCATAGCTTAGACCTCTCTTTTCAGTATCGTTGGTTCTTGACCTTATGCTACATGTCTTGAAGTGGTTTAGTGCTTACTAATTCCTTTTGTACAACAGTTTTCTGTGTTACACTCACTTTTTTGATGTCTGCGTCATTCTATATTTTGCCCATAGTAATCTTCAATATTTTAATTCAAGGCTGTTCTTTTTCCTTAGCTCATTCACTTTGAGATGTACTGAGTGATTCTTACCTTTTAGATTTCTAACTACACATCTTTGCTACTTTCAATATAATTCTGTAATTGCAGCTCCTCTAAATTTTTCTGTCCAGCTATTTTCCTTCATAATTTATTGCATTCATTTTAGTTATTCTGCTCAAGACCCAGTTTCAGAGTTTCTTTTGAGAGTTAACCTTCATTTGTTTACTTTTTTCCCTTTCTAATGGTTTTTACTTACCCATGGATGATATAACTGATATTATTCTTTAAATCATCTATTTGATAATATGGTCTGGAGATTAATATGATAACTTGCTAAAGTTAATAAATAAAATCATAGGCTCTTGCTTTGGAATCATCATTTTCAAAAGATTAAACTGAACTTGGATTTATATAGACAGCATCAAGTCATGCAATAAAATCAGGTTTATTGAAATAAAAACCTACATGATTCTTCAGATTGACTAGCTACACTGGTTCAATCTCACCAAGGACCTGTTCAATCTTATGTTCGTCTTTGACTCAGTCTGGCTGATAACTTACTTAGCATACATGACAAACATTCCTAGAGGGAAGGACTTCAACAACTTTGTGCATAACTAGAAAAAAAGTTCTAGAATTTCCTTTACTGGTGAAGGAAAAGTTGTTTAAACCATATCAGTTACAACTAGCAATAAGAACAAATACTTATTGATAAGAGTTGTGTCTTACCAGTCATTATTTGAATGCTTTTATATGTCACTGTGTTTTAGGACAGATTATTAAATGTCCTTTTTAGTGATGAAAGCAAAACCACGCTTTTAGATAATGCAATGAATTCCCAGCATAGTAAATCATATGAATTTTCTTATTCAAAAAGGAGTTATGTCAGTCTATTTCAGGCCACTAGAATATCAATTTTTATACGTTCCATTTCATTTTTGGTTACTTCTAGCTTTTCTAGATTCATATTTTGCATATTCAAAATTTTGATTATTAGTCTATTTTACATCATTTTCTTCTCAAATGAAGGTCTTTACTTTGAATTTTCCATTTACATAATTACGGTCAATTTCTCTTCTGAGAAGGGAGCTCTTCCTCAGGCATATTTTAAATACTTTCTGAGGGGGTCACTTTGGAAACTATTTCCAGCAAAGTTCTGTGATATCTGACAATGCTTTGAGACTGTACATAAGGGTTTCAGTGGCTAATTCCTCTAGACAGTTGATTCCTTCTTCACGAACAGTCTGTTATTAGTATGGAGTCTTTGCTGAAGCCAGCTCACTTTGGATGACCCTGCTGGCACTTGAAATACCTGTGACATAGCTTCCTGCATCACAACAATACAAAAGCCAAATAGAGCAAAGCCACCCTATGGGCAACTAGTGGATTTGATCAAGGTGCATTAATAATTATCAACTATTGGAATGCTAAAGTTAGAAATTAGGAGAAAGGAATAGATGTTGGAAAGTATGATACTTGTGACTGAAATGAACCTGGAGATCACATGATAGCATTTTTCAAGAAATAATAACTTGCTCATAGCAAATGCCTGTTTTCAACAGCACAGTGAGTATGCACATAGATTTCTCTAGATGGGACATACAGAAATTAAATTCACTACATCTGTGGAAAAAGATGGTGGAGAAATTCAATATCAGCAGCTAAAATGAGGTAAGTGGCTGAGTGTGGAACAGACCACTGACTGCTCTCATGTAAGCTCAAGTTGAAGTTGAAAAAAATTAAAACAAGTCCATGAGAGCCAAAGCATTGCCTTGTGTCTGTCTCACCCCACTTTCAATAATATCGCAAGAACAGATAATCTTCATTGAATACTAACAACAGAATATCTGATGAGCTATGGGATGACATCAGGATCACCATTCTTGAAGAAAGCAAAAGGTCATTAAGAAGACAAAAAGTAAAAAAAATCAAAGTGGATGTCAGAAGAGACTCTGAAACTTGCTGCTCAATATAGAGTAGCTAAGACACACGGAAGAAATATAAAATCAAAGAGATGAGCAGAAAGATGTAAAGAAAAGCTTAAAAAGACAAGGTAAAATATTATTATGAGACATACAAAAACCTACAGCTGGAAAAACAAAAGGAAGAACCTTCTGAGCATATCTTACACTGAAAGAAGAAAAAATATCAAAGCTTCGAGTGGCAATATTGAAATGTTCTATAGGAAAAATATTGAATAATGCAGGATTAATGAAAAGGTGAAAAGACTAATAATACACAGAGTTACTGTATCCAAAAAAACTAATAGATATTCCATCATTTCAGGAGATCTTATGTGGGGGGAAACCAAAAAGATTGAAGGAAGAAATATAAAATGCACTGAAAGCAGGTTCCAGGAATTGATGGTATAGGAAGATTAATGACTCCACAAGGTGTTGAAGCACTGGAAGTACTCATCTTCTGTCAGGAATTTTGGAATAAAGCTGTTTGGCCAACTGACTGGGAAAACAAAAATCCCTATTTGTATCCACTACAAAGAAAGGTAACCAAGAGAATGTTCCAATTATAGAAAGTATCACTATTAGCATATGCAGGCAAAATTTTGCTGACAACCATTCATTGTGGCAGCAAGATATTGACTGAGAGGTGCAGGAGATTCACATCAGATTCAAAAGAGAACACAGAACAAGGGATATGATTGTTCATGTCCAGTGGATCTTGCCAAATGCAAAGAATACCACAAAGCTGTGTACCTTTGCTTCATTGCCTGTACTAAGTCATTCAGCTCTTTGGATTATAACATACTAATGATAGCATTGAGAAGAACAGGATTTTGAGAATAATTCATTGTGCTCATGGAGAATGCATACATGGACTAATAGTTGTATGCACTGGACAAGAGGTTATTTGATGGGTTACAATGAGGAAATGTGGGGCTGAGCCCCGGTGCCGTAGTGGTTGTGCACGGGACTGTGGCCCACTGGGTTGGAGGTTCAAATCCAGCAGCAAGGCTGGTTCTCCTACTCCCACCACCAGAGGGCAGTGATGTTCCCCCCTAAAAAAAAAACAAACAAAATGAGGAAATGTGTTCATCAGTATTGTAGCCTCTTACAATAAATATTTAATTTGTAGTCTTAGCAAATAGTCAGAGAAATTTTTTTTTTATGAATATGTGGCCTTAGAACTATAGGAAAGTTTATCAACAACCTGTGATAAGAAGGTTGCTGAAAGTAAATGAGACTGGAAATATTTGTTGACAAATCCCAAGGATTGAAGACTCCTATATGGATTAAAACTTGGTGTAAAGGGAAAAAAATCCTCACAATTGGTCTAGTAGTTAACATCATGTTAAGAAGAGAAAAGATTAAACTCATCAGGGATTACTTCTTGCTTGGATACAAAATCAATGCTCATGGAAGCGGCACTTCATTTAACAGATCAAATAACACATCGTATTGGGTAAATCTGCTGCAGAAGACCTCGTTAAAGTATTGAAAAGGAAGGGTGTTACTTGGAGGACTAAGACGCACCTGACCAAGTCATGGTATTTTCATTTGCCTCATATGCATGTGCAATTTGGACACTGGATAAAGAAGACCAAAGAAGAATCAATGCTTTGTGAATTTTGGGGCTGGTGAATAATATTGAAAGTATCATGACCTGCCAAAAGAACGAACAACCCCAACCCACGCACTCCCTCAATGCAAGAACACTCTGTTCCATGAATCTGGTATTCCATGATGCTCACTGGCCCAATACGATCACTGAAGTCAAATAGGTGGAGAGGCAAAAGTGGTGAAGAAAACAGATCGCACCCCGATATCAAAGGATATACAGTCTGAGATCTCAAAGCCTGAAGATAAACAAATAACCAACGAGCTGAGAAGTATCCAAGCCCACAAAGAAGAGACACACCAGCCAGTGTGGCCGTGAGGTGTCAAAAGGATCAGGTCTCAGGCATCAAACAGGAAAAAACCGTATCACTGTGTGTGCACCTTCCTGAGATGATCACTGAGGACAGGTGGGACATGAGCAAGAGTGGTGAAGACGGCTGATGGGACCCGGCTATCAAAAGATACAGTGTCTGAGGTCTTACAGGCTTAAGGATGACCAAATGGAGCAACAAAGCCCATCATAGAAGAAGCTCACTAGCCTGTGTGACCATGAGCTGTGGAAAGAGCCAGATATCAGGCAGCAAAGACCACAAATCATATCATTATGTGCCCACCCTCCCGACATGATCGCTGAGAACGAAAAGGTGCAGAGGCATACAGAGAGGAGGAAACTGATGGTGCCCAGCCACCAAACAATGAAGTAGTTGGAATCTTGAAGGTGAACAAATGACCATCTAGTGCAGAAGCAGCAAAGTTCACATGGAAGAAGCACACCAAACTATGTGATCACAAGGAGTTGAAGGAAGCAGATATCAAACATCAAAGAACAAGAATCAAATCAATAAGAATGAGGGGGAGAGCAGGGTGGGGACCTAAGGCCCACTTGTGGGCAATTGGACACCCCTTTACAGGGGAGTCATAGGGAGGAGATCGGCCAGTCAAGGTGCAGTGAGGTAGTGGTGATGCATAAAATTTTCCTCTAATTCCTGAAGGCTTCCTCCCCCCAACTATCATGGTGCCAACTCTATCTTGCAAATCCAGCTGGACTGGAGGAGGTACACCAGCAGAGATGAGAACCGAAAATATAGGAAACCCAGGGTGAATGAACCCCTCAGGGCCAGTGGTGAGAGTAGTTACCGGATGGGTGGAGGGAAGGTGGGGTGGAGAGAGGGAGCCAATTGTGGGGGTCTACAGATTGCCTCCTCTCTGGAGGATGGATATTGGGAGGAGTGGGCAGTGCAAGATATGACAAAACAATAATAATTTATAAAGTAATGAGGACTGGGGGGGGGGGAGAATGAGAAACTGATATCAAGGGCCAGAGTGGAAAAGTGGATATTTGGAGGATGTTAAGGAAAGCAGGCATGTGAAAGTGCTTAGCAGAGTATATGTAACTATGTATTGTGAAAAGCGATGCATGAGCCCCCAATAAAATGATTAAAGAAAGAAAAAAAGAAAAAAAAGTCTTTCTAGAAAGAAATACAGCAAAAATTCATCTTAAAGGTAAAGATAATGATATTTCCTTTCACATGCTTTGGACATGTCAGGAAAGACCATTCCCTTGCTTGGTAATCATACCCGGTAGAGGCATACTAGAAATGAGGAAAGCCTTCCATTGTGTGAACTGACACAGAGAATGCAATGATCAACTTCAATAGGACTATTGTAAGGCTGGTGCAGGATTCGGCAGTGTTTCATTTTGTTCTTCATGGGGCCCCTGGGAGGCACCTGAAAACAACCAATACTTACTCTCTCCTTTCCACATGCTGTCTCACAGCAATAGTTGTTATTGTGCTTCCCCAAACAAAAGACAAAAACACTAACTTCTCTCTCATTCAGTAGACTTATACTGCCCCTTTGTGTTTCCAAGACTGGAATCCTTAATTGCCATCAATTCTTTTTCAATTCAGAAGGACTCATATGACTGAACAGATTTGCCCCATAGTGTTCCTTAGACTGGACTCTATAAAACAGCAGATTTTGGATGCTTTCACTCCTCAAACTACAGTTGGTTCAAACTTGCCATTTTTCAGCTAACAGTTAAGTTCAGACTCTAGGATAGTGATGGCAGCTATTGGAATTAATCTCTTTTTTTTTTTTTTTGGTAAATGATAATCAGAGTATGATGTTGATACTCAAGATAGTTTGGCTTGCAAATACTCAGATCTGGGATATGAATCTGGAATTCCCTGAAAGTCCTAGTTCTTTCAAAGAAAGGTAACCCATTGCAGACAATAGCTTAAGTATGCACCACTAGCCATAAAAGGGTTTTCTCTTAGGACATAGCTTTTATCTCTTGCCTAAGGCTAACTTCTGCTTTGCTTTTTTATAGATGTCAATTAATCATTAACATTCTGCTCCACTGGAGGCTTTTCAGTCCATTATGATATTTTATCCATGTATTTCCCTTTACCAGCCAGTCATGGAAATGAATGTCACTGCCATGTTCCCAGAGAAAGATCTTATCTCTCTTATTTCATTGACAGCTCCATGAAATGTGAAATATAATTAGATATCATCAGTACTCTGAAATATTCTTTAGATGTTAGTTGAGGAAAATCAAACATCTTTGTTCCATCATAAACCTTGAGAACAGAGAACAGAATAATTTTCTCATAGTAGAAATGCTTTCACATTCAAAATTCTGCCAAAGTTTTGTAGTGACTCCATGTAAAACTTCATTAATCATTTTTTATGATGGCAACTATATTTCCCTTGTAGAAATTATTTCTAAGTGACAGCAAGATGACAGGCAAATATCACATGTAGAAGCTAAGCGTCTCTTAATATACATGATATGTGCATGGTGACCCTCAGAAAATGAATGAGCATAATCACCTAGCTGAGGATAGGAACTACTGTGTTTGGAATAAGCTATGGAATACTAAAAGAAGGAAATATCCACAGCCCAAAACAGAATCCATTCCATTCTTAATAAGACCTTACAGATCCATTTCACTCAACCTGAATGGTCTAATCATCCACCCAACTTTTCTACAGAGACTATCTGAACTGTTCCCTTTCTCACACCCCAAATTCAATAAATCAGCAGACATGGCTATTCTATTTCTAAAATCCTCTGTCTCTCTCTCTCTCAAGGGGATATGTCTCCTGTTTGACTTCGAAAGGACACTAAGGATCTTCTGCTTCTAGTCAGATGGTTCTCTGACCCATCAGTTGTGCATCAAGCAATGGGGTATTGGATATTTTTATATGAGCTTGTTACTTCCATGTTAAATCTTCAATAACTCTTCATTGAGAAAGAACCATGCATTTTAAAGGCCAAATAGTAATCTCCCTGTGCTATTAATTCATTTCTCCAGGAGCACTCCATTCCAGGTGCTTGTTACTTGCACATTATCATCCAACCACCTGCTTGCTCCTTATGCCTCCAACATATTGGTTTTTTTTATGCTATCACCCTTTCTTGGACTCAGAGACTCATTTGTTGTTCTTCCTTTCTGCTAAGTCATCATCTTCTAAGAGGATATAGTCTCAGACAAAAAAATATTATCGAACAATACTTTTTTAACCCATCCTCAGTGTCAAAATATTTGAGTTTGTTTCTTTTCTGTGTTCTACATGAAGTTCTCGGGTGATGTACATTGTTAAGATGCTCAGTTACTAACAGAAAGTCAGAGGTTCATGTCTACCTAAAAGAACCTCAAAATGAAAATTTGCTAGTGAATATCTGTGGAGGACAGTTGTGCTTTAACATACGGTTCTCCATAAGTCATATTCTATACCATGGGTAACTGGTTTTATATACTGGAATAATCACAGTATGTGGTATTCAGAGTTTGTGGTAGGATTTTCTCCTTGTATGCAGAAACTTTGGGCTGAACTCTGTCACCGCATCTCCTGCAAAGTCACCATCTTTCTGTCAGTGGTAAACAGAGTGTTGCTAACATAGTAGGAAGGTTTCAGTGAAGCTTTCAGATTATGATGCACAGTACTTTATTTGAACATATGCTACCACATGAAATGGTTGACTGCTCTGGGAAAAACAGAGCTCCAGGAACTGGCAGAATACCCATTGAGAAGTTTCAACAAACTGCTGGATCCATGTAAAAGGAAATTCTGTACAAATTAAACATTACCCCTCTTTATTATAATATTGTTTATTGATCCAGTTGTGAGGACTTTGGTTTTCTTTATATTGAGATGTTATCCATATGAAAGTCTGTAGTCTTTGATCTTCATCAATAAATTACTTATTGATGTACTTAGAAGCAGCAGTCAATGCAAATGATATTGAATATGGCATGAGCTGCCAAAAAAAAGAACAAATCTGTCTTGGAAAAAGGACAGAGGACAGTGTGCATGATCCAAGGACCCTGTCCCTGGAAAATGACACTATCCCTGTACTAGTAGATTCAAACATAGGGATGTCCCAGCACCAGGAAATGTTTCATTCCATTGTACATGAGGTTTTCATAAGTCAGAACCTACTCAATGACAGCTAAGGATAACTATAATAATGTATAGTCTATGACTCAGTTTATATGTCTTTAAAAAGCATAGAGTTTTTGGCCAGCTTGGCATGGTCTTATTACCAGAGTATAGCCAAATATGTATAAAAATATAGCAGTGGTCACGGACACTTCAGACAGTTATTTGTTGTACATTACTATAATTACATAGGGGGTGTCTTTGATTTTAAGAGAACAATAGGAATAACCTGGTTAATTCCATTCACCTCACTTATGGTCAGAGAGGAACCACCACAGGCGTATTCTTGTGTAGATCCTGTAACTGTATTCTGAGCTTCCACTGTCAACTAGAGCTTTCTGCAAATCAGAGTTTCACAATTGAAAATCTGATACTGCTGCATCGTTGGACTCTGGATTATATAATTTACAATGTTAGTGTGTCTTCTGCGTGAGCTTAGCAGATGTATTACTTAAGTTTGGTCCCTTTTTAAGATGGAAAATTAGAACTCTCAGATTTTTAGTTCCTAATAAAAGATGAAGAGATACTTGGGAGAAATTCCTAGTTTAGGTAATTTGCATTGTTCAAACATAACTTTGATCAAGGGACACCATGTAAAGGTGTAATTCGACCTAAAATATTTAGAACAACACAAACGAGGGCAATGTATACTTCCCCTATCTCAGACTAGCTAAACAGTAGGAGCAACTCAAGGTTATATTTTGGTTCTTGTGGATTTGCTTTCATTTTCTTCATCTTTATCTTGAATTTACATATGAGCAATTGATGGACTTTTTCTCAGTCAGATCCTGGTCTTGTTTTGGCTCCTAATCTTGTGCTTCCCCATCACGTCTTCCCACAAATGTTGTCAATTGATGTCTGTGCATTTCATCTGGGGTAGTCCATGTATATGGGCACATTTTGTGTTGCTGGAAAGGTTATTTCCTCTGGTTATATCATTGTTCATGCAAAACTCCATCAGGCATTCTCCAGCTTCATTTTTGTCACAAAGTCCATACTTTCCAACTACTGTTTTTCTAACTTTTGCATTTCAATCATCAATAACGATCAATATATCTTGATTGCATTTTTTATCAATTTCTAAATGAAGCACTTGGAAGAATTTTTCAATTTATTCATCACTAGTTCTTGTGGTTGGTGCAAAAATTTGAACGATATTTGCATTGATTTCCCTTGAACGTGGATAGATATGTGTGGATCACAGACAGCATTGTACTTCATGATGGATTTAGTAAGATCCTCTCTGACAATGAATGCCATGCCATTCCTCTTTATTGTGTTATTCCAGGCACAGAAAGTCACATGACTTGCTGATCCAAAATGGCCAATGTCAGTGTCTTTCAACTCATTAATCCCTAGAATATTGATTTTCACATATTAAATTTTATTTTTGACCACTTCCAATTTTCCTAAACTGACAGACAAGTGGTCATATTTAAGCCTAGTGACCATCTATTGTTTTCTAGATCACCTTGAGTCAGAAGCAATCTGATTGTAAGTCATGTTTTATTTTTTTAATGTTTTAAGTATAAGAGCAGGGTGGGTTCCATGGTAGAATATTCACTTTTCATGCCAAAGTCCCAGATTTGATTTGCAGGCAATGAGCCTTGTGCAAAGTCCCCACCCATCTGTCATTGGAAGCTTGTTCTCTGCCTGGCCATGTTCTTCTGAAAATTAGCCCATATGTATCAGTGTGGTCATGGGTGGTTATAGGAGTAGGCAGTGCTTCATTCTTTTGTGCATGGTGTGACTGTGAGTTGAGAGCCATCTCTAGGGAAGCTAACAACAGGAATATTAACTAAGTACTCTGGGGACAGAAAAATAAAACATAGATCATACTTATGGATGGGAGAGGTCCGTGAATATCTGAACCATGAACAAATCATCTAGAATTTACTAATGCACCCCTAGAGAGACCTAAGTACCATACCAGGGTGAAGAATAGGGGACTAGTTTGTCTTAGACTGTAAAATGGAAGTTCTTAGAGGCAATTGAAATCAATTTGTGGCTTGACTATAAGTAGAATTTTAACTTTCTCACAGGAAAAAACAAACCAACAGTAGAACAAAGACACTGATAATGAAAACTATAAGGATTTAAGGAAATAACGAGTATCCTTTTGGGTCTGCAGTGGGGTGAGCGTGAGTAAGCAGGTAGTAAAAGAAATGACTGGACTTTTCTTTTGGGAAATATGGCAGCTACAAGTTATTCTATTTTGTCAAACAGATCTTTCCTGGAATATAAATTAGGAAACAATAGAAATGCTGCTTGTAGCGGTGTCCAAGGAAACTACAGCATCATTTGCATTCATGGGCACTTGCAGAGTGGCAAACCTGCAAGTGCTTTCAGCCGCTCTCCTGAAAATTGATAGCTGTCCAGAGTGTCCTCTCCAAGGGTTTCAAGTATAAAGGATGCTGATTACACATACGCTAACACATAGTTATATCCAGGAAAGGTGACCGGAGAGAGGGGAGGGGGCAGGGAGAGAGATTGGTTGTGAGCACAGGAAGGATTTTTGTGTGAATTTATCTTACATCTCATCTTATAGACGGAGCAAGTCTGACGTAGAATGCCTATTTATAGATTCCTTTTAAAAAATGATTTCAAGTCAGGTATTCTTGCAAATCGGGGAATGCATGTATAACTTAATGAATATTAAATGCAATGAGAGCTTCAGATCCCCCTGAAACTGAGGCAGTTTCGTGGTGACATCAGAAGGGGACTGATGGACTCCTAAGGGATGAGAATCGTTACCATGGCAACTTGCAGCCTGACTCATTCATAGATAACTCCTTAAACTTGTGACATGAGAGAAATTGCTTGAGGATTTTTAACACTGTACCAAAATATACATTGCTCCATGCAGATGAAAAATACATCAGCACGGCCTTTTCTACTCCCTGAGACTCCCGATACTTTTTGTACATAACACCGCTCTGGTCCTGCCAATCTTCCCCATCTTCAGAGTAGGAAGTGGTCAAAGCAAGATGTGAAAGATGAAATGGAGCTCCAACCACTGTTTAAAAATAAAATGAGGCATCACAGGTGCAGATGTCACTGTTGTGGCCATAGAATCTTCTTATCTTTGCTACTCACACAGGATCTGAGTGTTCAATTTTCAGGATGTTCCCAAGTTATAGATTTTTTAAAAAGTGTAAAACTAGTAGCAAGTAAGTTGGAGGGTGATACATTTTTATGAATATCACAAATAATAAAAGATACATATACAGAGATCTCTATTGCCTTTAATTTCTACTACTGTATGATAGTCATGAAAATGTATCTGGAGAGAAAGTAGGGGAAGTATACTAGCTTACACCACTTCACTGAGGGGACCATACAAGAAAAATGACAGAACAGGGTACAATGCAAAATTTCCAGATGATATTATCAATGGAAATAGGAACAAATATATTGCATAAGTCTCATGGAAGCATAGCCATTGCTCACTTAGATTTTTTAAGAACTCATGGAAATACCTGGGCAGTAGTTCTCAAACCATGATTTGAGAAGGACTGGTATGTAAACTCTCCGTGGAAGCATTGATCCAAGCATGATTTCACAACTCTATCCTTAGAATGATATTTAGTCATCCAAGGAGACCTGGATAATTGTGAACATCTTGTTCTTAAGGGTAGTTTGAGTCAAAGTCAACTAGCCAGCAGCAATCAATAACAAAAGAAATATGGTTGTAGACAAGTACATGGTTTATGTAGAAATGTGATTGCTAAATAACTTAGGGTGATACCTTTCCTTGGGTATTTTTAATTAATGCCCGACTTTGAAATCTGTACTTTTCATAAGGAAAGAAGGAAATGTGTCCCTAACATGGGTAAAACCATATCAAAATTGTGAGTTATGGATTGTCTTTTACATGACATTTCCCTCGTTCAAGATAAAAATTAAGGTTACATGACTTTGAAGATTTACCTACTGATCTTGATACATAAACCAGAGCCATTAATTCCTTCTCCCCTCCACTGAGTGATAAAAACTGCCATACATTAATAAACTGATATAATATTTTACTTCTTAGCTACTGAACAGAGAGTAACCTTCCATCGTAGACTCCTATCTTGCCAGAATCTTTTTTTTGCCATAATCTTTAAATTAAGCTTGATAACCTTATTTAATACCAGAGCCATGATTTTGATTACCATTTTACAAATTTAACATTTAGTTATCTTTTTCTGTACCCCTGATCTCTTTACTTCATTTTATTAGCTGCAATATCTAGCCACATAAATAGCTCAACTTTTCAAAAACCACTGGCTCTCTTGCAGTACTTTCATTTCTTTCTTCATCTCCTATATACATAGCAACTAAGTTTTCTGTAGGTTTCCTCTATTTCCTTTAAGTGGTGTACCTATGAATACTCCTCCTCTCATCTTCTCCTGCTGTGCTCATTGACTCAGGAACCCTGGTGGCACAGCCAGGCGGCTAACTGCCAGGTCAGTCGTTGAAAGCCACCAGAAGAATGAGACTTTCTACTCGTGAGTTTACAGTTGAAAATCCGCAGGTCTACACTGTCCTAAAGGGTCACTAAGAATCAAAAATGACCTGATGACAGTGAAGTTTTGGAGTTTACACTCTGCTATGTATCTACACTTTGCTTTTGGCATCTGCATATGTTTAATGGATCAATAAGTGGACTGAATGGGGGAAATCCAGAAGCAAACAATTCAATAAAAACAATGAATATCTGTAAAGAAAAATTGAAAAAAAAAACAGTGCTTTTTTCTTAATTAAACTGCCTGCCTCTGGAGTTACTCCACTCCAGTTCACCTTTGGATTCATAAAACAAAAAAACAAAAAACAAACAAACAAAAAACAATAGTGGGCACATACCAGATAGCAGAGGCTGTCTTCAGTACTGAGAATGTAATAAGGAAGCTATAACCTCTTGGAGCTCACAGTTGAAAAGAGGAAATAGAAAGACTCCTAAGTACTTTTTCTGTAGGGTGACAAAAACTTTTAAATACACATGGGACTTTTAGAATAAGCGTCAAGAGGATGATTCCTGTGATTGTGGTGGTTATTCTGCACCGTGGGACAAAATGCTACCTGATCCAGCTGTATCTCTGCAGCTCAACTGTCTTAGAAAATAGGTTTTCTAAGAAAATAGGGACAGGTTTTTCTTTTTTGGTACTTGTTAGGGGCCATCATGCAAGTTCAATTATCAGTGACCTCATTTACACCTATATGGAACAAGACCCCACCATGAGCCTATTGCAGGCAATATGTCACCATATGTCATCAAAGGTGTTTCTCTTTTTAATTGACCCTCTGCTTTCAAAGCATTATGTCCTTCTCTGGGTACTGGTTCCTTCTGGCACACTCAAAAAAAAAAAAAACTGAACTCTTTGCCATGAAGTTGATCTGACGCATAAGCCCCCAGTAAGATGGCCCCTGTGGGTTTCTGAAATGAACACTTGAATGGAGGAGACAATCTCATCTTTTTCCTGTGGAGAAGAATGTGTTTTTCCAACTTTTGACCTTTTTGTTAGCAGCCTGGCTTGTAAGCCACTACACAGCAAGGACTCCTGCTCCTTCTGACAACATCTCCCAAATATGGGCGGTAAAAACTTCCTTGCTTCTAAGGAGCATTTGGACAATTCTTTTTCCAATAGCTTTGTTCATTTTCTGTCAACCCATAGTATATGCAATATTTCTTGCCTACACCTTAATTCAAAGGCATCAATTATCCTTCAGTTTTTCTTATTCATTGTCCAGTTTTCAAATGCACACAAAATTCATTCGATATTTAAAATACCATACCTTGGGTAAGGTGTGCATCTGTGCCATCTGTGCATCATAACTTTTAAGAGATCTTTTGTAGCAGATTGACACAATGCGATATGTCCTTCAATTTCTTGAGTAATGATTTCATGGGCTATTTTTATGGAGCCAAGTAAAATGTAATCCTTGACAACTTTAATTATTTTCCCTCTGTATCTTAAGGAGGCTTATTGGTTAAATTTAAAGAATCTGTGTGTGTGTTGAGATATAATACTCTTCTCTTTCTGATAGTGAGGTTGTACTATTAGCATATCATACATAGCTTCCTAAGAAGTCTTACTCCAGCTTTGTATCAGCCTTTCTCCACACACTCTGGTCTCTCAACGTATTTACTCAGCATACAGATTGAATAATATGAAAAAAGGGTTCAATGCAGAAAGACACATTTCCTAATTTTAAACCATGCATACAATATCCCTTTAAACCATGCAAATATTCTGCTTGAATAACTATTTCTTAATGTATGTTTAGGTTCTGAAATAATTAAATTCTCTAGAATTTCCATTCTTTGCAATTTCATATATTGTTTATCATATCTAAAGAGGTGCATATGAAAAAAACAGCAAAAACACAAATAAATACATTCCTGGTAGTACCTACTTTCATGCAAGATTTATATTAAGTGAGTAATGACATATCCCTTGTTTCAAATCTTCTGAATCCAGCTTAAATTTCTGGCAGGAGGCTGTTGATAGCTATTACAATCGTTTTAAAAATATCTTTAGCAACACTTTACTTGAGTGAGATATTAATACTGCTTCATGATTTCCACATGCTGAAGGATAGCCTTTCTTTGGATTGGGGAAAATGAATTTTTAACATTCATGGCAAAAGGAACCCTGGTGGCACTATGTACTAGGCACTGGGTTGTTAGTGAGGTTGGGGGTTCAAGCCTACCGGTGCTCAATGAAAGAAACACAAGACTGCCTGCTCCTATAAATATGTACACAATCTCAGAAACCACATACAATGTTGCTATGAATAAGAATTATCTCCCTGGTAGTGGCCTTGATTTTGAGATTCCACAGTTTTGGCAAGTAGCTGTATTCCAAAATGATAAGCGAGCACTTGAACCTGTGCATCTTTTGTTGAACATTTCAGTTGGTGAACTGTCACTTCCTGAGGACATTTTTGTCACTAGTACTGTCAGTGCAGCTGGGTCTTCTTTCTTCCATACTACTATTTCTTAACCACCCCTCCTGAAATGATTTTAGGTATGACAAATTGTTTTTCATACCTCTATGTGTATATTCCTTCCATCTTTTTGGTATTTACCATGGAATCTTTTACTACGGCAATAATTCGGGCATGAATCCTTTCGTCAATCCCTTCAGGTTGAGAAATGCTTCCCTTTTGATTTTCTAACTCCAAATCATTTCATTAGAATGTTTTGCTTTGTCTTGTGAACCATCTTTTGAAATTGTCTCTTCAACTCTGTGATAAAGTGAAATTGTTTCATCGGGTTCATCCAGCCATATTCTCTGTCACCCCCATCCAATGAATACATGGAAGCCTGAAATCAGGTGTGGAAGGATCTAACTCAGGGAGTCACTGTAGTTTTTCAATTACTGTGTAAGAGTAAGCCAATTCAACAGTGGGAAGTGGACCCTCACAACCACTGAGAGAGAAAAAGTCACAAGCAGAGAAACCATGAGATTCAGTGTGTCTGAAATGAGAGACTGCAGCACCAAGATTATGAAACAGAGCAAGGGAGCCATGCTGAGACCAGGAGGGGGTGCACAGGAACAGTAGCACCAAGCCTATTAGGGAGAGCCGTGCAATTCGTGGTCCAAAGAGCACGGCATAGACAAGGGAACATGTGGCTGAGAAGCTGAGGACGTGCTGACCATACTGGCTGAAAATAGCCACTGACAACAAAAGGACTGTATCCTTAGCATTTTGCAACACAAGTCATGAGTATTATCTGAGTTCTGTGTGGCATTTCAGTGAGTCACCAAACCCAGTGCAGAGTCAAATACTGTGGGAAAGATGGTTGGTGTCAATGTAGGGTAAGAAAGGTATAGGATAGAGAGGCATGTCTCACCTCTTTTTGTAACTGTTGGCCTTCGGCTGCTGTACAGTTGTATTCCCTTTTTTCTTTTTCAAACTCTTTTACTTAATTATTTCTTCATTTCCTTTTAGCATTCTGTCTTCAATAGCAAGTTTTAGAGTCCCTTTCTGACATTGATTTTTATCTTTTTTATCTTTTCCTCCTGATGACCTTGGGTTTGATTCATGTATGAAGTCCTTAATGTCACCCCACATTTTAACTAGTATTTGACCATTAGATTTCAATGCACCTAGTTGCAACTGGAAATGGTCTTTAAATTCAGATAAGGTATACTCAGTGTTATATTTTAGCCATCCTGGACTGGCTTTAATCGTCTTCAGCTTCAACTTGAACTTACATATGAGCATTTGATAGTCTGTTCCACAGATGCTTAAGGTCAGACTGCTTGTCTGACTAATAGTATGCTTCTCTATGATCTCTTTCCACACCTGTAGTTTATTTGATTCCCATGTACCCTATACTATGGGATTCTTGCATATAGTTCTTAAACAAAGGAATTTATAATGAATAAGTTGCTGATCTTGGAACATTTTATCATGACATCTCCAGCATTGTTTCACTTGCCCGTGCCATATGTTCCAAGTACTGATCCTTGTTCTTGGTTTCCTACTTTTAAATACCAGTCTCCAAAAGTTATCTGTGCTTCCTCATTGGCATTTCATCTTTTTCAGACTGCAGAAATTGATAAAACATACCAAATTTCTTCATCTTTGGCCTCAGTGATTGGTGTATAAATTTCAATAATACATGACTGGCTTTCCCTGTAGAAATAAGGATTATTATCTTATCACTTATAATCTCATTATACTTCTAGGTAAGTCTTGAAATGTCCTATATGATGATAAATGGCATTTCTCCTCAATTTGTCATTTCTGGCTTAGTAGACCATATATGCGTCCAATTAGAAATGACCAATATCGGTTCATTTCAGTTCACTAATACTTAGGATATTAATTTTATTCCATTTAATTTTTGACAACTTTGAATTTTCCTAGATTTATAATTGATCGTTTCTATGCTTTGATTATCAATGGATGTTTACAACCCTTCTTATAATTTTTAGTAGTACCTAGTATGAAAATGAAGTAAAAAAGCATTACTCCACCACTGTCATTAAGTTTCACTCTACTTTTGAAGCAACAACAGCTTCTCAGTTGTGTTTTTTATTTCCTGCAGCCTGAGAGGTTCATCTTCCAGCATGACATCAGACAATAATCAACTACTGTTCATAAGGTTTCCAGTAACTGATTATTTTCATTAGTAGACCATGTCTCTCTTCCTAATATATCTTAAGTCTGAAAGTTTTAATGAATCCCTTTCACCATGAGTGAGTTTACTGATCTTTGTAATACTGGTAGCATAGTGTACAGCAATGCACCACTATACAAAAGCAGACAGCTATTTGATAGAGAGAACACATTAGACTTGAGAGTACATTGTGTGTATTTCATGGTCTGTACTAGATAGAGTCTAATTCTCTCTTTTGAAAGTATCACACACCGAAAGGGGCACAATTAGGAGCAAGAGATACGAACCAAGAAACATCAATGGGAAAAATATATGAATTAAAAAAGAGGTGATCTAGAAAACTAAGAAAAGCAAAAGACTCAAAAATGACTACATACTAAGCAAACAGTGATGAGTAGCCAAGTCACTTGGATGATAGGACAGGAGGAAAACATATTGGAATTATTTTGTTGTCTGAGAATCTTTATGGATGGGTCTTAATTTTCTTCTTTGTGATAAGATATATCATTAACTAAAATAGCAAGAAACTGTTTATGCTCTTTAAACCTTAAAAATGCCTAACTTATGATTTCTGATCTAGACATGCACCTGCTAGAAACTTTCTCCTAGAGAATAATTTATTCACTACTCAACTAATTATTCAGTAGTTATATTATCTGCCTAAAAGTTTCTGGTGGCTTACTGATGAAAGTGCTTTGTTGCAAAAAAAATTGTTTGTAAGTTCTAAACTACCAGCCATTCTGTCAAGTGAAGGTGTGGCAGTCTGCTTCCTTAAAGATCAAGGTTTGGGCTGAGCCCCGGTGGTGTAGTGGTTGTGTGCAGGACTGCGGCCCACTGGGTTGGTGGTTCAAATCCAGCAACAGCTTTCCAGGAGCAAGGCTGGGCCTCCTATTTCCAACAGAGGGCAGTGATGCCAAAAAAAGTTCAAGGTTTATGGAACCTTGTAGACTAACTCACTCCAGGAGGTTAGCTAGGAGTCAAAATCTACCCAATGGAAATTAGTTTGGTTTGGTCTGATACTACCTGCCAAGAAGTCGTCTAGGCAATGGAATTCCAGGAAATTACTTCCTCTCTCTTCAATACATAGTACTAATATAAGTCATGGATACTTTTGCATTCATCTAGACAAGAGGTTCTCAACCTGTGACCCCTTTGGAAGTTGAATGACCCTTTCACAGGGCCCCTAAGACCATGGAAAACACATATTTCTGATAGTCTTTGGAACTGAGAAACAGCTCCTCCATCTGTCTCCAGACAAGTCTGCCCACATACAGATACACCCACATACAAGAGCCCAGCATGAAGACTGTTACCCATGCTATGCCATGTTTTAAGACAAAATGTAATTTATCTGTAATTAGAAATAAATATTTCTCAATATATAATTACATATTGTTCTTGATTAATCAATATGCTACAATTATGTTCAATTTGTAACAATGAAATACTTCTTGCATATCAGATATTTGCATGACAATTCATAACAGTAACAAAATCATAGTCATGAAGTAGCAACAAAAATATTTTTATTGTTGGCGTCACCACAACAGGAAGAACTGTATTAAAAGTTTCAAGGCATTAGAAAGGTTGAGAATCACTCACCTAAACTATCTTTCTAGACTGTGTTTCCCAGAATACAAGTTTTGTTTTTCTGTTGTTTTGTTTTATTTTTGTTCCCATATTATCTTTAATGTCTAGAACATAATAAGGATACTTATCAGAGTTCTGAATGAATATATTGATTATATACTGTTCCTTTGCAATGCTGGTTTAGTTTCTTTAAAAGTAATATGTAAAATAGAAAGAGGTTGTTATTTTTTGAATTATAACTCCCCAAATGTGACTCAATGTAATTATCCTATTTACTGTAAATGCTAATGTCTATGACATTAATAGACTAATGTCTATGACATTAAGTAGATGTAGTTAAGTTAATGATACAGTTATGTTAATGAGAAAGGAAACCTGTTGTTGCTTTCTGGTAAATGTTGCATTGCTAATGATAAGGTCCAAGGTTCAAACTCACTAGTGTCTCCAAGAAAGAAAGATGAAGCTGTCTACTCCCACATATATTTCCAAAGCTTTGGAAACCATATGTAGGGTTGTTAGGATTTGAAATCCCTAACAGTGTCTTTGCTTCTTTATTTTTTATGTTAAAAATAAAAATAGAATTTAAAGGATTGGCTGGTATTTTGAATCAATCTCTTTTCAGATATACAGGACATTAAATAAATGAACAGGAAACAGAGTGACCCTTTCCCCAGCAAGAAAGAAGAATTGGGAGCAAAGCACATCATTCTGACCCAGCATCTCTGTGATAAACTTCCCAGGGGAAGGTCAATAGTAAGCTACATATAGCTCTCCAAGAAACACTGGGCCCACAGATGTTGAAAGGAGATAAGCCCCTCTCTCCAGACCAGCAGAGAAAGAAAGCTTTCCCCTGGAACTGGAGGACAGATTTTGGACTTTTAACTTTTCATACTTTGAAAGTGTACATGAATGTTTGTTAGAGTCACCCATTTATAGCACCTATAACAGAACTAGATATCTAAGACAGAGATCGATTGATCGATTGATATTTTTTCCAGTTATAAATTTCTGAATACCTGAAGCTTAGGTTAATTGACTTGGCATATAAGTATGCATTTTTTGCAAATGAAATGCATCTGAAAGTTTGAGATCATGCCTGCTTTGCTAGTCTTTGACACTATTAATACTCATATTACTTTGAAAATGTAGTTGCTTTCCATTCACCTGACAACCAAGTGTTTGTCAGAGTAGAACTGTGCTCCTTGGTTTTCAATGGGCTGATTTTTCAGTGACGGGCTTTTCTTTTGAAGTGATTCTGGGTGGACTTGAGCCTCCAATACTTTGGTTGTCATCCAAACACAATCACTATTTGCAAAACCCATGTGAACTGGACTGCTAACTTCTGGTTCAGCAGTTCAAACCCATTAACAGCTCCGTGAGAGAAAGATGAGATTTTCTGATCTCACAAAGATTATGGCTGTAGAAATCTTCGGAACAGTTCGATTCTTCCTGTATCAGGACCAAAATTAGTCAGATTACAGTGAAGTTTCTTCAAGTTTAAAGTAAAGTCACTATAATGATATTCTTAGAATTACTTCAAGAGAGAGAGAGAGAGCTCGAAGCAAGTATCTCTGGTGTTGCAGGGAAATTTTATTTTACATTGTCATAGAAGACTCAATAATATACTTTAAAATCCATTTAGCTTTGTTTGATTACTGATACTAAGGAACAATGGTCCATACCCTTCTTTTATAATTCCCTCTCTATATCCAAAAACCAATGTGATTTCATTCTTAGTGAAGACTTATATTCATTTCTAAAGAACCTTTGTTGTGTTAAGTTGCAAGAATATATCTCTTGATGAGTTCAATGTGAGATTCAATAGAGAGAAAATACCTGAGAAATTTTTGAAAACACTTGTAAGAATTATACCTGATACTCTGAAAGAAACTTTGTTGTTCAGGATAAAATGAGAAGCAATGAAATTAACAATCTTTTCAATTGCAATGATTCCGACACTTCACTCTGCCCTTTCTATATGTTATCTAACATGATGCTCAGAGCAGTCCATAAGAACAAACATATAATGATATTAAGACCAAAGTTTGGAAAGAATAAGAAGGCTAGTGATAAATATGGGAGCTGGGTCTTGAATACCAAATTACAACAAACTCACTGCCATCAAGTCTATTCCAACACATAGGACCCTGTAAGATAAGTAATACTGCCCTTTTGGGTTTCCAAGGAAATAGTCTTCACAGAAGCAGAAAGCTTTTCTCCCTTGAAGTAACTGGAGGATTCAAATTGTTAGCTTTGCAATTAGTAACCCAACATATAATCGATTATGCAACCAGGTCTCCTCAGTCTTGAATCTAGACTTAAATAAACCCAAAGTTGCACACTTTCTATGCTACCAGATTTCCTATAGTGAACTGAAAGTTGGGCCCTCAAAAAGTTATGTCCTCATCCTAAAATCTCCAAAATGTGCACATGCCCTTCTTTTTTAAAAAAAGGAGCTTCATAGATGTATGGAGTTAAGAATTTCAGGATAAGGTCACTCTGATAGAAAAGGGTAGGCACTAAATTCAATGTCAGATGCCCTTACAAAAGATATACAATGTTAATGAAAGTGGAAGGATTTGAAAAAGCATAGTAAGAATGATTACACAGTTTGAATAACAATGCCACTGAATTGCTCATGTATAAATGCTGGAGATGGCACAAATAAAATGTAAAAGTAAAGAAACTGCTCACACACATAAGATAGAGGAAGAAATTAGTTATGCAGCCATAAGTCAAAGACTGTCCTGAGCAATAAGAAGCTGGAAAAGTCAAGGCAGGAGCTTGCTTAGTGCCTTTGGATAGAATGTGGCCCACTGCCACCTTGATTTTAAACTTTTCTCAATAACTCTATGGTCATAAATAGATGCTGTTTAAACCCTCCTATTTGTGTCATTTTTTGAACTAATTATAGGAAGTTAGCATACTTCCTGAGTTGCTACTGAATTTGGGATAATTTCTGGATATTCACGAGCATAACCAGCCAAGGAAATCATCTTCTCTAACATTTTGCTAGTTAAAACTTTGATTCATATGTGAGATATATAATTTATTATAATCTCTGCCTTTGGTATTGTCAGGCAGAAAGTACAAATGCATGCAAAATAATTCATGAACAGTCTTCATCCCTATGCTAAAAAATCCTCATCCAATACATATTATGCAGACAAGATTCTCTTAGTTGCTGAGAATACAAAGATTAACAAGATGCAAAGTTTCATTTGCAATGACATTCCAGGTAGAAATAACCACTGGTTGCAGGCCTGATGGTAGACTAAACAAATTTCTTGAGTTCTAGAAACAAAAAAAATTTAGAATAACTGCAACATCACAAGTCTCCAAGTTCCAGTGTGAGAAATATCAATTGTGCCCGAGAACAGGTATAAAAACTCAGTACAAGTTCTGGTAGAAGAGTGGGCGACATATACAAGTACAAACCACAAAGTCAGCAGCTTGAAACTATTAGCTGGTCTGCAGGAAAGAGAGGAGTTACAGTCTCAGAAATTGAAAATTTCTATCCTGTCTGAGAGAGTCATTATGAGTTGGAACTGACTTGATTTATGGCAGTGAATGTGAGTTTGTTTTCTGAGCACGCTAAAATATAGTCCAGATCTTAAAAGCTGCAGAATTTCAGAAAATAAGTACATTATTAAGGTTTTGAAACCCTGGGAAGCATTCTTGGAAGAAAGAGGAACGGAACAGATTCCAATAGCATGAGTGCTCATAAAAATCGAAAACAATTGAAAAAGAGGAATTCAGTGGTTAGCCACTCTTCAGAGATCTTTTTCATTAGGAACAAAATGCAGTTGTAATTTTTCATCAAAGCAAGTCTCACCTTGTTTAGTTTTCTCATGCAAGTGTTTTTGAAAAACACTCTTTTGAGAAGGTGCTGTAGACTAACTGGAGGGGGTTTAACTCTGGCCCTGGGCTTTACCCACTTTTATGCTAGTTACTTCTCTAGGATTCAGCTGTCTCATCTGGAATATGGGGAAAACTCAGAAGCTTTCTCATCCAGTTTTTTTAGGGATTAAATCTGGTAATGTATTTCAAGCACTTAATAGCTGACCTAGTAAGGCAGCAAGTCAGAAGATGAGTATAGTTGTTCTTACATGCAGTGGAATCATCATCTTAGGAAACTCCTAGGGAGAAGCAATTGACCTTTCTGGCTCCCAAGGTTGACTGCCACAAGGAAGAGAGCAGATGTTCTTACCAAGTCTAACACCAACAGTGCTTCCTACAGCTCTTTTTTTCAGCTGGATTCTTTAGTTCATTGCAATGACCACCCAGAACTCAAAAATGATAGTCACGATTATTGGATTTGTTAAAAGTTAATATGTTACATCTCAGATGAGAAATGCTCAGAATACCCTTGTTCAGTCTATCCAGCCCTGTTTAGTCTTCAGCCCCTAGACCCTTAAGACAGACATCTCTGTGACCTTCGGTCACTAGGCCTGGTCTCTGCCCTGCTCAGGCAATATTGTAAAGCCTTTTAGGGCTGCTAGTAAAAGTCCCAAAGGAATGCGACTCCACTATTACAACTCAACCCAAATGCACTCACCTCCGACTCTGTGAGTCAGCAAACCTAGCTCCCCTAAGTAACTTCTCAAAAACACTTCACTCCACAAGCCAGCCTTCTACCCCAAAACTTCACTTGCTGTATGTGGGGGAGGTCTCGGCTTCATTTGCTATGTGGGCTGGGCAGACCACTGCTCTGGATCCTGGTTCTGCTGTTGCTGATCCTTTGTCATTCCTCCAGTGTCAACATTGGCTTCTAGTTCAAGGAGGTGTCATGTACAAGGATCTTGGGGTCCAAGGGGCATGTTCCATTTCTGCCCTTTCTCTCCTGCTAGTATTAAAACCTCCTCTTTCCACGTCAGAGATGGCTCATTTTATACACTGCAGGATTTTATACTACCATAATAAACAAGTAAAGCTCAAATTGCCCAAGATTTCATCATGTTGGATCCACAATCAATGCTCATGGAAGCATTGATCATGCTGAGATCAAAGGATCCATTTCACTGGGTAAATCTGCTACACACGATCTTTTCCTCATAGACCTGTGAAAAGTGAACACTGAATAAAGAAGAATGAAAAAAGTTAATGCACATTAACTATGGTGTTGGCAAAGAATTTTGAAATTACCATAGACTGCCATTAGAACAAACATTATCTGTCTTGGAAAAAGTGCAGCCAGAATGCTCCTTAGAAGCAAGGCTGGTGAGGCTTTCTCTTTCTACTTGGTGTCGTATTTTGAAATTCTTGTCAGGGGAGATAAGTCCCTGGAATAGAACATCCTTCGTGGTGAAGTAAAGGGGCAGTGAAGAAGAGAAGGCTTTGGGTAAGACAGAGTGATAAGAGTGACTACAACCATGACCTATGACAAAAGAACAATGGCAAGTGTGGCAAGGAGCAGGCACCGTTTCATTCTATTGAACTTAGCGTTGCTGTGGGTTGCAACAGACTTGGCGGCACTGAGCAAAAGCAGCAATAGAACACAAATCACAGTGAATTTATAGATACCCACTCATAGCTGGTTCACGCGACCCCATCCGTGTCTTCCCCTAAATTCTTACCAAGACTCACCAAGATTCCCATCTTATTCAGTGGGAATAAGAAAGTCATTTTAAATAATTCACTGCATTGTACGACCTCTTTCCCTGTACCACACACATCAGCCCCAGCGCACACACACACACACACACACACACACCATACTTAATGTGACTCCATATACTAAGACCTAAATATCATGATCGATATAGTTTTTATTAGCTGCATTTTTTAAGGCAAATCACCAGGCCTTAGTCTTGACCTGTTAACATGACCCACAATATTAACATCACCTAAAACGCCTCTAAACAATATATTTAAAACTTGTTGACCCAAACACAATGTTATGGTTTTGTTTTATTTTACATTAAAACAGAAAACTGAGATTCAGGGTTAACTTGAGATTCAGAGTTGACCCAGAAATGAAGTATATAAAATCCTATGGGATCTAAATGATATTCAGATCTTATGGGATTTGATGTGATGATCACAGCTCAGATGTTTTCCTCATATACAAGTCATTCAGAATCCACTAAGTACCTAAAATTCTAGGGGAAATCACATACACAGATAAGACTATGCTTTTGCTTTGGCTTTACTGTCAAATTTGTGTGTTTTTTGTGACTATGTGTATAGATTTTTTGACAGGACAGAGCAATCAGTAGGAACCACTTGACATTTTAGAACAGCCTCTTCTGAGAGGGAAGAAAAACAATACAGACAAAGGAAACAAGGACCACCACTGAAGACACATTTTATACAATCCAGAATGTGTCACCACTGCTGGCAGGATGCGGCCCACTCAATTGAGATGTTAAAAGAAGAAAGAAAGCACACAATCTTGATCTGGGTGGCATTCTCCTAACTTTGTGCTTTGTTTGGTCTGCCAGCCACTAGGTGGGGGAAGCACTGCTGCTAACAGTATTGCTTCAACTTGTCTGAATGCTTTTTAGCACAGGATGTTAGTTAGCTAGGTGTTAGTTAGTTAGTTAGTTAGTTAGTTAGTTAAATAATAATAACTCCATCTATAATTCTGGCTTCCATCAGGAAGATCAGAGAAAATCAGATTTCCATGAAGATCAGGTGAGTTTGATATGGAGATGACTTCAGTGGAAGAAAATGGATAAAGAAGAAAAATGCTCATCAAATAATAATGATAATAAAAATTATTATTATTATTATCTGAAAATTGCCAAATCATACCATTTATTCAGGCACTATCTTGGTGAATCATTTACTTGAGTATCCTCTTTAACTTTGCTTTCCTTTTCGCTGCCCCTTACCCAACACATCCAATCAATTAATAGCTGCCTCCATTTCTTATTTCTTTTGTGGGAGGACATCACTGCCCTCTGGTGGGAGTAAGAGGCCCAGCCTTGCTCCTGGAGAGCAGCTGCTGGATTTGAACCACCAACCCTGAGGGCTGCAGTCCCGCACACAACCACTACATCACCGGGACTCAGCCCCATTTTTAATTTCTAACTACTTTTAAAATGCACCTATGTCTTTCTTACTGATTGCTATGGTCTTACAGGACACAATATATTCTTTTGAATAGGTGCACAACTCTAATTAGCTTTCCTGCCCTAATTTATTTACTTTCCCCAAACCATTTTTTCCTTGCAAGCAGAGTAAGCATCTTATAATATGAACATCTCATCATGTCTTTATTTTGCATAAATGTTCTTCACTAGTTGCTCTCAGGATTAAGTACAAGCTTATTGACAATGATTTCTCATTGTTTATAATTTTCCATTTGTTTTACCCTTAGCTTCAGCTCTCATTTCTCTCCCCATTGATCTCCACTGGCTAGTCATAAACCCTCTTCCTAAGCATTGAACAGATCCAGTCCTTCTAAAGCATTTTGTCTCATGTTCTCATATACTATCATTGAGAATATTCCTTTTGACCTTTAGCCTATTCTTGTTCCTATCCCAACTTGGAATATACACTCTAATTTTTCATCTGCCATTAAATAGTCCTCAACCTACAATGTCCTTTTGTGTGGAGATATTTATTTCTCATGACAAGGGATGCTCTTAGAGCACTCTGTACTTAACTAAATATCAGAATTTTCTTTCATATAATTTTTGATGGATGTGCTCTCTTTGGACATAGGCACAGATTTCTATTTTATGTACCTATACTGTCTAGCTGTGTAGCATCTAACCAACGTTTAACTCATAGCTGCTGTTTAAGAAGTACCTTCTGAATTAATTGAATAAGAAACAAACCATCAAGCATCCATTGCAAGATTAGTCTGATTATAGACCCTCTTTTTGTGTGATAGGGCACAGAATCATCTTTAAAATGTAATTTTCTTTTCTAAAACAAATGGTCTTTAGACATTGACTTTGGGGAAATCACTCTCTTGAACTCCTCTGAAGCCATGCTGCTTAGCCACAATGACTGACAGAAGGTCTGTGCTGACTTGATGTAGTCAGAGGCCTAAGGCCATATTGCATATGGATATGATAATTTAGGTAAGGATTGAATTCGACAGTTTTAAAATGTGTTTAAGGTCTGTTTGTACAAGGATTATATTGATCTTTTCTATCCATTGTTATTGATAAATGTGTGGTAGAAATGATTAATGGGAAGTATGAATACAGAGTTCATAGCCCCAGTGCCTTCAACCATTAAATTAGATCTGTTAAGGGGTTGGTAGGAAATCCCTGCAAGAAGGTTCTGAAAGTGCCTTGAGTGCTCTGGACACTTGAGATGGTTTATGAAAGAGCTGTTGGGAGACTGAAGGTTAAAAAGGAGCCATTTTGGTCTTCTGAATTTGAACTGGAGGTTTGCCGTTGAAGCTGGAAAAATTTGGACTCCTGAGAGAACTTTCCTCTCTAGAACAGAATTTTAAAGAGAGCACTGTGGGCAGCCTGAAGTGCTTGCTAGGTGACCCTCTGGCTGCTGAGTGGAAGTTGGAGAAAAGTAGCAATAGAGAGGCTGAGTCTGTCTACACGCACCTGTGAACTGGGATCACAGGACTGGAGGAGAAGATGAGAGCTGGTTGGCTGGCCCAAAGGATAGAGCTGGGTGGAACCTGAATCTATGCCATAACCTAGCCCAAGGGGGCTACAGTTGTTGAGATTTGTGACGAGACTCCTGGTCAAAAGCTGAAGTGGCCAATGGATACCCTGGTGAGGCTAAGTGAGGCAGCCCACAGTGAGCTGACCAGAATCCAACCAGGTCAAGATAAGATTTTTGAGTCTGTGAATTGGAGCATATTGATGCTGACTTTGTACACAGTCCATGGAGATTTGGCTTTCTTATGGATACAGACTCAACCGGTTCCAACTGGAGTAAAGATTTTTTCACATCAAAGAACAAGTTTGCCACCTCAAAGTGCTGGTTGATATAAGTGGGTAATATGGAAATTGAATGCAGAAAATGAGGGGAATAAAGGCATGAAGTATCTTGTTTACAAACTTTCATGGGTGGAGGAATATGTTAACAGGATTATGGCTTAGGTATATAGTTTAGCTGACATAAATGCAATTGTCAGGCATAGATTATTTTGTTTTATTCACTCATAGATTATTATGTTTAAGTCAGGTTGCCATATTTTCAGTTGTACACATCTTTGTTTTAATATGCTAGATTATATTATTGTACTGTTTTCAAGTTATGTATGACTAAAGACTTGTGTGAAGGTGTCAAGTAGACAAGAGGCAGTCTGTGGGAGCTACATGATTTCATGTCATCTTGAAGATAGATAAAAAAGTTTAGCTTGTCAATCAGGTCACAGGATGGTGGTGACTCCTTGTGGGCATGGCCTTCTAAGGAGGATTTCCGGAGACACCCCCCCCTCTTTCTCTGCCTTCACCTTACTGTTGGTTGACCCTGGTTACTGCAAGTCCTGTGATACAGCCACCATCATTAGGTCCACACAAACAATTTTGCCCCCTCTGGCCTGTTTGCTTCCTACATTCTGCATCATTGCATGTGGTTGCACTGTTCTCAAGAGGGACTTACTGACTAGTATTTTATTTATGGACTTGATCTGGAATGGGGTTGGATGTTTGCTTGGAATATAATTATTTTTTTATTTTTGGGGGTGGCATCATATAATTACTTCTTGAGATAATGCTTTCTGTTATACATATATAAGTGTCACTGGGATTTGTTTCCCTCATCAAACTGACCTAGTACAGCAAGACTGTGTCATCTGCTTTCCTTGGATTGTTACAAAGCCTCTGCTAATCCTTATGCCATAATCTTCTTCATCTACTCAAGTTTCTTGGACTTTTTGCTCAGCATGCAAACTGAATAAATTTGGTGAAAGGATAGAGCCCTATTGCACACTCGGCTTGATTTAAAACCATGCAACATCCCCCTGTTCTGGTCAAAGCATTGCCTCTTGGTCTATGGCCAGGTTTTGCCTGAGTGACATTGGGTGGTCTGGTATTTCCATTCTTCACAATGAGACACATCATTTGTTATAATGCACAGAGTTGAATGCCTATGAATAAAAGAAGTGATGCACTCTCTCACTTTCAAACAAGATCCATCTAGTGTGAGCAATTGTATCACTCTTGCCATGTCCTTTCCTGCTGTTATTAGGAGCCTTTGAGTCAGTTCTGACAGGGAGGCACCTGATAAAATAGCAGCATCACCAGGTTCTGTGCCATGCTCACAAGACTATGTTTGAGCCCATTGCTTCAGCCACTGGGTCAATGCATCTTCCTCCATTGTGCTTTCCCTCTACTTACCCAGCATGGTGTCTTTTTCCAGGGACTATTCTCTCCTCATAACATTCCCAAAGTACATGATATGAAGTCCCACCACCTTCACTTCTAAGGAGCCTTCTGGTGGAACATATTTCAAGATAGATCTGCTTTCTATTTTGGAAGTCCATGATACTTTCAATATTCTTTTCCAGAACTAAAATTCAAATGCATTCATTATTGTTCTGTCTTCCATAGTCAATGCCCATCTTTCACCTGTATAGTAAGTGATTGAAAATACTTAGTTGGGGCTAATCCCTCGTGGCGTAGTGGTTGTGCGTGAGACTGCAGCCCACTGATATGGAAGTTCAATTCCAGCAGTGGCTCCACAGGAGCAAAGGCTGGGCCTCCTACTCCCACCACCAGAAGGCAGTCATGCCCCAAAAAACAAAACAAAACCCCCAAAAGAAAATACTTAGGTCAGGTGCACTTGAGTCCTAAAAATAATGTCTCTGTTGTGGTCTTGTGCAGCAGATTTACTAAGTGCAATGCTTCCTTTGCTACATGAGCCTTTATTGTAGACCCAAGTAAGGTAAAACCTTTCACAATGTTAATCATAGTTTTGTCTATCATAATGTCACCCAAGAGCCTGGGTGTGAGGATTTACGTTTTCTTAGCATCAAATTGTAACCAATATTGAAGGTTTCAATCCTCGGTCTTCATCAGCAGGCACTTGAAGTCCTCTTCATTTTCAGCAGACAAGACTGGGCAATCTGCCTTTTGCATCTTGTTAATGAGCCTTCCTACCATCCCGATGGTGCATTTTTCTTCATATGCTCTTTTTTATAAATTTAATCATCTTATTGGGGGCTCGGACATCACTATCACAATGCATACATACATATACTGTGCCAAACACCTTCACAGACCTGTTATTGTCATCATTCTCCAAATTTCTCCTTTCCCAATTGAGCCTTTGATAACAGCTTTTCAACCCTTCTTCTCCCTCCCCCCGCACCACCACCCCTCAATAAATTAGGATTACTTTGTCATATCTTACGCCGCCCAACTCAGTCAACAGATTCAGTAAGAGACCACGCCTGCCTGCCACACGACTTTCTTAATTTTATACCATGCAGTGCTCCTTTGTTTTGTTCACAAAACAGCTATGGATCAACCTCCAGGTTTCACATAGGCACAATTAAGTATCAGGAATTCCCATGCTTCTCAAAGCTATCCATATCTTTGTAGAATTTCTAGCAGTTTCTTCTTGTTCTACTGCTTTAACAGATCTTCAGCAAGGTTTTACCTGAATATATTATTAATGATAATGTTTAATATATTAATCACGTTCCTTTGGTATTGACACAAATAATAACCTCTTCCAGTCAGTTGGTCTATAACTTTCTTCCAAATTTCTTGCCCAAGTTTAGTGAGTGTTATCACTGGTCCATCAGTTTGTTGAATCATTTTAGCTGATATTACCCTGGCTTTAGCACTTTGTATTTTTGTACAGGGTGAAGAATCAGCTTAATCCATCCTTGTAATCACAGCCCCCTCACCCCATTTTTTAAGCAGATCAGTTCATTCAAATTAGATGCCATCTATACTATATTGATTTGTAAGTATTTTCTATCTTACAGTATGCCTAATTTTAAAGCAAATTTTGCTTTATTTTGAATATATTTTGTACAAATACTCTGAAGGGATTGAAGATGAATCTTGTATCTGATAAAGAATCATTGAAGTGTATTTAAGTTTTTCCAAGAATTGGCTATTGTTAAAGATTTTTAATATAGTGTCTCCTATATTTACAAAGACATGCCCTCTTTTGGGATTATTTACTGGGTTAAGTGGGTTCTGAATTATAGGACCTTTAAATTCTTTCATCATCATGGTAGATTAAAGAAAGTGTGCTCTGATGTATGCAAATTCATAAGCAAAGGAAAGAATGGGTATGGTTCTTTCACTTGGATGGAGTTAAGAGAAGTGATAATGAAACAAATGGAATATCAGTTAAGTAATATTTTATCTGATCTAATTTTCCATTTGGGCTTTCATTTCACCATTAAGATTGTATTTCTGCCACACTAGACAAATGAGAGGATTACTAAGATAATTCTAAGTTTCCAGCCATCCCCATCCCCATCCCACCCTACTCTCACCCCAATAGAAAGTAAGCAATTTAAAGCTCTTTGAAGATTGTCAAAATTCCCCAAGTACCTAAACAGCTAGGAATGCATGCCATCCATTTCTCTAGTGGTTACAAATTTTATGTTTTTACTAGGCAAGTTTGTTAGAGAATGGCATATGTTGATGGTAAAATTATGGCTCCAATAAGACTAATCTTTTTGACTTCATTTTCTTTCTATGCCATCAAACCTGATAAAGAGATAATGTAAGAAAAAGTCAAATAAAAATGTATATAGTAAGATAATAATTGTGGACAATAACCTTTATATCCCTCAGTGTTCAGAGGATTGAGTTTCTCCTACAACTTATGTTTCCTTTATGTACCCTAAGAATCTTTTCAGAGTGTGTTTTTCATTTTTATTTAATATCCAGGGAAATAAAATGACAGTGAACTACCACTGCATGCCCTTATATGATCTGTGTTTTTATGTGACTGCTGTCTTTATTCTTGTTGTCCCCCTGTGGTCCTTTATTTCCCCAAAGTCAAAGTGTATTGTTTACTCAATTTATTAAATCACATGGTGTGTTCACAGAGTATCTAATACTCTCTGTGGGTATACTAGAAATTTCTCAGTCAAAATGTCATTTGAAACAACATCATGGATGTTCCGGGAACTTCCTGGCAATTCAGCATCTTGAGCTCTACTGCAGATTCAGTGCATCAAAATCTACACTTTGAAAACCATTCTTGGGAATCCTGCCCACGTAAAAGGTTGAGAAGAATGAAGTAGAGCGTTAAGAAATACACGAGTATACATTTATTTAAGCTAATGGTTAAAATTACATGTGTCTTGAACTTGTGCAATTTCAAAGTATAAACTTAAAACACTTGTTCTTAAAGATAGTAAGAATCACATTTCAAGTTGTTTGAAAATGATCATTTCTAGGCTTCCTCCTCAGACATTTTGATCCCATAAGGTAAGACGAGTGAGTGAGGCTATTAAGTGGGTCAAAGGCAGTAGTTTGAAACCACCAGTCACTCAACAAGAAAAAGATGAGACTTTCTACTGCCATCAAGACTTCTTGGAAATCCAAGACTAGGCAGTTCTATGCTGGCTCAGAAGTAACTGTAAGTCAGATGTAGCTTGACGGAAGTGAGCTTTGGTTCAGGTTTGGGAGGGTGAGAAAGGTCTTTGAGGTCTGTATTGTGTCCAATTCCCTAAATTATAAAAATGCAAATGACACATGTTGCTCAAAGATAATTACTTTCGCAAACAAATGACTTTAAAAGAACAGTACCTACTGTGAACCAATGACGTGGCGCCGTGAGTAACTGGAAGGTTGCTACTTCCAGTCACTCCCAGGAAGAAAGATGGGACAACCTGTAAAAGTTTACAGCTTTGGAAACTCTATGGGGCCAGTTCTTATCTATATGGTCGCTCTCAGTCAGAATCATACTGAAGGCAATGGTTTGTTTTGTTCGAATGTCAACTAATGCAGCTTTTCCTTGGGTGTTATGAGGTCAGTATGTAAGAAGGGCTTATCGCCCATACACCATAATGACAAACACAACAGCAAACCATTGCCAATGAATTGAACTCAATGCATGACTATTCCAGATATTCCAGATTAGAATTGCTCCACAGGATTTTGGGGGTCTATCCTTATGAAAGCAGATATCCAGGCTTTCTCTCCTCATGCCACTCAGTAGGTTTGAACTTCTACCTTAAGTAAACCATTTGTCCCACTCAAGGACCTCAGATCATACAGGGGTGCAAATAAGGTAAGTTGGTAGTGAGTTCAAAGCAAAATGACTGAGATTATATGGATCCTACAATCGTAAGATCTATTATTCTAGAAGACCATAAATTCTTATAGAATATTTATTCACTGTAGGAACTGTTTTAGGAAAATCCCTGTCTCACAACCTGTTCTTTCCTACTTAGAAACTTTCAGATGTTCTTGAAAGAATCAAAAGATCCGAAGGCAGGGTTATAGGAATAGTTACAACCCAGTTAAAATATTTAAGTCATCTATCATTATCAGAAACATCAGTTATACAAGAGAATGAAAAAGAAGTGGAAATAGTTAGAATGTGTAATAAGTGCAGTATAAAGAGATTGGTTGATCTTGGAATTATTGCTCTTTCCTAAAGAATATTTGATACATAATGATTGAAGCCATGGGTGGACTATGTCAGAATTTCTGTAATTTTATTGTGAGAAACCCAACAAAAACTCATTTGAATCTTACAAGAAAACCCACCACTCTCACAGCTGGGTGAACCAAGAGGAGCATCTTCCTGATTTCAGAGTCGATTAGAGGCAAATGTCAAAGGATATCAGAGCTCTGACCTCTTGAATCACTCAGCTGAACTCCTATCTGTTAATCCTCTTTCTCAGACAACCAAGAAAATATAGCTAGAGAATGGCTTCTGACTGTATCATGTATATAAAATGCTAGAGCTTGTGATTGCAAATGAAATATTATTTTCCTTGGTAGCTTTCACAAAGCCTCCAGGAGAACTACCAGAGGGTCGGTGTTGGTTATATGCTTCAGTCTAAAAGCATCACTCAGGCCAAATAGAAGAGTAATTTTATTAGTCAGAGTTGGATAGGCCAACTATGGGGGGTGGAGGAATAAAGTTCAGTCCATCCAAAGCACGTGGGCAGAATTACTGAGGAAAGAGGGCAAAATGAGCCCCAGAGCAAGGGTTTCTGGATAAATATAAATATGCCATCTAATGTTAATCAGGGTGAATTGGTTCATATCTTTGGCTGCTAATCAATAAAGGCTAAAGTCAGTAATTCTAGGCCAACATCGGGTTATTAGATAATAGTCCTTTCCATAGTTTAAACATCTTCTACCTGTTGTCATTGTTAGGTGTCTTTAGTCCTTGCTGGCTCTTGGTGACTCTATGCATAGCACGATGAAACACAACCTCAATCTGTATTATCCTAATAATCTTTCTTAAGTTTCAGCCCAATTTTGAATTCACAGTGTCAAGTTATGATATCCAGGGATCTTTTTTTTTTTCATTGTCCCCCACCACTTTACTAAGCATAATGTCCTTCTCCAGAGAGTGATCTTTCCTGATAACATGTTCGAAACACACGAGACAAAGTCATCCTTATCTTTCAAGAATTGTCTGGTTTTACTTATTCCAAGACAGATCTGTTTACACTTTAGGACTCTATGGAACATTCAACATAATTCATGAACACAATCGTTCAAATACAGAGACCTGGGAGATGTGTGATGTCAGTACCAATGCCATTAAATCCATGGGACTCTGCACCAACTGGCCAATCGTGCCCCTGCATTCTGCAGGATTGAGTGTGACTTCGTGATTCTGAAGAGGGATATATGGACTTGTATCAGACTTGTGCACTTGATCTGGACTGGGCTGAGATGTTTGCTTGAAACATAATTGCTCCTCTTATAAAGCTCCATCTTATATATATATAAGTGTCTCTGAATTTGCTTCTCTGACCAACCTGTACTAACACAGTCTTCGAAGTAGCACCCTTGTTTTTCAATACCTTAAAGAGGTCATGTGCAGTAGGTTTACCCAATATGATGCATTCTTTTATCTCTTGACTGCAGATTCCATCCGTGACCATTGGTTGTAGATGCGAGCAAGATGAAATCCTTGAAACCTTAAATCTTTTGACTTTTATTATGATGCTCCCTATTGGTCTCATTGTGAGGATTTATGTTGCAATCCTTAATCTTCATCAACAGCTTCTTCCAATCCTCCTCACTTTCAGTAAGCAAGATTGTGTCATCGGCATATCACAGGTGGTTAATAAAACTTCTTCCATTCTTGTTGCAATATTCTTCTCCACATAATCCAGCATCTTTGCTTATTAGTTCAGCACACAGACATAATATATATATATATACGAAAAGAATCCATCTCTGGAGCACACCTTTTTACTGATTTTAAACTTTGCAATATTCTCTTCTGTCCACACACCTGCTCCTTTATTCATGTACAGGTTCTGCATGAGCACAATGAAGTGTTCTGGAATTCTCATTTTTCTCAAGTCTACCTATAATTTATTATGAGCCACACAGTGCAATGTCTTTGCATAGTCAATGAAGCACAATTAAACATCTTTCTGCTATTCTCCACTGGATCAGCCAATATCTATCTGATATAAGTAATTATGTCCGTCTTTCCTCACTCTCTTCTGAATCTAGCTTGAACTCTGGAATTTCCTTGCTAATGTACTGCTGCAACCCCTGTTGGATGATTTTCATAAAATTTTATTTGCATGTCGTTTCAATGATTTCTTTATGAAATTTTAGCATTCACATTTCTTTGAAATGGGTATAAAAATGGTCAAGTAGCTGTAGTCCAAATTTTTTGTCATGGATAACTGAGTGCTTCCATGCTTCTTCAGTTTCTTGAAACATTTTAATTGGTATTCATTAATTCCTGGACCCTTTTTAAACTAATTCTGTCAGTGAAACTTAAATTTCTCTCTTCTACACCATTGATTCTTGCTCATATGCTACCTCCTGAAATAGCAGCATTGAATAGTTCCTTTTGGTACAGTGATTCTGCGGTTTCCTTTGATCTTCTTTTGATGTTACAGGCATCATTCAATATTTTTCCCACAGAATCTTTCAATATTTCATCTCAAGGCTTGAATTTTTATTGAGATCTCTCAGTGTAATATATGTTCAGTTTGTTTTTATCTTTTAAATATTTTTGTTCAGCTCTTAGATTTCATCATTTCTTCCATTTGCTTTAGCTACTCTGCGATCAATAGGAAGTTTCAGACATGCTTCTGATATCCACTTTCTTTCCTGTCTTTTTAATGACATTTTGTTTTCACAAATGATGATCTTGATGTACTTCCATTTTTCATGGGGTCTTGTCGAATTAGCGCTTAATGCATTTTAATGCATCAAATCTGTTCTTGAGAGGTTCTCAAAATTCAAATGGGCTACACTGAAGGCCGTATATTGGCTCTCAGAGATTTGCTTTCATTTTCTTTGGCTTAAACCTGACATTACATATAAAAAAATTATGGTCTGTTGGATAATGAACCCTTGACTGGGTTTTAGGTGCTAACATTAAGTTTTTCCATCACAAATTCCCCAGCTATTATCAATTTGAATCCTGTATATTTCATCTGGAATAATTCATACACAAAGACATGCAGATTTTCATTTTATAATACCTTAAGTCCCCATAATTATCCTGTGTCCTTTGGGAAGAGTCTAGCATCAGTATCATGTTGGAATTTCAAAAAAATCAGTTTCTATAGCCTTCTGCCAAAAGAACAAACATATCTGTCTTAGAAAAAATATAACCAGAATGTTCCTTTGAGTGTAGGGTTCCTATAAGTCAGAAGTGACTCTGTAGTGCCTGATAATTAACTAATGTTCCGGCGGATGGGGAAGTCACTACTATGGGAATAGTCTATGGCACAGACTCTCTTTGGGACCTGGGATCCCCCTGAGAACCTCTTAGATTCAGAGAAGAGAGATGGGACACTAAGGATAAAGAATGACGGACTAGCCAACTTGAAGAGGGATGGCTGGGCACTCCTCTGCACAGGAGGCCTGTCTTCTTCTCAAGAGCTGTGCCATTGGCCTCAGGACAGAGACCTGGATTTAATGGACTTTCTCCCTTGGGAAATGGGGTGGGAGGTAACATCAGAGATCTCGAATGACCCTGCTCCAGAGGCTAGTGTGATGCTGGATAGGCATCTTTTCACAAGAACAGCCTAGAATCAGAGAATAAGCTTCTAGTCACAAATGCTGTCCAGGCAGCGTGGAGGTTGCCAGAAGCAGAGATGAACAGACCATCTAACCTGCCCCACAGTGAACAGGCCGAGCAAAATAAAGATTCAGAAAGAATAATCTGGAGGAGAGAAAGCATTTCTCCTTTAAAAATCTGTTACCATTTGCTATTTGTCTGTTTTCTATAAATAACAAGTCTCTTTACTTTGTCAACACCCTGTAATTGTCTTATGTATCTAACTGAATCTCAGACCAATTTAGCATGCATAGAATAGTTGATAGCTGTGGTGTAGTTAGTTGACTCATTCCTAGCTGTCTTATGGCTGGCTGAAAGTGTGAGTAGTATACTACTGCGTGTGCAATGTGGACAGATGCCTAGGAAATAGTTCCCTAATATCTAATCTAATTTTAAATTTTCACTTATTAGTACATGATCCTGCTTTTAGGAGAATTTGATTTAGAAGAAAATCAGTTAGTGAGTAAATGCCTTAAATCTTTGCCATTTGATATGAATATTTAATAAGCATGGAAGTCATAGTGTGTATTATCCCACATTTTTGGAATTGGGATATAAATGTCATGATTACTCATTACCAACACTGAATTTTTAGTAACTTGAAGACAGCAATAATAAGTGTTTGAAACTAGAGAGAGAATAATTTTCATGGTTTCTTCCAGCTGTTGGTACCACCATTTTGCATCACAACAAGAAGTGGACATCTGTATAATATGGACAGACTGGTGAAAAGTAATAAAAATAGAATTCCATTTGAAAAACATTTTTACATTTTTCTTATTTAAGATGTCTTACCACCTGTCCATTATATCCTCCATCATTTAAATGGCTCCACCAGCCCACACACCATCATGATAGATACTGGGCAGAAGCCCAACATGATAATTATTGGTGCTCATCAAAACACCTCTTACAACTTCTTTCTTATTGTCCCTATTCTGCCCCTAGTTCCTTTATCCTTACTTGGGACACATGATCCCCCTTCTATTTCTGAAGCGCAAAAGACAAACCTAATGCCATCAAATAAATTCCAAATTGGATAACCTCTGATTTTTTTTTGGGGGGGGGGAGCATCACTGTCCTTTGTTGGTGGGAGTAGGAGGCCCAGACTTACTGCTGGATTTGAACCTCCAACCCAGTGGGTCACAGTCCCGCGCACAACCACCGCACCACTGAGGCTCAGCCGACCCTCTAATTTTAAAAGCAGAACTGCCTCTTAGGGTTTTCTTGGCTGTAATCTTTGCAAAGGTAGATTGGAAAAACCTTATTCCAAAATAGGTGCTATAAATCTAAAGTTGGAACGGCAAATTTTAGGTTTGTTAACCAGTGAAAAACTTTAGTGCTACCCTATAAACCATCCTGATACCTAACCCAAAAAGATATTCTTCTGGGTTTCTTTTTCAAAGTTTGAATTTCAAAGTTACTGAAAATGCTGGATTTAACTATAAATTAAAGGTTAGGGTAAGTTAGAATCCTGCACTCTTTCCTCTATTTTCACATTAGCAATTAGTCTTACCTACCTTTCTGTTTCTCATAATACCTCTCTGTGATCCTCAATTTTTGCTGGTAGTTATTAACACTCTACAATGTAGTCTTTGCTATTCTTAGTAAGCATAAATGGACATCAAATTATATTTATTCATTTCTATTGCTGGTAAAGATGATGAATTTCAGCCTTCTATATGGATCATGACTATGTATAAAGAAAACAAAAATCCTCACAACTTGAGCAATAGGCAACAGTAAAATAAACAGAGAGAAGGTTGAAGTTGACAAGGATTTTGTTGCATTTGGATCTTCAATCATTGCAAATGGAAATAGAAATAAAGGGATTAAAATGATGCATTATATTGAATAAATCTGCTGCACAAGATCTCTTTAAAGTATTGAAGAGGAAGGAGATCACTTTGAGGACTAAGGTGTGTCTTATCCAAATCATAGTATTTCCAACTGCCCCAAATGCATTTGAAAGTTGTGCATTGAATAAGGAAGACCAAAGGAGAATATATGCATTTGAATTGTGGGGCTAGAAAAGAATACTAAAAGTATCATGAACTACAAAAAGAACAATCAGATCCATCTTGGAAGACGTATAACCAGAATGCTTCTTAGACTTAAAGGATGGCGGGACTTTGTCTCATGAACTCTGGACGTGTTGTCTGGAAAGACCAGTCTTTGGAAAGGATATCATGCTTGGTGAAAGCAGAAAGACCCCTGGTGAGATGAAGTGACACAATGGCTACAACGAAAGGCTCAAGCATAATAATAATTGTAGGGATGCATTTGGCAGGGCCAAATTTCATTCTTTGTCCATGGGATTGGTAAGAGTCAGAATTTGCTTGATGGCACCTCACATTGGAAACATTTGGATAGTAAAATAAACCTACAGCTATACAGAACACTGGAGTTTTAGATTATGTGGATCTGTGTCCATAGATATCCAAATGTCTATGATATCACGAGGAGTCTCTTGTTCATGCAAACAATGACTGTAGCTCAGCGTCACCCATAGCCAGCTCAGAAGACAGGCTTGGTGCCTACTTATGGAAAAGCCAGCCATTGACAACCCATGGTATACAAGTCTTCATTGACACACGTGGGAACAGTCCAGATGGGAACGACAAGGTGATAGCGGTCATACATGTACAACAAAAACAAAACGCTCCACCCTCTAAAGTCTGAGTCCCGGTAACCCTGCAGAATGGAGAATGGTTCTCCAGGTTCTGAGGCTGCAACTATTTGTAGGCAGGAACCACCTCCCCTCTTTGGAATGTTCAGGAGTTTCCAATGGATGACGTGCAGTTAGCAACCCCAGCACTTAACCCACTATCCCACAGGGTGCCTTTGTGTGACTATTTAGATATCACGATATTGCTGGGAATGTAACTGACTAAAAATAGCAAGGGAAAACAGCGAGATTGTATGATAGGACCCTACCACTAGACTATATTGGTCCCACACCTTCTAATCTCATCAAAGAGTTCATCTCAGAAACTTACAGGGGCAGTTCTCTCCTGTCTCATAGAGTCCCTATGAGTCGGCATCAAGTCACTGATAGAGAGTTTGGGTAACCTTGTTGTTATGTCTTTACAATAGACAAACATTTTTATTTCAGTGAGACTATGATTTTGGTCTTCCTCGATCTGTCACAGAAGTTTAATCATCTTTTTTGCAGTTATTGTCTATTCTTTGTTTCTATGAATTCTCTTTCCTTTTTCCCTCTCAGTAGCATACACAACAAGGAATATATGTGTCAGAGTCACAACCTCTCACCATGCTTATTCAATCTGTGTGCTGAATGAAGCATCAGAGAAGCTAGATTATAAAAGAAGTTTATAGCATCAGGATTAAGGTAGGGCTTACTGACAATGAGTTATATGCAGATAACACAATGTTGCTTGCTGAAAGTGAGGACTTGAAGTACTTTCTGATGAAGATCAAGGATTGTAGCCAATGTGGTTTATAACTTAAGGTAAAGAAAACCAAAATACTCAGAACTGAATCAATAGGTAACATCATGGTAATCAGAGAAAATATTGAAATTGTTAAGTATTTCATCTTACTTGGTTCCACAATTAATAATTATAGAGGTAACAGTCGAGAAGTCAAATGGCATTGGGTAAATCTACTGCACAAGGTTTCTTTAAACAGTTGAAGACCTGGTGAACGTAGATAGAGATGAGCAACCTTGCTTCCAGAGAGAAAGCATTATAATTCAATTATGACAGATGTAACTAGGTCCAATAGTGTGTTAGTCCAGATAGACTAGAGGAACAAATTTCAGAGACACGCATATAGGTATAAGGAAAGGGTTTATATACAAAAGGATTGTGACCCTAAGAAGGCATCCCAATCCAGTCCAGTGCAAAGTCATAAGTCCAATAATAACCCATATGCCCGAAATCAGTCTATAAAGTTTGCTTCCAACTCAGGAAGTCACAGGTCAGTGGGTGCAGAATTCTGGCGCTGGCAGGGGTCTCCCCATGGCTCCTTGCTTCCAGGGCTCAGGTCCATCAACAGCATGCCGCTCCAGTTTCAGAGGTCTGTCTTCATCAGGGCTAAGCTGTGTGGTCTCTTCACCAGCTACTCCAGCCTCCCAGCTGCCACCATTCTGTGTTGCCTCTGAAACTAACTCCTAACAACTGGGGAAGATAGCTTCTCATCTTCACAAGGGAAATACTGCGAGATTTCCCAGGAATCTCAAGTGAAAGCCACGCCCACACAGAGGCCTCATCGGCTACTCAAGCTTTCTCCTGATTAACAGGTCAGACTCCACCCCTACATTTCAATTATAAAATTAACATAAGCACATGACTGCCACAAATAATAACACCTAATTATTTGACCTTCCTTTTAAAATGAGATGTATAGTTACCTTCATTTTACAGATATCCTTTCCTTTTAATATTAGATTGTCATATTTTCTTTTTATAAATCCATACCCTGCACACACACACACTTCCCCCCCCCGCATGCTCCCCCCACCCCAAGAGTCATTGATCCCAAAAAATTCCATAACTTTGATCCTCTCTGAATTGGTTCCTGTTCAGCCTACTACAAAGATGCCTTTATGGCTTCAAACCACCAAACATTCAGTCAGCAGCAGAGCACTTAACCATTGTGCTACTCATCCTTTTTATCTCTTATTCTCTTTGTCTTTCCTCCTCCATGTGGGACCCTCTCTTATATCTTCTCTTTGATTCGGTTTGGTTTTCCCACCCTGTTCTACAGGGTCACTATGAGTCAACATCCACTTGATGATGGCAGCAAGTGCTTGTGTGTATTAGTATATTTTTAATTACCACGAGCTCTTCATTGCTGACTAGTTCCCTTTCCTACTTTTACTATGTCATGGATCCCAAACCTTTCTATTTATAAAAAAAGTATTTCCACCATTGTCTAATACACACCCTCAAGTGACTTTCTAAGTAAATATTTTTGATAGGTAAGTGTTCTAAGCCAATGTAAGTCTTTAAATGTTTCACTCCCTGAATCTGTCCACCAAATTTTAGATTTGAAAATATTTTGTCACCAGACTTAATTATGCCTACATTCAAACATCAAGTGTTGAAAAAGAGAAATATATGACAGTTGATTCTCTGTCTTTAGTGATAACCCGTGTCTTTTGTTGTTCTTTGTTGCTGTTCTGTCTGGTTTTTACACCCCATTAAAGCTTTGCAGATCATTTCTGTGTCTTGGTGTTCCAGAGTTTCACAATGATGTTTGCATATTTTGTAGTTTTGTCATTTACCCATCTTTATATTTGTGTTAGTCCGGGTAGACTAGAGGAACAAATTTCATAGGCACGCATATGGATGCGTTTATATACGAGAGGAATGAGACATTGAGAAAGTATCCCAGCCCAGTCCAGTTCAAAGTCTTAAGTCCGATATTAGCCCATATGCCCGAGATCAGTCTATAAAGTCTCCCTCCAACTCACAAAGTCACAGGCCAGTGGGTGCAGAATCCTGGCGCTGGCAGGGGTCACCTCATGGCTCCTCATTTCCAGGGCTCAGGGTCCATCAACAGCATCCATTGCTGGTAGAAGCAACTCATCACTCGCAGGGGTCTCCACATGGCTTCTCCAGCTTCAGAAGTCTGTTTCCATCAAGGCAAGTTTGTGTGGCTTCTCCTACAGCTCCTGCAGCAGCTCGGACACTACCATCTTGTCTTGTCCGTAATTCCTTGTCTCTGAGACTAACTCCCAACAACTAGGAAGATAGCTTCTAATCTCCAGAAGGGAAATATCATGAGATTTCCCAGAAGTCTCAGGAGAAAGCCATGCCCACAAAGAGGCCTCATTGGCTACTCCATGGCTATCTCCAGATTAACAGGCTAGACGCCTCCCCTACATTTCAATCATGAAATTAACATACGCACATGACCACCACAATAATACATTTTTCCTTTTAAAACTTTTTTCCATTTAAAGAATATACACTATATTTTACATGGACTTCTCTTTATTTATAGACAATGTTCTTTAACTTGTTTACTGAGAGTTCCCCTCTCCTTAATAGTCTTTTCCTAGAAGTCCTATTAATTGGTTGAACCTTACCCCTAAAATGTACTGCCATAGAGAGGATTTCAGCTCATTGAGATCCTATAAAATAGACGAGATTGGCCCCACTGGTTTTGAACGGCGTGGTTTTTATAGGAGTGGACTGCCACATCTTTCTCCAAAGGAGTAGTCTATAGCTTCAAACTGCGGACTCCTCAGTTGCCAGCTGAGCACCTAACCATTGGGCTACTGGTCCTTTTGTATCTTACTTTCTTTCCCCTTGCCTGCCTCCTTCATGCTGTGGGAAACTCTTCTGGGTTTTATATTCTTGTTTTTATTTTTTATTGTCATCTAGCATATTTTAATTACCAAGAACTCTTTATTACTATTATTATTTTTATAGCAGTTTTTGCTATTTTGAATATGCAATATTTTTCTCAAAGTTCAATTAGAAGTTAAAAAAAAAACCCTGAAACAATTACATGTGCTTTTTAATACTTTTTTATTGGGGGCTATTAAAGCTCCTTTGACAATCCATACATTCATCCATTGTGTCAAGCACATTTGTACATACACAACTACCATATTTTAGTACAAATAATGTGTCAAAGGTTTTGAGATTATTTTTTATAAGCTTACTATACTGACATGTGTTTTTAAATGATGATGACTTCAATTTCAATGTATTTATTTTTCTTGTTCAATAGATTTGATATTGATTCTTTGGAAAGATACTTGCTGACACAACTTTGATTTTCAATAGCAGACTCTTACCAATCTACCTTGAGTTTTTAACAGTTCCACTCCTGCGAGACTTCCTTTCCTGATCTATAAAACTCGTTCTCCAACACAAGTAGAAATCATTTTTTCTGTCCTAGAAACAGTCTTCCCCAGGGAGGTGTGTGGGTCTGTGTACCCCAGGTGTGTACAGTTGACCCCACCTCCCAGCTGGCTGCCCACCATGCTCAGGCTTACTTAGCTTTCTCCACTCACATTTCCACGTCAGGAAAAACTATCTGACTAATTAAAACAAAAAACAAAAACAAACTCATTGTCATCAAGTAAAGGAGCACTAACACAGACAGTATAGGACAGAGTAGACCTGTCCTGTATGTTCCAAGACTGTAACTCTTTTTTACCCCAATTATTTTATTGGGGGAATCTTAAAGCTCTTATAACATTCAATACATCATTTGCATCAAGCATATTTGTACACATGTTGCCATATTCACTTCCAAATATTTTCTACTTCAGCCATTGCTATAAGCTCTCTTTCCCCTCCTTTTTTATGAATCATTTTACTGCGGACTCATACAACTCCCCTCACAATCCACACATACATCAATTGTAGGCAGGCCATATTTGCACACTTGTTGCCATCATAATAGTTCCATACTGTGAAGATGAGTTGTGCAATTTCATTCTGCATCATATTTGATAATTTCATTACTTTTAATATTTGTTGCTAGCTCACCATTTCCCCACAACCTTCTTACCCATGCTCCTAAGTAAATATTAATACAGTTACTGTCTCAATAGATTTACCTGTCCTGGATTTCATATATAGAAAATCATACAAGACATAAATATGACACAAACAACAACAATGACACAGAAAAATCTCAATCAAAATGAAATCAGAAAATATTTTAAAAGAAATCATTTTGAAATAGTTTAAATGGGAGATCAAATAATAAGATGTTACATTTAAACCTAGCTGCCTTTGCTATAATTAACTTTAAAATGTTCTTTGTCTAATAACACAGTTGTTCATGTGGACTATGTTCATAGGAGATTCACTGGAAGTTTCATCCATATGAGGACCTTCCGAATGGCATTTGGGCTTCCACACTCATCCTGCAAACTGGTGTTCCCAATTTAAGTTCTCATACCATTCTCTTTTCTGGATTCAGATCATACTGTTTACAATCCTTGGATCTCATAGGCTGGTATGTTTCTTCCTTGTGAACTTAGTTGACACCTTACTTATGCACCCACCTGCTTTAAAGCAAATCTTTAAGACCCGGATGGATACTCTTTATTCTGATAGCCAAGCACCATCTGGTTTCTTCACCATCATTTACAACACCATCATTTACAAAAATCACCTTCAGTGATTTCTTCCTGAGGGTGAGCATGGTGTAGAGTCATGTATAAGAATTTATTGCTCTTAGGGGCTAGAATTGAGTGGAAGGAAAAATCCATTCACATATATATGGTTTAGATTTGTCTCTGATTCACTTTAGAAGCATAATTATATTTTTTTACAATAAAGACTATTATAAATCATTCCCCTGAAGCATCAGGTAATTCTATTGATAGTGTCACTAGTTTATCCAGTGGTATAGACTTTAAAACACAGTTAAGAAAAGGAAATTATAAATGTATAGGCAAAGGAAAGCATACATATATAAGTCTGGTTTTCAGATTGCATTACACAATTTTTTAAATTTTGTATAGTAAACAGTTAAGTGAATGGACACTTGTCAGGAATAATGGGGGTGGGTGATAGCGAAAACCTTTCAATAACACTCATTCACAAAGTAGGACCTAAATACTAGAATAATATATGTCATAAGAAAGGAGAGAAGACATGATGTAGTAAATATATGGTAGTCCTTGGCCACCATTCATTGGCTACACTCAAAGAAGGAGATCGAAAACAAAGTCCAACAACCCCAACTCTGGGGCAGCAGTCATGTGTTTCCTCTTAGAGCAACGTAGTCCAAGGGAGTAAGGCAGTTCCTTTAGTGAGCTACAGGGGAGTTTGAAGTAAAGTCCAATTCATTTTGCGAGGTTTGGACATCGAATTCTTCTCAGGCAGCCTCTGAAGGATGTTATGTCCCTCAAATAGGTGAAAGAATTCTAATCATTATGGGAACAGAAAGTCTCTGTCTCTCTCTCTTGGAATGGCTGCTATTTTCAAATTGCAGGCTTTGACATTGAGTCATCGGCCCAATAGGCACCACGATGTGTTAGGCTGAGGAAAGCAAGTCCGGCGACACTCATGCATGTGTAGGAGAGAGCTTTAGATCAAGAAGTAATCGCATATCAGGAAAACATCCCATCCAGTCCAACCAAGTTCTAAGGTCCCTCTGCAAACCGGTGGAGCCACGTACAATACTGCAGATTGCAAGAACATCACAGGGGCAGAGTCCTGTGGAGGCAATGGCGATGGATGCCTTTTCAGGGCTGAGGCAGGTCCCAGACTGACTTGCCAGGATGAAGATGAAAGCGGGGGGGAAGGGGTCAGAGGGACGTTTCCCCGAGAACCCTCCTTAGGAGAAGGCACGCCCATCAGCCTGTGATCTTACCGACTGGCGAGACCCAACCCCTACACTTTTATATGTCTTCAAAGTGACAGGAATCTCTGTAACTACCACACACCCAGGGTTCCCCCTGACTAAAAGGCATTCTGAATATTAAAGAGGAGGAATGGGCACAAAGGACAAGGCCACGTAGAGAAGTTCATGGTCACATCTTAATCATGAAGTCATTCAATCAACCAACATATATTGAGTGTTTACAGAAGTTTATGAATGCCCCAATGCTGCTTAAGGTGCTGGGAAATATAACAAACAAATTCAATGCTCTTATGAAGATCACTCTTTTATAAATTATTATTTTGAACAAATTAACACCCAAAGGCATAGGATACTATGAATTAACTTAAATCTGGGAAAAATGAATAAAGAGTAATGATTAGAGATGAAAGGGTAGAACAAGCTCTCATATAGATAAAATGGTGCAAGGAGACCTCCCTGACAGTAATAATGCAGAGCCTTCAAAGAAATGAGATTGACACAAAGATACTCAAGGTAAGTTTATTGTAAGTAGAGGAATCAGCATGGAAAGCAAAATGAGAGCTGCCACGTAGGGGTTGTTAGCACTTTCTACTTTTGCCTTGAAGAATTTGGAGTTTCCAGATCCCGCCACCTTCTCCTCAGTCACAGACCTTTCTGAACATATTCTTGTTACATTGTTAAAATCTCCATTAAGGATTAGCTCAGGCTCATAGCCTAAGTACAGCAGAACAAAATACGGCCCGACCCAGTGCTGCCCTAACTAGTACTGTATATTTGAGCCATTGTTGTAACCCGTGTATCAATCCACCTCCATAAGAGTCTTCCTCTCTTTCGTTGACCCTCTACTTTACCTACAGTGATCTCCTTTCACAAGGCCTGTTTCTTGGGATAACATGGCCAGAGTAAGTGAGGTGAGTCTCACCATTCTCCCATCTAAGGAACATCCTGTCTGTATTCTAAATGTTGAATATTTTCTTGTAATTTTTTTTCAATTATCTCTTACTTATATGCACCCCTTCTAGAAATTTGCTAAGATGTCTACTACACTTCATTTAAAAATTTTTATGAAAAATATTTTCTCATTTGAAAATTTTAAGTGAGAAAATGTGTGCTATAAATGTTCTTTTTCGTGTATTTTTAGGGAGAGGGGGTGTCAATGGATGTGCTCAGTTTTCATTCTTCAGTTAAATGGTAATGTTCTCAGAAGCCATGCCAAAAAAGGAAGAGGAGCGTCTCCACTCCTGTCAGAATTTTGTAAGGACTCCTTGTCAGTGGGTTTCATTATTGTTGGTTTTTATAAAACATTTTATTAAGATATAATCCAGACAGCATACAATTCAAAAGTTCAGTCATATCAAGAAGTACACAATTACTGTCACCATCAGTTTTAAAACATTTCCTTCCTTCCTGACTTCCTTGTTAAATCCCTGCCGTACCCCTCAGAACCCTTAAACTAGTTACTATCTCTATAAATTCATTCATCCTAGTGTTCAAATACCAAAAAACATAGAAAAATACATAACAGGGAGTCGAGAAGATTTCCAACAATTGCAAAATACAACAGTGATAGACCCAGTTTGAAAGACACAGAAAATATTTAAAAACAAGCACAAACTCAAAATGTGTCAAAAGGGAGAATAAATGATAATGTTTTAACCATTCAAGTCAGATGTGTATTTCCAATCTACTATAATTGTACTATAACATTCACTATCTGATAACTAGACTAGTCCTTAAAATCTCTTAATTTTTTTAGAACCATTTAATTGGGGGCTCTTACAGCTCTTATCACAATCCATACATATATTTATTGTGTCAGACACATTTTCGCATTTGTTGCCATCATCACTTTCAAAACAGTTTCCTTCTACTTGAGCCTTTGTTATCCTCATTTTTCCCCTTTCTCTCCTTCTCCCTCAGGAACTCTGGATAATTTATAAATTTTTATTATTTTTCCCTGTCTGACACTAACCGATGTCCCCCTTCACCCACTTTTCTGTAGTCTGCTCCCCTGAAAAGGGACACAGTGCAATAAAATACATTGTTTTCTAAAAGAGAAAACTTTTAAAGGTAGGTACTCACTAGCCCCAGCACACTGGAGAATTCTAATAGTAATGCCAAGATGAGTGTCTATCGTTGTACTCACTCACACATAAACAGTGAAATAGCAAGAGAGAAAGCTAATCCATGGCATATGAACAGCGGTTCCAATGACCATAAAGTACACAAAGCAAAAGTAAGTGGGAGAAAAAAAAGACATTTTTATTCAAATGCTAGTTTCTCAATAAAATAGCGGAGTGCAATGCTTTACAAATAGATTTTATTCTTCTAGAACATGCCTGTAACTATCAAGTGAATTCATAGTTTAATAAATCAAAACTGTTTTTAAAAGCCCAAAGTTCTAAAAATACAAAATATGACTAAACAACTTCTCTTTCTGAGGCAGCAGTCAAGAGATAGTTTGTCAAACTACATTGCAAATTAGAGAATCAAAGGGAAAAGAACCTATTGCATCTAAATATGGAACTCTGATTTGGCTCCTACATAAAAATGTTTTGCCCTCTCAGAGGAGTCAAGGAATTGTTCTTGTCAGCTAGAATGACTCCGAGTATTTAAATCCCTTTGGATAGTCAACCTTATCCGAGGGCTCAATAGTTTGAACCAGTTCACACAGAGTTAGTAATGATATTGAAATATAAACTGGGCCATCTGACTGCAGGTACTGGTTCTTTGATTGTATCATAACAGTGCATGGCTCATTTGAAAGTAATGACAATTCCCTACCTCCCAAATCTGGCAAATCTGTCTACTGCCTTCCCAGTATCGCAGAGACAGGCAGTGATGCAATCTACGAAGAAGGGTACATTATGTAAAACTGGCTCGCACTCAAAAATAACGAGCCTCTCCAAAAGGAACATTGGACTTCAGCGTTCAGAAAATGGCCTCTTCAGTGTTCTTCAAGGGCCAGAAACAGCATAATCTTTGAGAAAATGTGAGAACAAAGCGTCTTTAAATCAAAGCAGTATTTTATAAGAGGAAATCGTTTTTTGCAAAAGCATAGACATATTTTCAGAAGCTGTTGTTTTTTTTTCTCATTTCTATTTTGTTGTTACTTGTCCATCTGACCACAGGTCAACCTCTGGTAGATCTGTCCCCTGTACATCCACCAGACACTGCTACAGCTGGCCTTTCAGCAAACTTTGTTAAATGTAAGATTGATTCCTTCAATTAAAAAAATCTTTATGGACACCCTACTACGTGCAAAGCATGGTTAACTGTGACAAGAACACTACGTTGTGTATAACGTAGTACTTGCCTTTATGCCAGTCTGTGTCCTCAGGAAACCTGCAGGCCAGTCTGAGACAGATTCTGACTGAATATTGCACAATTTAATATGAAAATACTTGGGTTATAAATGCCACAAAGAAAGTTTTATAGTTTTGGAAGCATGTCTGGTTGAAAATTTGTTTGGTTTAAGTTTTTCTTTTGTTCGATTTAAAATTCCTGGTATGGGGGCCTAGATTCTCTGATTAAAAAAAAGAAGACATGTGAAAATAACTGAATGAATCAAGCAAAGAGGGGCAGGCTTCAGGTTGAGCAGACAAGGGTGCAGAGTGTGCTGCAAAAAGTGCATTCTATTTTTCAGAAATTTTTAAAAAGTCATAATGACTGCTGCCCAGAGACTGTGGGTGTGCAGTGAAATAGGGGGAAGCAGCGATCATTTAACAATGGACAGGATACTGTTTGGAATCGGCATCTTGTAGGCAGTGGAAAGATGGTGGAGGATGTCAACAAGAGAGTGACATGATCCTCTTTGCAATTTGGAAAGCAAACTCTTTCCTTCCTGTGGGCAAGAATGTTGGGAAGAAAGAACAATGGTCGATCACTTCAGAGATGATTGTCCAGAAAGGCAGTTCAGGCAAGAAATAGAGGGCATGTGATTTCCTAGGAGATTTTAGCAAACTTTTCAAAATCCTTCTCAAGAATTGAACTACTGAAAAATATAAAAATTGTTTCTACTCTCAAAAAGTCACTCTGTCTGTCTCTGCTACACAATTATCTACCTGGATTTAGGTGAAATGGTTAAACACTTGACTACTAACCTAGAACTGGGCAGATAGAAGCAATTTAAGGAAGATCTCCCCAGAAAGGCCCTGGGATCTGCCTTCCTGAAAAATCTGAGCCAAGAACACCATTCGGAGCACTCTGATTCTGTCACTCTCTGAAGTTAAAAATCAGCTCAAAGGCACCTGAAATCAAGGAGTACTTATTTTCCATTCTTAGAATGTTGATTCTTCCACCCTCTACACCCCAATGAAGTCATTAAGCACATGCTGCATCCTTCTCTACCCACCCCTTCACTTGGTTCTGTCTGAATAATTCTTTGACTTTGGTTTAAGCACATTATGTAGATATCACATCTGAATCCCTTGATGATGGCTAAAATTGCACATGGTAGCCCAGGACCTTTAGTTAGCGATCCAAAATGGTTCTCTGAATTTTATATTCCTACCACTGATTTATAAGGCAGAACTGTACCTATTACATCACCTTTTTATATTCAGTACCTACAGTGTCTGATGCAATATTGAAACTCAAATGAAATTGCTAGTTAATTTATGAAAATTTAGCTTCTTTGACAAGATTAAAACCACCTTTTATATTAATGTTCCTTTTGTGAAAACAGATGAGTTTCACATTCAACAATTCCTACCTTATAAATTATGAGCATAATGTTATCATCTATCCATATATGCCCATAGTAAAATTCCTAATCCACTATCTTCAAAATCAATCAATCAATATTTAAATTTTGCTGAAGGTAATTAAAAAATTTTTTACAGCATTACATCAACACAGAAATTCCAGAAATTCAAGTCTGTTTCAGAAGAAGTGAAATGAATTTCATTGCTGATGTCAGATGGATCTTGACAGATATTAGCAGGAACATAGTTGAATGTTTTTAGTGATTATGCAAAGTCTTTCAAATATGTGGGTCATAGCAAATTATAGATGACATTATAAAGAATGGAAATGCCAGAACACTTAAAATTGCACACATGCACAATGTGTACATAGACTAAGAAGAGTTCATCTGAATAGAATAAGGAAGTAATGAGTGAATTAATATCAGAAAATGTCTGTGCCAGGGTTGTACTTTTTCACCATATATTCAATCTATGTACTGAAAAAACTATCCTATATGAAGAATGCAACATCAAGATTAGAGAAACAAGACTCATTAACTTATGATATGAAGATGAAACAATCTTTCTTCCTGAAAGCCAAGAAAATTGATCAATTACTGATGAAAATCAAAGACTATATATCAAGGTAAAGAAACACAAATCCTCACAAGTGGGTCCATAAACAACATTATAGTAAATTTCAAAAGGATAGAAATTGTCAAAGATTTTGGGGCACAGATCAATGTTCTTAGAAGCCAAAATAAAGTAAATCAAAATATGTATTACAGTGGGTATTTTCTGATGTATAAGACCTATTTAGAAATTTGAAGGGCTAAAATGCCATTTTGAGGAGTAGCATGTGCCTGACTCAAGCCATGATGTTCATTTACATCATATGCTTATGAAAATTGAACAAGGACTAAGGAAGCCTAAAAATAACTGATACTTTTGAATTGTGATATTGGCAAAGAATATTGGCTCTACCATGGACGAGCAGAAGAATGAATACATCTGGAAAAGTAAAGCTGAAGTACTCCTTGGAATTATTTCACTCATGTCACATTGTTTGGGCTTTCCATCAGGGTGGAAGGAGGAAGAAAGTTCACCCTACACTGGAGGACTTAGCCAAAGACAAGAACCCAGAAATTGATGAAATATCAGCAGAAGTGTTTCAAAAAGCTATTGAAGTACTGGGAGAACTTACTCGTTTATTCAAGTACATGTGGAACATAGATAACTGGTGACTGAATGGAAGAGGTCTAAATTTGTCTAATTCCAAAGAAATAGGATCCAGCAGATCATTCAAACTATACAACAATATCATTGATATCACGTGCCAGTCCAAATTTTACTGAATATCACACAACAGTGTTTGCAGCAGTACAATGAGAGGGAATTGCTTGAAATTCAGTCTGATTCAGCAGAGAATATGACACAAGGGATATCACTATGGAGAGCAAATGAATCTTGACTGAAATCTGAGAATATCTGAAGTGTTATTTGCACTTCAATTACCAAAGGCATGGTGTGCACTTCCTTATGTTCATGTAGATTCTAAATGTATAGCAGTGGCAGTTGGGCAAAGCGAGCAGGGCATACTGCATGGTGTAAAATAAGGAAAGTGTATCCTCTCACAATACTTTTTAAAATAGTTTAAGTGGCACTTCTTCCACATATCCTACATTAGTTCAATCATATCAATAACAGCTGCACAGTCATTACCAATGAATTTTGACACACTTCTTCCATGTCCTCATTATTAGTGGGATGATTATTATTTTTAACTATGGCAACAATGTGCATAGCAAAATGTTCTCCAATTCAACATCTTCTACATGTATACTTCGCTGCCCTTGATTACACTGTTATGCAGTCATTATTGATATTCTTTAAAAAAAATTTTGATATTCTTTTCCAAATTATCTCACCACCATTAACATAAATGCAATGCCCCCTAAGCAAAACTTCTTCCTTTACACAGCCATTGGTCAATTTTGGTTTCTCTCTCTCTTCTTAATTTTTCAGTTGTTTTCTTGATATAAAAGTCACATATCTTATACTTTTATTGTTAAGTCACTTTAAAAAAATGTTGTTTGTGCATCACCATGCTCAATCCTGGTGCTCCCTCTTCCATTCCCCTCATTCCTCTCAGCCCAACCCTGATAAAGCCTTGCATTGGCTATTCTCAAAATTCAATTCCTTCTGTGTTTTTACACACTGGGAAGCCTAACATAAACAGTAAAAAGCAAAGACAAAACAAAGAAGAAAGTAATAATAAAAAGATAACAATAAAGAACAATTAAAAATAAACATCAACAACATTTAAAATGCCAGAGGAGAAATTTCAGTTGTGGAACAAATTAGAAACCTTAAAGGCTAGAGCAAATTTAGGTTGAGGCAAGAGGAAAGTCAACTGGCCAAGTATCAAATTATACTGTGGTTGGATCCACTAGAATCAAGCTTACAATAATCTTGATCTAATAGTAAAACTGTTTAAGTTCATTCCCAGTGGCCAGAGGGGTTCCGCCAGAGACTTAATCTGATTATATACTCTGTAGATGGATGATAGGCTCCCACTGTCCTCCAGAGCAAACAAGGTATTCACAATGCAATCTCTGACACTTTCCCCTTAGTCATATTCGGATTTTGTTATTGTTATCTTTGGATCTCACAGGCTAGTATGCTTCCACATGGACTTTGTTGACATATCACTTAAGTGGCTTCTCTTTGACTACATGCCTTTAAGATCCCAGACCCTGTTCCAACTGATAGCTATGCACCATCTGCTTTCTTTATCACACTTTGCTGAAACATCCTTATCTTCAGTGATCCCTTTAAAAAGGTATCAAGCAGGACCATGTTATAAGAACTAACTGTTCCTGGATTGAGGATGGAATCAAGAAGGATCTTAGAATCCATGTGCTTGTCCAAACGACATGAAAAAATGCTGGATTACTTTGTCAGCCATATTTTGATGAAAGCTAAAATAAAACAAGCTAAAAGGAAAAACACTGTCAATCATTTCCCTGTGATAAAGGATGATGGCATTGATAGCATCAATAATTTATCCAATGCCTTAGAGTTTAAGGTGCTGTCGATATGAGCAGTTTATGCAAGCATAATCCAGCTATGAGCAGCAATCCATGAAATGTTGCTTTGTACAAATCCATTTCTTAATTAAGTTCTGTTTACAGTGAGCATGTGAATGAATACCAGGGGAAAATTTACTATAACATTTCTTACAGATTCTTCCCTATCAGAGTAGTACCTTTCATATTAATTCAAGGGGATGATTGAGATGCTAAATGTATGATTTGGGTTTCCTTTCATTGGATAGCCATTAAGCCAGGGGTTCCACCCAAGGTCCAATGATTGCCCTATCTACTACCTTAGATCATATTTTGCAGCTATTCCCATCAAGAAATTTCTGTCCTAACTCCAAGGGTTACAGGTAGTTTTGAGGTAGAGCACCATTTGTTCATTCAGGCTTCCACATCCAGTCCTTCTGGGGTGGCTCTTGGAAGATGAAAAACCGTTGTCTAAGGTCATTCATATGCTTACTCCATGGCATAGTTTACCAAGGGTTGGGTAGAAACATTCAAAGTGTCTACTCAGAAATGAAAGACTATTTGATTCTCCTCTTAGGATCCCTGTAGGTATTGCTGAATATCCTTTCCTGATGTGAGGTTTGCCTCTCTCCATTTATCAACCATATCCACCAACAGAAATATGAGCTCCTCATCTCAAATATTAGGTGCTCCCCCCCAATGATATTGACTTGATTTTCTAAGAAGGTTCTCCTCTCATTGCAGTGGAGGACCTGTTGATTTGTCACAGCTTTATCTCTGTGTCAGTCAATGTGTTGTCTTCTTCCTCTTCTCTTTTCTTGAAGCGGTGACCCCAGCTGAGGTGATTCTTATGAAGAACACATTAAGTGGCTGTTTGATCATGATTTTCTGCCCCTATATTTGGGATTTATAACATGTTTACTTGATTTTTCTCCTTATACTCATGGACTCATACAATATTTGTCATTATGTTATTGACTACTTTAACTCACCGTTCTGGTTTCCAGATCATTCTACGGCATGTGTTGTTTCGTACTCTCATCATTGTTTTTTAGAGATGCATGGTATTAATGTGTGTATGTACCAGAGTTTCCTAACACATTCTTCCACTGCTGGACATTTGAGCTGCTTCCAGTTTCTTGCTTTTGTGAATTGTGCTGCTGCAAACAGGGGAAAGCGCCCATCCACTCATGTGGTGTCTCTCTTTTCTTGGGGTTAGATGGCTAATGGTGGTATTGCTGGATCATATGGGATATCGATTCCCAGTCACTTTAAATATCGCTGTATCATTTTCCATAGTGATTGTATGTATTCACAAATCTACAGTACAACTTCTAAACTCTCCCAATACTCTTCAGTATTGTTGTTTTCTGTTTTGCTTTTCATTGGGACTAGCGTTATGGGTGTAAAGTAATATCTCATTGTGGTTTTTATTTGTATCTCCTGGATGGCTAGTGATTACCTGTCATAATATTTACTCAATCTGTATGCTGAATAAATAATCAGAGAAGCTGGGTTACTTGAAGAATGAGCCATCAAGATTGAAGTAACAATATTCAGATCACAGAACCTTCCTTTCTGAAATTGAAGGGTATCGGAAGCACTTGCTGGTAAGAGCAAGGATGGCAGTCTTCAGGATACATTACAACTCATCAGGGGGATAAAAAGACCAAAATCTTCACAATTTGGACCAATTGGTAACATCATGATGAGGGAAAAAGATTAAAGTTGTCAAAGATTTTGTCTTGCTTAGATCCACAGTCATTGCTTATGAAGCAACTGTCAAAAGATCAAAGAACACTTGGCTCTGGGTAATTCAGCTGCACAAGCTATCTTTAAGGATCTGAAGTGCAAGGTGGTTACTTTGAGGACTAAAGTATTCCTGAATCAAGCCAGGGTATTTTCAGTTGTCTCGCAGGCATATAAAAGTTGGTCACTAGATAAGGAAGGTCAAATAAGGAAGAACCTATACATTTGTTGTATGGTGCTTTCAAAGAAACACTGAAAGTACTATGAACTGCCAAAAGAACAGACAGGTCTCCCTTGAAAGAAACAGAACAAAATACTCCTTAGAGACAAGGATGGGGAGCCTTTGCCTCTATACTTTGGAAATGTTGTCACTGGTGACCAGTGCCTGGAGAAGGATCTCATGGAGGGGCAGTAAAACAAGAGGAAGACCTTTGACAAGATGAAGGGCTGCAATGAAGGGCTAACATCAAAGAACAATTGTGAGGACCATGCACTGTTTAGTTCTGTTATACAAAGGGTCACTGTGATTTGGAACCACCCCTGATGATGGGCCCTAATAACATCATCAGGAAGGACTGGGCCCAGGAGCAGGACGCCCTGCTTGAGAAATTAGAGTGACATGTGAAAAGAGGAGGACCTCAACAAGCAATATTGGCACAATGACTGAAGCAATGGGCTCCAATCCAGCCATGATTGTGCTGGAGCAGAACAGAACAGTGTTGCATTATGTAGCACACAGAGTCACTGTGAGACAGCACAAACTGGAAGGCACCAAACGATTTTTATAATACTTAATTCATGCACCACGATATACACAGGATGTGGGTTTAAGAAGGAAGCACATAAGAAGTACACGTATGCTGTTTTTTCACCTATTTAAACCGTATCTATCTTTTAAAATCCCTTTTATAAAAGATAATTCTTAAACTAATATATAAAAGGATGACACTATTATGAACATAATGACAGAGGTCAACCGCCTACACAGAAAACATTGGTAGCACTTTGCTGTAAAACAAATGGGATTCATACGGCAAACTGTAAATAAATAAAAAGTAATATTTTTTTCTGATTCCTTATTATCTCTTTGCTACTGATTCATTACTGGTTTTTCAGGAACGTTTTTGCCAGCATGCTCTCTCTCTTCTGACTCAACCAGCCCATAGTCATTAAAATAATCTGATGAAGCTTTTTACTTGTTTGTTAAATTTCCCTAAGCTTACCAACTAAATAAATAACATAGCATAGCATTAAAAAAACTCTTCCGTCTGATTCACAGTCCCCTTTCTCTACTCTGTTTCACCGTTTTCTTATATTAATAACAGAGTCAATCAAAATTGACAGACTTTTTTAACTTTTTAAACATATATCTCACTTGTCTAAAAGCTCAGTCTTAGCATGTCATTTCCTCTCTCTTCTTCCACTGCCATAACAAAATCTAAAATCCTCCCCATTCGACCAAACCTGGAAGTCTCTCCCATGAAGTCTTTTTCAAGTGCTCTTTTCTGGTCTTTGGGAGCTTCTCTAAATAGTCCTATTTGAGATGCAGTCAATTATTAAGACTCTTCCAACTATAATTCCTTAGGTGATAGATTATAATCCTGGACTCCAACCCTGTGACTATGATTCGGTTTTGGAATGCTCATAGACAGGATTAAAGTAGGGTTAAGTTTTCACCCTAGTAGAAGGTCTGAATCAAGTCTCACATTTTATTTCATTAGGTGTATTATCTGCTAACAGGCAAAAACATGGCCTCCATCAAAGGTCTTCCTCTATATCTAAGAGTTATGCAGGGACTGTGGCATGCTTATTACGAGACCAAGCCGATAAGCAGGCCAAGAATTGCCAAGGAACCATGAGGCAGAACACAGGGACAGTGCTGAAACCATGGGACTGAGAGGCAGAGTGAGAGGCAGGTTTCTAAGTTCATGGAAGCGAAGGCCAAGGGACCTCTTCGTTCTGAAGTTGAGAATCAGAAAGACTTGACTGATGGCTGGAGAAAGTTGCTGCTGTAAACCAATGACTATATCCTTAATATTTACTGACCCTGTCTTGTTGTAACTTGTAAATTCCCTTACTAAGCTCCCTTAGTGGTCAGTATTGTCTGTCGGTTCTGTGTGCCCATTACAGTGAATTGCTGAACTCAGCATAGATGGAAAGTGCTGTGAGCAGGGCAGCTGGGGTCAGTACAGGAAAAGATGGATCGGCATGTGGAGAAATGCCTGGCCTATGTCCGGCCCAATAAGGAAGCCAGAGGAGTTCAGTGATGGTCTTCCATTGGCTGCATTTTCTGAAGCCCTTATCACTCAAGCAGTCATCTTTCAGATGTTTTTAATTCACAAATAGTGATTTATTTTGCTGTCTCATTTTTAGGTTTTAAATTCATTGAAAGCTGGAGCAGACTTTGTCTCACTGAAGCCGACTCTGTCTCATCGTTAGCCTAGAGTAGCACACATGTAAGGTTGTTGATTAATACATTTCTTAGAACAAAAAAGTAAATATTGGGCTGACTGAACACAGTTTTCCAAGGTTTGTTTATGGCATCCAAAGGGTACAGAATTGGAAAGAGTTGAGAATTCATTTTCAAGCAATTTATTGTTGAGCAGTGAATGAACTCCTGTTTGATCGTTCCTTCTACCCCCCATAAGGAACTGCTGTCTTGGAAATCCACAGGAGCAGTTCTATCCTGTCCTATGAGTCAGCATTGACCTGAGGGCAGTGATTTTGGGTTCATTCTGGTTGGGTTTATAGATAATATAGTAGCTATTAAACTTCTATCTCTCCACCCCAAGCACCATGAGATGGAACACCACAGAAACACATTTCCAGTGTGCCCAACAGGTCATCTTAGAGAAGATGACCTTTCTTCAAGTCTGAAGAAAGAAATAAGAACTCTCTCATCACGGTGGGTTTTCTGTCCACCTCCTATCCGTTTATTCTTTGTGTAAGCCTCACCTCAGAAAGGATTTGTCACTATAGCAGTGATGGCTTTGTTCAGTGACAGCAACTGTTGCAGTTTCTGGACTATTTGTGTCACCAGCTCTGCCATGCTATTGCTCAGCAAAAACAGCTTTAGCTCAGCACTGCCACTTCTTTCCAATCTGAGTTCATGGTCTACGGCCTTCCTCCTCAAAGTGTCTGAATTTTAATTATACAAATATATCTTTTTGATTTTTCTATCCATAGGAAGAGTAACTGCTTTTTGGAGCTTATACTTGTATCTCAGGATTCTCTTTTACTATTCCCCTTAATTTTTTTATCAATTTTATATGCAGTGAATGGTTCTATTGCATTTCTTTTGTTCAAATGACTAGTGTGGTTTCTGTGTGCCAGTTGGACTTTAAATAATAATCACAGGAAAGTTATCAAATGCAAAAAGAAGAAAAATTTTTCTCTTTCTAAAAAAAAGCCAACTAATCCAAAAGCTATTCCAACCAGAATGAATTTAGACAATTGAGATTCAACATTGCCAACTAAATTTTTAAAGCTTTCTGTAGAATCATATTTCCTTAGTATCAGTTCCTTAGTAACTGAGGAGTCTAAATTTTGAAGCATAAATCCAGTGAAGTGATTTTTGGAAGTATCTGCTCAGAGTAAGATTATAGAATAAAATGATCACATATTAAATGCTAACAAGGCTTCCCCCAAAAGCTCTGCTGTAGGCTGTTTGTAGAGGATAAGGTCCCAAAGAGTAATCTGCAAAGGAGAGAAATATATAGAGACATTCTGGATTACAAAACCTAAAAATAGACATCGCTATTTCCTTTCATTTGAAAGAAGGCAGTGTTTAACAAGTTGATACTGTTTAATTATTAAAAAAAGAAAAGCTTCAGGTTATTAAGTAGTCAGAGGATGAATCATAGATAATATATATTTGGCATTCATTTAAAGTAGTCATCTATTTTATAGTCTAGGACTTAGTATGAGAAAAACCTGGGAACTTTTTTATTGGCCACATGGGTTTTATAACATGAAAAATTGTGAAGTCATTTGTTTAGTAGCAAGAATTGTGACTTTTTATAAGCTTAGGCTATATTCTTCTGATCAAGAATTTATTCAGTCCTGTGAATGATGAGTATCTTTAGTTGCACTCTAATATTCTAATACATTACTCATTTATATCTAATGTTTCATTTCAATAAATATTTAGTAAGCAGCCCAGTTCTATTCTAGGCACTGGGCATATACAGGCAATCAAGTCAAGAATCCCACAAGAAAGGGTAATGAATACTTAGAAAAACAATTTGGTAAATGATAACAATCATGATTGGTGGTCTTCTAAGTGCCAGGTACTTTACTTAGAATGTCTATAATTATCACAACCATCCTGACCATGGTTCACTTCCAAATACCTTGTCATATTTTCAACATCTGGAACATGCTTTTCCTCAAATTTGCAAAATAAAAAATTGGTATTATCAAGGCTTATTCTGATTAAATGTAAAATATGTTCTAAAATTGTCCTTGAGGAAACTGGAATACATGTAGTCCCAATAATTTTACCTTAGCATTTCATAAAACATAAGAACTTTAGAGTCAAGCATTTAAAATACAGCGGGAGAAGAGCTATTGCCTCAGTGTAAAATCAGTGTTAATTATTTGTATTGGAGTAAACACTTCTTCTATTTAACACAGGAAGCAACAGTTACAAACAACCAAGTGAGTCGAGGAAAAATGAACAACCTCATAAAACTTCATGATATGTGTTTATGTAAACATATTTTAACAATTTTCTCTTAAATGGTAACAATTTTTAGATTATAAGATGGAAATACAGCTCTAAAATGATCAAGTGGCAGTGCTATTAAACAGCATATCCACAGATAACTCAATTTTGCTTTCTCTGTATTTCACAACATCTCCAAAATGGAAGGCTGGGTAGAAATTTGAGAGTGGCAGCCTGTAAGCCTGGTAAGACACAGAGGTGCTGGTTCTTGTCTAATGATTCATCTTTGAAAACCTACACCTTTCCCAGCAACCAGACAGACTGACTGAAATCATCCAGACCAGAGAGTCATACACATGGAAAGGTTTAGCAGACTGAGAGTGCATGTCATGCTTAGTTTAGTATGATTAACTCTCACATCTACCATTCACACCATATTGTCCAAATGTTTCAAATAACTCAAACAATTCTCTAAATAGTCAGAGGATATACTCCTCTTATAACATAAAAATAAAAACTTCTTTAGTGACCCTTATACACAAAAGTGATTGTTTTCTTAACTTTCCAACAGCTTGTGTTTTAGTCTCATCATTCCAAGAAAAGTGACAGAACATCATGATTGCAACATTAAATATATAGGAATAATAGGCCATAAGAATTAATTAGTCATGCCAAGAGAAAATTAGGAAGGGTATACTTTTGACCTTATTGCCTGACTAAATAATCAAATTAATTCACTATTTTATGTCCCAAAAGAATTAGCAGTGACAATGCCGCTAAAAGAGGAGAACAGATAAGTAGAGAAGGTGAATGCAGACAAAGCGTAGCACTAAATAAGGTGATATTCTTTGGCCAAAGAAATCATTTGAAATTATTTTGCACATCTTTGTTGCCAGGTTGAGCAGTGACAGATGCCTGTGGCAACTATTTTCTAACTAAGTGATATTCCATATTAAGAGCTCTCTGCAGGGAGCCAATTCAAATAATTGAGATGGAATATCTTCAGTGAGGAATGAACTTCCACATAGTTCACTAAGAGATCAGAAAAATAATTTTTAAGATAATAAGGCAAAGCAAATCTTTCTCTTTGTGAATTCCCATAAATCCTGCCTTAAGTAATTAGGTACAGAATACAGCAACTTTAGCAACTCATTTGTCATCAAATGCTGAAATACACCTACAACTAAAATCTTAGGTTATTTGCAAGTGTATTGTCATATTTTCAAAGGTTGGAACATGCTTTTTTCTCAAATTTGCAAAATAAAAAACCAGTATTATCAAGGTCTATTCTGATTAAATGTAAAATATGTTCTAAGATTGTCCTTGGCAAAATGACACAGCCAAGTGGAAATGGTTACTTACAACAGCACTCAGATGAGATAAATAAAATGAAAATTTAGAGCTTGAAATACAAATGAAAGCATTGTGTCATGTGGCCTATTTTGAATTACTGTGAATTTAGGCCAAATTTTTAGAAGTAAAAAAAACAATTACCCAATGTAAACATAATTGGAGAATTTTGAAAAGAATAATTTTAGTTTAAGACATCTAATTGCAGAACATATACGTTCAATTACAAACGCTGATGTCAGAAAAAGTCTTCCCAAATGTTGTCATTTTTTTGAATGGTGGTAAGTATACTATAAAATTTCAAGACACTCATGTAATAAAACAATTAAAATATAAAAAATTAAAATGGACCATATTTCTCAGCATAGGTTCCATCAAGATCAAGAGACTTTCGTAAACATTTATATCAGCCATGTAGTGCATTGCAAAAGCATAAAGTACAGTCATGTTCATTTAAAGAAAGCTATCAAACATCTCTCTTTCTGTCATACTTTGGGTACTTGTTTATAGAGCTGATGCTGGATGCTATGTCACTGATATATAAGCATCAGGAGTATCAACCATGGTGAACATGTTTCAGCAGAGTTTACAAGCTAAGAACACCCTGGGGAGAAAGCATCAGAGACACATTTTGAGGAAATTGCCATTGTCAAAATGATAACTTGCAGTAAAGTATTGTCTGATATGGTGTCAGAAGATTAGCCCTCGGGTTGGAAAAGCATACAAAATACCACCGGGGAAGAGCTGCCATCTCAAAATAGATCCAATCTTAATGAAGCATTTTGGATGGAACACTACTTTCAGGACCTTCATTTGCTGATGGGGCACTATTTAACATAAGAAGAAGCAGCAAACAAGCACTACTAAATGGAGCCTAGAATACATAAAGTTTGAATCTTGATGCAGGCTGGCTGCTGGCAACAAGTCACCAGTTCAAAACCACCAACCACTCTCTTTTTGGGAGAAAGATGATGAGGCTCTCTGCTTTTTCAAAGAGGTACAATTTCAGAAGTCCACCAGGCTTCTACTCTCACCTTTAGTGTCAATGCGGGTCATAGTTGACTCAATGGCAGTGAATGAGTTGTGATAGATATTGCAGCTATCAAGGATTTCATTTTTGCTTGGAACCACAAGTAATTTTTACAGAAGCATCACCAACAAATCTTTATTTAGAGGATCACACAGCTAAGATATTACTCTGGGAACTTAGGGGTGTCTGACCCTAGTCATGGTCTTTTGAATCACCTTATATGCATGCAAAAACTGGACAATGATTATGGAAGGCTGAACAATAATTTATGCATTTGAATTATGATGGTGGCAAAGAATGTTGAAAATACCATGGGCTTTTAGAAGAAGAAACAAATCTGTTCTGGTGGAAGTACAGCCACAATGACCTCAGAAAGCAAAGATGGTGAAACTTTGCCTCATGCTTCAGACACACGCAGTCCAAAGAGACAGGCCTCTGGAGGGGGTCATCATGAAGGCCAGGAAAAAGAGAGGAAGACTATGGGAGGGAGGGATTGCACAGTGGCTGCAACAATGGGCTAAAAAGTAATAATTGTGAGGATGTGCCTGAACAGGCAGCATTTCATTGCATTTTGCATTAGGCACATAGTTTGCTTGAACAGAGTCAATGGGACCTGATAACAATTGAAGAAAAATAAGTGGCTAAAAAGAAGTCAAAGTTCCAAAGCCAAACTCACTGCCATTAAGTTGAGTCAGGCCCTATAGAAGCAAGAAGAAATAGCCTGTGATTTTCTGAGATTGTATCTCCTTTTGGGAGTAGAAAGCCCTGAAATCTTTCTCAGTAGCAGAGACTGGTTTGGGACCACAGAACTCAGAGTTCGCTGTCCAATGAGTGACCTCTGTGCCACCAACGCTCCCCTAAAGAAACCCCAGGCAGTCAAATCAAGACTCTGAGGCCAATGTTTGATATTTTCCATAGGAATCCTTTTCAAAGTGCCATTGCTTGTTGTAAAGAATGAGCAAGGAATCTTGTCATGGTGGAGAAGACCTCCTTTGCTAGGCTTTTCCAGGTGTGCTTCGTGCTAAAGTTCTGATAAACTTTTCAGCACGTTCTTGTAATATGCATTCATTGACCACCAGAAAGTCCACTTACAAAATACCTGCAGCAGCCCCCACCCCCTTCCCATAAAAATGGTTGCCCTGACTTTTGCTCTTGGGTCATCTTGGTTTTGCTTTAAATCATATCAAACTATTGGTAGCTATTGTTTTGATTTGTGCTTGGTCTTGCAGATCATACTGGCAAACTCATGTTTCATCTATTGTTACACATCTTCCACCAAATGCTTCAAGACATTAACCCCAGTTGTTAACACATTTCCTTCAAAACTCTCTGCTCTTATGGCAATTGATCTGGGCACAACAGATTTGACAACTATGGAACAGAAAGTTTTCTAAACTTGAATTGATCATTCAGAATTGTATAAACAGCACCAACTGAAATGCCTGTGGTGTTGACAATTGTTTCTGCTGGAATTGTCAGTCCTCATCAATGCTGACACAAAGAAGATTGTTTTTCTCTCTCTCTCAGTGGGTCTGGATGGTGAGCCATGCAGGCTTCATCTTCAACTTCATCTTGTCCCTTTAAAAATGAGTTATTCAACTGTAAACTGATTTCCTTTGGCATTGCTCCCATATGATTTTTATAAAACATGAATGATTTCACCTTTCTTATACCCAAGCTCCACAATAAGTTTGATGTTTTCTCTTATTTTGATCTGAGAATTCAAACTGCTCTAATAGAGGATCTTTTCAAATTAATATATTATTTTTCTTAGTGACAAAAATAAAATAAATAAAATCTAACGGGATCAATTTTGTTCACTTCAAAATTCTGACATATGTATGCATATGTGTATCTGATATGTGTATATGTGTGTATGTATGTATGCAATGATATATATGTGTGTACACACATATATATGAGAATTGTCCCCTCTTTCTCCTTTAGAGAAGCTCCCAATCCCAGGAGCCAGTTTTTTTATACCACCTGCATATTTAGCTGCTCTGCCACCACAGAGTACAGCTCTACAAATGTAGAAGTTTTCTTTATGCTTTTCCTTCATCAATTGCAGTCATGAAATCAGAGAACACCAGAAAGATGTTTGCCTGTGTTTTATTGATTATGCCAAGATATTTGACTGTGTGGATCATAACAAACTATGGATAGCATTGAGAAGAATGGGAACTTCAGAACAATTCATTTTGCTCCTGAAGAACTTGTTGTGCAAACAGGACAAAGCACTGCAAAATTTAAAATCAAAAAAAATTTATGTCAGGGTTGTACCCTCTCACCATACTTATTCAATCTGTAGACTAAGCAAATAATCAGAGAAGCTGCCTTAGATAAAGCAGAACTTGGTATCAGGATCATTAGAGGAAAACTTGTTAACACCTGTGAAATGCAGAAGAGAAAACCTTGCTTTCTGAAAGTGAGAAAGCCATTGAAGCATTTACTGATAAACTAAAGAACTGCAACATTCAGTATGGATTGTAATTCCATGTCAAGAAGACAAGATTCCTCACAACTCAACATGGGAAACATTGTGATAATAGAAAAAAGATTGAAATTGTCAAAGAGATTGCTTGAATCCATAATCAATGTTCACTGAAGGAGCAGTCAAGATTTTAAGCAAGACTTTGCACTGGGTAAACCTGCTGCACAAGACCTATTGGAAAACAAGGGTGTTACTTTGAGGATTAAGATGTCCCTGACTCAATCATTTATCAGGCTTCAAAGACCTATCATATCATTGTGTGTTCACCTTCCTTATATCATGACTGAAGACAAATGTGTGCATAAACAAATGTGGTGAAGAAAGCTGATGGTTCCCGGCTATTAAAAAAATATAGAGTCTGGAATCTTAAAGACTTGAAGGAAAATAAGTGGCCATTTAACTCAGAAGCAACAAAACCCACATGGAAGAAGCACAACAGCCTGTGTGATCATGAGATTGAAGGGATCAGACATCAAAGAACTAAAAATTATAAATGAAGGGGAGTACAGATTGGGGTGAAGTGAAACCCACTTAAAGAAGGTTGTGGGGAGACTAGCCAGACAGGGTACAGTGCAGCAACAATGAAATATGCAACTTTCCTCTAGTTCTCATATGCTTCCTCCACCACACCCCCTGACTATCATGATCCTAATCCTACCTTATAAATCTAGCTAGACTAGAGGATACACTGGTACAGATAGGAACCAGAAACATGGGGAATCCAGGACAAATGATCCCTTCAGGACAAGTGTTTGAGAGTGATGATACAGGGAGGGTGGAGGGAAGGTGGAGTACAAAGGGGGAACTGATTACAAGGATCTACATATGGCCTCCTCCCTGGGGTAAGGACAACAGGGTAGTGGGTGAAAGGAGACATTGGACAGTGTAGGATATGACAAAACAGTAATAATTTATAAATTGTCAAGGGTCCAGGGGGAGGGGTGAGTGGGGAGGGAGGGGAAATAGGGAGGAGCTGACAACAGGACCTTAAGTAGAAAGAAAATGTTTTGAAAATGATGATGGTAACAAGTGTACAAATGTGCTTTACATTTATATATATACATACTGTGATGGGATTTGTACAAACCCCAAATAAAATGATTTAAAAAATGTGTCCCTGATTCATGCCATGGTATTTTTCAATCACCTCATGTGCATGTAAAGGTGGAAAGTTGGACATTGAATAAGGAAGACCAAAGAAGAATTGATGCATTTGAATTGTGATGCCAGAGAGGTAAAGTCAAAGTATCGTGGACTGTAAAAGGACAACCTTATCTATCCTCAAAGAAGTCCTGTCAGAGTGCTCCTTATAGGCAAGGATAGCAATGCTTCTCTTTAGATTCTTTAGAAATATTGTCAGGAGAGTCCAGTCCCTGGAGAAGGATATAATGTGTGGCCCAGTAGAGAGGCATTGAAAAAGATGAAGGCCTCATGGAGAGGACTGGTGCAGGTGTGAGAACACAGAAGACTGGGCAGGAGTTCATCATGTGCTGCCTCGGCTCACAATGTGTTGGAAATGTCTTAATGGCACCTGACCACAACACTACATCCCTACAGCTGAAGAGACCTTCCTTAGTTCAATCAGCAAATGATTAGATGAACTAAGACCGTCTGTATTTCATATGTGCTGTTTTCTTCTTGTCTGTGTATGTATATGCTTTCTAAATAAGGGGAACATTATGGTAGTTGCCCAATTTCATGTGAACTTGAAGATATCTATATATATCTATATCTATATCTATATCTATATATATAGATATATATATATCGGTGAAGTCTGGCCTGTCATTCAAGTCGCAGCAAGATTGTGACTCTGTGTGGGTGTGGCCTCCTCACAAGGAAGGTCCTGGGAAATCTCCCCTCTCTCTGTCTTCACCTTCAGGCGAGTGAGCCACTCTGAGACCTGCTGGCGTCCTGTGATGACTTGTGCCACTGGACACATGGGGCCTTCCACCCACCCACCTGTGATTTTCCAGTATCCTGCATCATTTTTTGTGGCTGAAGAGGAAATTAGGGCTAGCATCAGACTTATGGACTGGCGTTGGACCAGACAGGGCTGTTTTTCTGAATAAAAAGCCCCTTGATATAAAGCTCTTTCTTACACACGTGTGTCACTGAATCTGTCTCTCTAGGCAATCTTGCCTAACGTAAGTCTTAAAAAGCTAAATGACTCCATCAATAATAATAAACCCAACTTTCCCCAAAAGGTCATGGTCTATGTGCTAGATAATAAAAAAATAATAGAATGCCACTTTGTTATTCATAGGGAAAGCAAGAACAAATTCATCATTCACTATTCCAAGTTTAAAATCAGGCTTAAAACCCACTTCCATCAACTCACTTTTGACTTACAGAGGCCTTCTACAGGATGCCTGAGATTTGGGCAGTATTTATGGGAGCAGACAGACTACCCTGCCTCCCTTAGAGCAGTTTGAGTTTGAACTGCTCAGTCCAAGACTTACTGACAGTGCTGCAGAGGCTCTTTTTAAAACATTCCTTTTCAGGAGCCATCAAGTCAGGTGTGACTCATAAAGAGCTTACATTTGATTACATTTTTCTTATACACCTATTTGGATTGTCATCTGAATTACCTGCCACCTATTTGAAGTGCCCCCATCTCTACAGTGAACTATGGGTTTAAAAGTGTTTGGCATATAGTGAGAAGTCAATAAACATCTGTTGAATGCACTGAAGGAAACTCTTCCATGTTCTGGCAATCGATTCCTTTGAAAGGGGATTGTTGTTTCCTCATCTTTTAGATTCCAACAAACAGAACATATGGTGTTTAGTAAATCCTTATTCCACTAGTATTGAAGCAGATATGATTTATCAAATTTGGCTTTCCTTTAGCATGCTCAAATATTTTAATTGAATGAAAATATAATTCAACCTTATTTACCATGAAAAAAATGTGTCTCACTTTGACAACAGACTTCATTCAATTCCTTTGGGAACAAAATATCTAGAAGGGTGATGACAACTGACTATAATAAGCTTGCTTAATTAACACTAAATGTTTTTGATTAAACACATATTTGAAAAAGATACTTTAATTAAAATATTATTCAAAATACATTATTCACAAAGCTGTACCCTTATGATTGTGTATATTTCTATTACATTACAAGTCAATTAGCTCAAAGGAACTATAGGACTAACAAGGTGTCAGGAAAATGCAGATGCTCTCCCTATGGGAGAAGATTGTAATCAGTGGACAAAGTCGGTAAAGTGAACAATGTGTCTTGAGATTTGTATTGAATTAAAAACTCTACAAGGGAGACACTGTCATAGAGGTGATGGAAAAACAAGCATAGAGGTGATGGAAAAATATCCAATGGGCTGAGTAAATACTTCCTTCTATCAGATTGGTCCGATTATTTTTTAAAATTCTTGCTATCATTTCTATCTTATGCCAAATCATCAAGAATCATTAGCCTCAACTTGCTGACCTCTTAGATCTCCATCTGTTCCTGAACTAATTCATCCCATTCCCTTCTTTTCTTTTTAAATAATTTTATTGGGGGCTCTTACATGTCTTATCACAATCCATACATCCTCTAGAGTGTCAACCACATTTGCACATATGCCACCATCATCATTTCAAAGCATTCTCTTCCCACTTGAGCCCCTGATATCAGCTCCCCATTTCTTTCCCTTCCCTTGCCTGCCCACCCTCCTTTATGAACCTTTGATAAGTTATAGATTATTTTTTCTTTATGTTGTTCTCTGTCACTCCTCCCCCACTTTTCCATTATTCACCCCATGGGATGGGGTTCTAGTTTGATCCTTGTAATCAGTTTCCCCTTGCTCCCCTCACACTCCCCTAATCCTCTTGGTGTCTCTATTCTTCTTGTTGGCCCTGAGGGATTTATCTCCCATGGGTTCCCTGTGTTGTGGGGCATTATCTGTAGCAGTGTGCATATTCTGAACTAATCTGATTTGTAAGGTAGAATTGAGGCCATGATAGTGGGGTGAAGGAAGCATCTCTCATTTCATTCATACACCTTGACTAATTTCTTGGTCAAAGTTCTCCTCTAAAAATGGCACAGATCCTATGGAGTTTCCTTCTTTGCTTTCAAATTTGCATTCCAATCACCAATAATCATCAATTCATCTTGATAGCACATTTGATCAATTTCCAGCTGAAGTTTTGGTAGACTTCTTCAGTTTTGCCATTAGAGGAAAGATCAAAGTGGAGGTCAGAAGAAACTTTGAAACGTGTTATTAATCACAATGTAGCACATTCAAATAGAAGAAAGGACGCAGTCAAGAGACTCAATAGAAAACTTCAAAAGACTACTGGAGAAGACAAAGCCAAAGACTATAATGAAAGGTGCAAAGTCATAGAACTAGAAAACCAAAAAAGAAGGAAACACTCAGGTGGTCTGAAATTCAAAGACAAAATTCAAGCTTTGAATTGTGATTCTGAAAGATTCTTTAGGAAAAATATTGGATTATTCAGAAAGCATCAGAGAAGATGGAAAGTAAGAAGATGAAAGGAACTAGTCCATCTTTGGGAGGTAGTACGTAAGCAAGAACCAGTGGTACTGAGGAAAGAAATTCAAGTTGCACTGAACACATTAGGCAAAAACAAGGTTCCAGGATTGACAGAATAACCATCGAAATATTTCAGAAAGATGAAGAAGCACAGGAAGCACCCATTCATTTAAGCCAGAAATTGGAAGACATAGATAATGCATATTTAGCTCTAGCACTAGGTCCATGTCTGGATCTAGGTCTCTCTCTCTCTCTCTCTCTCTCTCTCTCTCTCTCTCTCTCTCTCTCATTCACTATCAAGACAGAGGGAAAATTTTATAAAAATAAAATAAATAGCTTAGACAGTTAAAGAAGTATGGAAGTCCAGTACCAATTCAGTCAGATTGCAAGTGGACAGATCAGTTTTTTAACTAAGGCTTCCCTTGACTCAAATAGCTTTCAGAGCTAATGAATCCAAGGCCAGCAATGCCAGCTAATGAATCCAAGGCCAGCAGAGACACACACACAGGTTTCTGATTTCAGGAATTATTGAATTGCAGATCAGCAGATCAGAAGGCAGGCCACAGAAGAAACTGGGACTGGCTGAAGTCCAACGAATTGCAGGTCTATGAATCAGATGTAGGATCCAGATCCATCACAAGCCAGGAAGCTCTCCCGCAGCATCCAATCACACAGGAAGTAGGCCATATTCCAAGGAAATTTATTTTCAATTGCTACAGGGCTACGACCTGAATAATGGGGTTTACCCAAACTAATCTTCTTACAATTGCTCAGTTGCTTACAGAAGTTGCCATTTTTGAGTTGGTTATATTGTGTTCCATCAGAAGGCATTACTAGACCTCAACTGTGAAACCATGGAGAATCTTTATCCAGCCAAGTTGATCAAAGACCATTCATTCCTAATCATCCTTCAAACGATACTGACATTGATTATCATAAAAATAAATCTAAGATTATATAACTTCTAGCAAACCAAAAAGTGTATCTTGTTTACACAGTATAATAGGAGCTCTAGGGGCACAGTGGCTAAGTTATTTTAATGGCTACGCAATTTTATTGGTCAAGCAATGCTAAATGAAAAGTTTCAATCATACCAGCTACTCCACAGGGGAAAAAGACATGTGGCAATTTTCTTCCTTAAAGGTTTTTCTTGTTTGGTTATTGATATTAGATTCTGTTCCATCCCTCCAAATCACAGTGACTGTATGTGCATCAGAATGAAACACTGCTGGGTCCTAGACCATCATCACAATTTACGTTATTCTTGGGCTTGTGGCTACAGCCACTGTGTCAATCCATCTAACTGAATCTCTCTCTAGCCTCTCAGACAATATGTTCAAAGGACATGAGAAGCAACATCACAATTGCTTCTAGAGCGCTCTGGCTCTGCTCTCCAGAATTTGCTTTTCTTCTGGCAGTCATGGTATTTCAATATGCTTTGTTAATATCAGAATTCATCACTACTTCTCTTTGTTTTCCTTATTCTTTATCTAGTTTTCATGTGCATATGAAGCCATTTAAAGTTTTAAGTCATGGTTTACATCTCCCTTGGTCACCAAGTTAGCATCTTTGCTCTTTAAATTAATTAATAGGTTCTATTCCTTAGACTTGTAACAGCCCTACAGGACAGAATATAACTTTCATTTTTGAGTTTGAAAGGCTGAAAATACATACAGGAGCAGAAAGTCTAATTTTCCTCCCACGGAGCAGCTAGTAGCTTCAAATACTTGACTTCCTGGTTAGCAAGGCCACAGAGAATACATTGCAGCAAAAGTGATTTGCTCAGTTCAATATGTCATTTGATTTTTTGACAGCTATTTTCATAATTGTTGATTGTGGATCCAAATAAAATAAAATTCCAGGGCTGAGCCCCGGTGGCATAGTGGTTGTCTGTGAAACTGCGGCCCACTGGAATGGAGGTTCAATTCCAGCTCACAGGAGTAAAGGCTGGGGCTCCTAATCCCACCACCAGAGGGCAGCGATGCCTAAAAAAATAATAATAAATTTTTTTAAAAGCTAAAAAATAAAATTCCTGACCATGTCAATATTTTGTTTACCATAATGTTGTCTATTGTTTCAGTTGTCAAGAAGTTGGCTTTCTTTACATTGAACTGCAATCCATAGTGAAGAGTGTAGTCTTTGAAATGCATCAGTAAATGCTTCAATTTGTCCTTGATTTCAGCAAGAACAGTTATGGCATCTGGACATTGCAGGTTTTTAATATGCCTTCATCCAATATAATGTCATATTCTTCTTTTAACTCAGCTTCTTAGATTATTTGCTATACTTACATGCTATTTTCTCAAATGAATGAAAGGCTACAGTTTTATGGGTACTGTGGGATAGTTCTACTCTATCCTATAGAGTAGGATAAATTGGATAGGATAACCCATCCTGTCCTGAAGGATTAAAATGAATGTAAAGCAAGTAATAAAAGTTATAATCCTCTCCTGAACCAACTGGTGCCTGGTACCCCAAAACGCCAGCCAAACATATACTCAACATGTTGTGCTATCTGAATAGAAACTTAAATTCTCTATGCACTGCAAGACATCTAGTGAGATCCGTGATAAGTAGTCAAAGTCTTACTGACATACAATCATCAATTAAATGCAAATACAACAACACTACAATGTCTCAAAGAAAACAGATATTTTCAGTTCACATGAAGAAACACAACAGAGTGGCTCAAATGAGTGATGAGTATAGAGAGTCAGAAGACATTTCCATAAAAGACAATGTACTGGAATTACCTGATAAGGAATTCAAAAGACTGGTATTTAGGATTCTACAATGTATTAAAAGAAAAAATCGTCCAAAGCAAGGAAAATGCAGGAAGAAAGGAAAACTTTAGAATAATTCAGGAAAACACAAGATCACAGTGGCAAAATAAAATTAGAAACCATATAAGCAGTAAATAGAAATACATAAGATTAACACAAATATTTAAGAAATGAATAATGCATTGAAAGAACAAACTAAGAAGAATTTATATGAAAAAACTTATCTTTTATCAAAAATCATTCTGTCGAGGAGGCCATGGAATATCTCACTGGTACCTCGTCAATTTCAACATGCAGCTACTCCATAGGACAGAGTAGAACTGACTTTGTAAATTCCATTGACGGTGACTCTTTAAGAGAATTGAAAATATCATATTTCTCCTTTGGAGCTGGGAGTGGTTTCAAATTATTGACTTTGCAGTTAAAAGTTAAGTTTGCCAGGGCTGGGCCCCAGTGGCATAGTGGATGAGTACGGGACTGTGACCCACTGGGTTGGCAGTTCAAATCCAGCAGCAGCTCTCCAGGAGCAAGACTGGGCCTCCTACTCCCACCAGAGGGCAATGATGCCCCCCCCCCCAAAAAAAAGAAGTTAAGTTTATAAACCACTCTGTCACCAGGGCTCTTACATGAAAGCTACAAGAAAAAAAGACAAATAAAAAAACAAAAATCCTGCCAATCATCAATCACATATCTACCAAAAGTGGACACGTCATTGGGAAAACTTGGCTTCCTGATCCATGGAAGTGATGCCTGTAGGCTGAGGCTTCCTGGAGTGAGTTGCAGCTAGGCACTTCTTTCAGAAAACTGACCCATGGACCTTGAGCTGCATACTTCAGCTTGTAGCGTCAGCATTTATTAGCTGATCTGATAGAACTTTGTAACATGTCCTGACAAACAACTGTATTTCTCATTTGCATTAGAACCTGTTAGCCTTCATAAACCCTTAAATCATGGATATTGTCTTTGAATTCTGTGTTATCTATTGCAATGGATATTTAAACCTAGAGAGGTAAAAAAAGAGAACTTTACTTAATATAACAAAGATGGAAATTATATATTATATATATAAAACTCAAGTCGGCACAAAAAAACCAGGAATAAACAACATTAATTTCTGATGAAGTAGACTTCAAGGCAAAATCCAGCAGAAGGACATTATATGATGATTGAAGGCTAAATTGAAAAAGAGGAATTGATAATATCTTTGACTTATGAAGGAATCTCAAAATGCATTAATTAAACTCTTACAGAATTTAAGGGAGAAATGGACAATTCTATAATAATAATACGATTATTTAATAAAGCAGCTTCAATGAAAATTTGAACATATGAAAAATACTACAAACAACAGCAACACAATACATATTAGACAATATATATTTCTGATGCATATGGAACATTCTTCAGAGTAAACTATATGTTAGGCCACAAAACAAGCCGAAATAAATTTTAAAATATCAAGATAGTGTAAAACTTATTTGATGTCATAATTCTATACATTCAGAAAATGGTAGAAGACTGCTTTAGAAGGGGAAAACCCATAATGGAAATTGGAAAGACGTGTTGCTTAAAAATCCAAGGCCATAGAAGAAATAGCAAATGAAATTTAAGAATTCTTTCTAGCAAATGAAAGTTAAAATACAACATAATTCGTGACACAGCAAAAGTAATGTCTACTTTTGTGATAGGTTTATTGGTGTGAGAGAGACTAGTGAAATCACTGGGAATATGCTCGTTAGTAATTTTTCAAGCATGCAACTCAACTCCTGCCCGAGTTAGAGTAATCAACCATTTAAGATATTTTTTTCAATTTAAATCAGTATGTACTGAAGGACAGAGTTCAGAGGGATAGAAAGAAGTAGAAATGGAAAGAGGAAACAGAAAGAATGTGAAATAAGCTGAAAGAAAGAAGAAAAACGCAAGGCTCGTTGCAACATTGAAATGAAGCACTGCTAACTGGAAGGTCAGTTTGAAACCCACAGCTGGTCTCAGGAGAAAAAGGAGACTTAAAGAATTTGTCTCAGTAAACCACAGGGGCAGTTCCATCCTGTCTTAATCATTACGAGTCAGAATTGACTCAGGGCAGTGAGTTAATGGACAAGATATTCAATATTGTGGTAATCATGTGAAGAAAATGGAATAAAATAGAGTCCCTATAATAAAAAAGAATCAGTCTGTGCTCAAACATTTCAAACAAAAATAATGATCAGAATACAGAAATTATTGAATAATATCATATGTCAGTAAACTTTGCAGAAGGTAATTTAAAAATGGTTGTAGCAGTATACAAACAGGAAGCTATAAGAAATTCATGCTGACTCGGTAGAGTACATAGACTGCCAAAAGTACAAACCCAGCTGTCTTGGTGGAGGGACAACTAGAACTCTCCTTAAAAGTAACAGTGGTGAAAATTTTCCTTACCTATGTTGAACAGGTTATTAGGAAAAACCAGAGCCTGAAAAAGGCATAATGCTTGGTAAAGGATAAGATAAAGCAAAAAAAAAGAGGAAGCTCTTCCACATGGTGTATTGACATAGTGGCTGCACCTGTGGCTCCAGCATAACCATTATGAAGATGCTGCAGGACTAGGTGGTGTTTTTGTTATTGTTGTGCAGGGGGCTGCTTTGAATCAGGGTCCACTGGACAACACTTGACCATGACAATGAATTTGAGGAGGCTGTTCTCCTCCAGGAGTACTTAGGTGCCTTCCAATTTGAGGGAATTATCTGGCACTATCATTAGACAATTTTCTGCATCAATTCATAAGACTTCGGGTAGCTAATCCCTTAGAAGTAAACACTCTACCCATTCTTCCTAGTGTGTTCTCAGTCTCAAGCGCCATTGGAACATATCCCCCACTGGTGCCCCTGCATTTCTCTTACTTCCTTCTAGCACCACTGCAACACAGGACCCCCCACAGTGAGAAATAGGACAGAGAATGGAGTGCTGTCTACCAGAGTTTCTACATAAAAGCATACAAAGTGATCTAAATTTCCTGGATGTTTGAACTACTCTGAATGTGGCCGCAGTGAACAAAATAGTGATGCAGACATACATTTTTTTCAACCATACATACCATTATACTATTAAGTAAAATAAGTTGATAAAGTAATCTAATAAAAATAATCTCAAGTCTAAGTAAATGCCTCAAAGAATCCACAACAATTATAACACAATAAAGTAGCAGTAAAATAAAACAAAGTGCTTGCAACAGAATTTACCATAGAGTCTATCAGTAGATGTGTAGAGGTTATGATTTGTTTTAAGTATTCCAGTCAAAGACTATAAAAAATTTCTTTGATGTTTCAGGAGTCATTGGATCTGTTTACACTTGAAAATGAGAGTTACCAATCATAATGATTCTGACATATAAAAAAGCAGTAGTTTGGGTTTTTTTAAATTTTGTTTCTATATAGTCAAAGATCTGATGTAAATTACATATTTACTTTCAATTCAATGTCTTTGAATTTCTTTATTTAACATACTAACCAGTTGGACCAATTGGACCATCAAGGAACTTCTTAATCTCTCCACAGATCACACAGACTCCATTTATCCCTTCACTCTTTATCTCAACCCCTCATATACATCTGCTTCAGCTAATCATACAAATGTTCCATGTTCCAAATCTCATAGAATATACAATTACTACTCAACCATACAAATCTGAACTCAGAATAACCATTTTCTTCTTTTCCTCTCCTCCGGGTATTTTTAAAAAATGGTTTGGGGGTGGCATCTGACCTCCCCTAACTTCAGAATAACATCACAAGTCCAGTTTCTATGAGGCTAAGATCACACATGCAACACCCTATACCCTTCCCATCAATGCTACCACAAACCACCTATAGAATTTTATACTTCTCAACCATGTTCAATAGTTCATTTCAGTAGCCACATGGAGCTCATAGATAATGCCCACAATTATAAGACATATTATGGAAGTTGGCAGGTTCCAATTCAGGCAAGATATGCTCAAGACACAATTATTCAGTTACTACAGTCTCCTCTCTGCCTTGTCTCCAAGCAGAACTTTCTCTAGCCCTTAGCCTCTTAGCTTGGCTTCTTCGCCTGCTAGAGCAATGTTACAAAGCCTTTATAGAACTACCAGAAAATGCACAAAGGGTATGCTACTCCACTACATGGCTCAGCCCAAAGATGCTCGGCTCTATCTCTCTAAGTCAGTTAACAGAACTATCTCAGTTAAGTGTCTGGAGGTACCACATTCCATAAATAAGCTTACTCCCTACAGGGACTCAGGTTTACTTGTTCAGTAACTGGGAATCTGATCTCTCTGAAAAGGTCCTTTTATATGAATAACAAAGACTGTGACTAGGGGAGCCATATTATTTTATAAATCATTGCACTGTACAAGGTAATCTTTTTTTTTTTTGCTATAGCAGCACTAGTTGCTTTGAGTCAGCTATTGAGAGAACTTTATTACTATCCTTGATTTCAGTTTTATCTCTTCCAACCTAGACTGATGGATAATCCAAATGTGTTTCTACTCTGCTACTTTAATTTCATTGTTGTGGCAGTCACCTAATCTAGTGTCAATTTGAGGATTAAGAGTATAGGGGTAGAGGCTAGCCTGTCAATCTGGAGAGAGCCAATGAGACCTCTATGTGGGCATGGCCTTCTCCTGAGAATTCTGGGAAACATGGGAATTCCTTCTTGGAAGCGAAGACACTCTCACAGTTCACTCTCTTGGAGTCACTAGACTGAGAAGGCTGGCTCCCTGAAAGTCACCCTGAGGAGAAGCCACTCAGATATGCCCTGATGTAGCAGAAACCTGGACCTAGAGAAGCCACATGGAGATGCCTGCCAGCACTGAGATGCTCACAACACCACTTACCACCCACTGACTTGTGATCATCCTGCATTTGGCATCATTGCATTTGTTTCATGAGTCTGAAGGACTTTGTGGATTGCTCTCAGACATATGGGCTAATATCGAACTTACAGACTTGATCTGGACTGGGCTGTGATGTTTTCTTAATGTACAATTACCTTTACTATAAAACTCTTTCTTGTACAAATAGCAACTCTTTCTGAGTTACTATGAATGTTTCTCTAATCTACCCAGACTAACACAATTGTCTTCCATGGACTCTCTAGGATATGCTTCACACTCTGTTCTCATCTGTCCACAGTTTGGGGCCTTTTGTTTATTACTTACACTGTATAATTTGAAATTTTCAGAAATGCCATTTTCTCTCACCTTTCTGGTTCTTTGTATGTGTTATAACTTTCCATTAACTGAAAACTTTTAGGCCTTTTAGAAAATAACTCCAGGGAGTTGTAAAAGGTTGATTTTTCTAAAAAATGTTCAAGATGCTTCTAAGTGTACTTAAACCTCCAAACTTTCTGTTAATAGTTTGACATACTAACCAATTGGACCATTGAGGATCTTCTTAAACCCGCCACCATTTGTCTAGCATTGTTTATGCAGGCTATTGCCTCTTAGGCCATGTATAGGTTCCATGTGAACACAATGTAGTGTTCTGAAATGATCATTCTCACGTTTGTCTATAATTTGTTATGAACCACACATTCAAATGTCTTTGCATAGGCAATGAAACATAAGTACACATCTTTCTGCTAATCTGTACTTTCAGTTAAGATTTATCTGAGTTTAGCAATGAGATTCCATGTCCCACATCTTCTTCTGAATCCAGAATGAACATTTTACTTGCATGTGATTGTTCAATAATTTGCAAATTCTGTTGTTACTTTCTTTGGAAAGGGTACAACTATGGATCTCTTCAAGCCTGTTGGGAAAATAGCTATCTTTTAAAATTCCTGGTATAGGTGAATGAGTGCTTCCAATGCTTCACCAGTTTGTTGAGTTATTCTGTTAATCTTCCATCAATTCCTGGAGTCGTGTTTGTGCTAATGCTTTAAATACAGCTTGAACTTCTTCCTTAAGTACCATTGGGTACTTATCTTATGCTACGTCAAGAAATGGTTGAATGTTGACCTGTTCTTTTTGATACAGTGATTTATGCATTCTTTCCATCATCTGTTGATACTTCCTGCACAAGTGAATATTTTTTCACATAGAATCTTTCAACATTGATATGAGAGGCTTGACTTTTCTCCTTATCATATCAGTTTAAGACATGCTGAGCACTTTCTTTTCATGGTTTCCTAATTCTAGATCTTTGCATATTTCATTATAATATTTTACTTTGTCTTCTCAATGGCCTTCTGAAAATTTCTGTTCAACCCCATGAGTTCATCATTTCTCCCATTTGCCTTCGTGACTCTACAATTAAGAGCAAGTTGAAGAGTCTCTTTTAAAATCCTCTTTGTTTTTCTTTCTTTCCTTTTAAGTGATCTTTTGCTTTATATATATATATATATATATATACATATATATATGATGTCCCTGCATAGTTTATCAGATCATCTCACATTAGTATTTAATGCATTAAATATGCTATTGAGGTGTTCTAGAAATTCTAGTAGTACTTCCTTAAGATTGCAATTTGTCTCTCATGAACTTTTTTCATTTTCTTCAATTTCAACTTGAATTTACATATGAGCAATGAAGGGTGTTTTCCAAAGCCAGTCCCTGGACTGGATATTAGCTTTATCCATTGTTACTTACAAAATAAAAACAGGAAAATCAGACCCATTGCTGCCACGTTGCTTTTCCCTCACAGTGACCCTGTAGTGCAGGGTAGACCTGCCCCTGTGGATTTCCAAAACTGTAACACTTTGTGGGAGTAGAAAGATTCATCTCTTCCCATAGCCATAGTCAATTTGATTTCTATGCCTTCCATATGAAGAAGTCTATGTGGATAGTCACTATGTGTGTTGTTGCAATACATTTTCTATGAACCTGTTGTTGAGCTTGCAAAATTCTGTCGATCTACTTCTAGCATCTTTTTGGTCACCAAGACCATGTTTTCCAACTACTTTCCTTTCTGTTTGTTTCCAAATTCTGTGTTCCAATCACCAATAACTTTGAATGCATCTTAATTAAAAGTATGATCAATTTCAGCCTGAAGATTTTGGTAAAATTCTTCAAGTTCACTGCCATTAGTCTTGGTGGTTGATGCATAAATTTAAATAATGATTGTACTGATTTGGACCTACTTTTATTTGAATAGACATTATCCTATAACAGACAGCATTGTACCTCAAGATGAATCTTGAAACTTCCCTTTTGATGATTAACTCAATGATATTTCTCTTGTTTGTGATCATTCCCAGCGTAGTAAATCATATGATTTTCTGATCCAAAATAGCCAATTCTGGTCCATTTCAGTTCACTAATAGTAGGCTATTGGTCTTTGCATTCTATCCTATGCATTTCTATTTTCATAGGCAAAGTCCAAGTTTCAACTGTAATTGATGTTTATAGCTATTTCTTCTCATTTTGAGTCATACTCCTTTAGCAAATGAAGAACCCTAAAGGCTAAATTGTACCCCATCATATCATGATTATTGACTCCACTTTGCAAGCCAGCTACTCCTCTGTAATATTTTGAGTATTTCTGACCTGAGTGACTCATCTTCTGTACCCAACCTCTGACAATGTTCTACATCTGTTCATTCGGATTTCAGTAACTAACCATGAATTGATGCTATCCATAGGGTTTTCGGTGAATAACTCCTCAGATATGGATAGTTTCATCCTTCTTTGTAGTCTGTTCTTAGTCTGGAAACTGCTGAAACCTTTTCCTTTTGAGTGAGCCTGCTGGTATTTGAAATTCCAGTGACCTAGCTTCCAGCATCACTGGATAGCTTTGAGCTTATGTGGATAAGCCCCCACAGCATGACAAACTGAACAGCTAGTGTTAGAAATCGAGATTAGCAAGGCCTTAGAACCTGTGGAGTTCCTTTTGTCCTGTAACTTCACAGTCAAGTCCTGAAGACAAATTGCCAAAGTTGTTTGATTCCCATCCTTTCATTTTTCATTCTCTATAATAGAAACAAAGTTCTCTGCTAATTAAATTGGCAAAGGAATTATATTTGCAGCTCCTACAAAAAGTAGTACTCTATCTCTCTCTCTCTCTCTCCCTATCAGAGATGAAGGGACTGCTTTTGTAAAACTGAGCTCCAGACTTCAAAGAAAAAACGCATACCCCTCTGCCACTTCACTCTTTCTGAAAAAGCGTTCCACATCTAAGAACCAAGTTTCCGAACTAGAATATAAAACATGCTAAACCTGTACATTTCCCTATCATTTGACTGATTGCTTTGGTTCTTAAAATAGAAGCAGAGCTTCATCTTGCTGTGATGTTTATTGGCGTGGCATCTTTATGCATTTTCACATGCAAACACTTAAAGCTAACATAAATAATGGGTGCTAAGCATAAGATGAACTTAGAAGCTATTTTTTGCCTTTCTTTAGTTCAACTCTTCAAAGGGGTTTGCAGTAGGGAATTTGGCCTATAGGAAAGAAGCTAAAATGAAGGTACTCTGAATTTCAGTAAGCGTAGACTACATGAGTCCCATGTTGCATATAGTCTACTAAAATAAAATTTGCTAATTTATGAATAACATTTTTCCTTCTGATCATCCAATCTTCTCATATATAATATGATTTGTATGGCAAAGCAAATTTTAATGGCATGTCTCTTCCTTTTTCTGAGGCTACTGCCTGACATTTTCCTCCCTTGTATCCTAGCTAGTGATGCATTTCTAAGGATGGGGCTTCATGCATGATTCCTGTTATATATGTTATTCAACAAATACTGACAGGTAATTTGCTATGTGCTCTTCACTTATTCAAACACATGTGAATGTAGATAGCATCTACATTCATGTAATAAATGCCATTATGTGGAAGACTAAGTTCAGTGTTCTACATATGAAACACAAATTCCTTTACATGCACAAGATAAAAAATCTATAGGTGAATTCCACCCCTTAATGTGGTGCACTTTAGAGAAATTATGGAAAATTCTATTAATTTTAATTTCTTTCTCCTCAAACATTGTGGAGTTCCCTTGTATGTCCTAAGTCAAAAGTATGCCATCTGTCCTATTTTCAGATCTCACCCAGGTTCTTATACATATCCCTGGCTTTACCCAAGCTGATCTCTCTTCCAGAAATAGATATATACCTCCTTCATTGTACAATAAATCCTGGTTACTAGTCAACCCTGTTATGGTTCTTTCTTTTATTCTGATTTTTTATTAAAGTTAGCTTCTGTTAGTTAATAGGTTCTGTAGCAACCAGCAAATACTTTCATTAGTTTTTTCCTGTATTATAATCATTTTTTAAAAGTGACTCTCTCCCTTATCCTACCCATCTCAGCATATGCCACCACAGCATATGGTGGCAAAACACAGAGGAGATATTACTCAAATATTATTTAAATTAATGAGTCGTTTATTATGCCCTGTGAGCAGAGAAAACAAAAATGAATTCTAAGTGAGAAATCAGAAAAGATACCACTTCCGAAACTGTAAAAAATACATTCCCAATTAGTTGGGGAACGAAACAATATAAACATTTCAAACCCAATCACACTATTCAATATACTTTCCCCAAAAGAAATGACATTGTTCTTTGCTCAGAAAAATCCAACCACTTTTTTTTCTGTTTCTACCTAGCCTCTTTATTCTACGTGACCTCCTGACATATAAAACAATTTTGAAAACTGACTGCATTAGTGGACTTAGGGTACAATTTTATATATAAGTAATATGCAATCAACCTGATCCTATGTGAGTTGTTATCATTAAAGTACTCCTGTGCTCACATTTTGTTTCTGAAATTTTTTTCTTGAATTATTCGTTTTCTGAGTTTTAATGAGAGATGTGAGGTTCCCCACTATCTACAAATATAAACCAATGTGTCATTCTTTTTAAATGTTCTTAAGTTTTGAAATCCTGTACAAAGCTTTGCTATTAAAATTTAAGTAACTACAAATTCAAATAATCTCTATTATACTCTTCTTTGATCAGCTCTGAATATCATTTCTAAACTAAAAAAATTGAATTCAAATTTTTATCAGCAAAATTATGCAAATTTTACAACTAAGTACATTTCTGTAATCACTAAATAAGGCATTTAAATAAGAAGTTTGTTTAAAGGAATTGTTCGTTAGCTTTTATAAAGTGAATTTAGTACTCGTTAAAGTAAAATATATTGATTTCTCAGTCTTATACTGGCTTCTTTCTGACTACTTTCTATAGGCATTCTCCCTAAATCTGCTCTACCAACACCCAGAACCCAGAGGACTTTTCTCTGTAGGTCTGGGTAGCGGAAATCACTTCGTTTTAATTCTAGCTCTGAAATACGGCTTGCTTCTGTAGCATTTAACAAACAAACATGATTAGGAGGACAGAATATAATGAGCTCCAATCATATTGGCTCAAATGAAAGATTTTTTTTTTGCTTTTTGTATTGGGCATCACTGCCCTCTGGTGGTCATAGGAGCTACCCACCGCTGTTCCTCAGAGCTGCAGCTGGATTTGAACTGCCAAGCCCATGGGCCGCAGTCTCGCACTCAACCACTTATACCATCGGGGCTCAGCACCGAAAAGATTTTAAGTATGGCATTAACGTGAGTTTTTGTTTATATTTAGGAGGAGAGTTACAGTTTTAATGGTTATAGACTGTTATGGGAAGAATTTTATCATCCCCAAATTTTTGTTAACCTGGAACTGATTCTCCCATTATGCAATTATCCTCCATTTTATGTAATTACACTATTATGTGATTTTCCTACATTTTATCACCCTATAATTTATAAATCCTAACCTCTATGAGGTTAATGAAGCAGGATTAGAAGCAATTATGTTAATGATGCAGAATAAAATCTAGAGGATTATGCTACATTTTAATTCAATCCTTTTTAGGTATACATACAAAAATGAAACCAGCTAGCAGAGACCAGAGTGATTTGATTATCACCAAAAGAAGAACCAAAAAAGAAGAAATAGAAGGGCAACACCACCTTTCCCCTTAAGTCCTCATGCTCCAAACCCACCAAAAAAAAAAAAAACCCTGGATACCAGGACACATGTAGAACTGCAAGGGATCTCAGGCCTTCATACACTGAAAGAAAAAAAAATAACCTTACTCTAGAAGTCACAGACAGAGAAAGCTTCCCTCTGGAGCAAAAACCCCATATTTGGACTTCCAGTCTCCAAAACTGTAAATTGGATATTGCATAAAAGAATTTTATAAGACTAAACACTCCTCATTGCATAAATGGTGACCTGGTAGGTGGACATCACCAGAGGGAAAGCATAAGAATCAAATTGACTACATCTGTGGGGAAAAATGATAGCTAAACTTAGAATCACCAGTGAAAACAATGCAACGACCATAAATGCTTGTTCACATTGAAGCAGAAGAAAATTAAAAGATTAAAAGAAGTCCACTAGCGCCAAAATAGGACCTTGAGCATATCCAAGCAGACCTATTTGTTTATACAAAATTAATTTAGATAACGTCACAAGAACAGGTTGGATGCACTGAGCATGAATGGCCAAAGAGTAGATCAGTTGTGGTATAACATCAAAAACCTCATACATGAAGAAAGCAAGCCATCATTATAAATACAAGAAATAAAAGCCCCAAATAGATGTCAGAAGAACCTTGAATGACTCTTGAACGTAAGATAAATGAAGTGAATGGAAGAAATGTTGAAAGAATTGAACAGAAAATTTCCGAGGTCAGGTTGAGAAGACAAAGTAAGGTTATTACATAGACCTGGAGATATAAAACCAAAGGGAAGAAACCCACTCAGTATATTTCAAATTGAAATAACTGAAGAAAAATTCAAGTTTGAAGTTCCCATACTGAAGGAATCTATGGGCAAAATATTAAATGAGAATATTGAATAAGAGATATAATTGTTGATGCTATGTACATCCTCACTGAAAGCCGAGAGTACCAGAAAGACACTTACTTCTGTTTCATTGATGATGCACAAACATTCAGCTGTGGATCATGAAGAAGTATGGATAACATTTAGGAGAATGGGAACTCCAGAATTTGCAATTTTATGGAATATGTATGCAAGTTATGTGTCAATGAAGATGCAGTCATTCAAACGGAACAATGATCTCTGTCGGCATTCCATATTATGGAACTTTTTCTATATGAACTTAATTTGAATGTTGAACACATAATCTGGGAAGTGGGACTTTATAAAACCAAACTCCCCGACACCCAGTGAATTCTGACCCACAGTTACCCTGTAAGACAGGGCAGAACTGCCGCTAAGAGTTTCGGAGTGTGGAACTCTTAACCATAGTAGGGAGCAGCTGGTGCTTTGGAACTGCTGACCATGCCTTAGCAGCCCAATTCTCAACCACCACAGCAAGAGGACTCTAAAGAGAAGAGTGAAACATCAAGATTGAAAGAAGGCTCACTACAACTTCTGATAGCTGCCCTATCTTGCTTGCAGAAAGTATTGAGGACTTGAAGCATTTACTGATGAATATCAGAGGCTATCATTTTCAGTATTGGTTCAATTCAATAGAAATAAAATAAAATCTTCACAACTAGACAATAGACATCATGACAGGTCATGTCAGGGTTATGATAAACTTGTATAAACAATCAAAACTTATGGAAGCAGCACAGTCAAGAAATCAAGCACATAGTGCTTTGGTCAACTCCACTCAACAAGGCCTCTTTAAAACACTAAAGAGAAAAAAATATTAAAGAGGAAAGATACCATTTTGCAACCTTTTAGGACATGGTAGGAATGCCCCTTTTTAGTTTTTGAGAATGCTACTATCTATTTATGGCAATAGAAATCCCTGTTTTTATCACTTGGAGAGGCAAGCAGAATAGAATTGCTGACGGGGCAGATGTCAACCCAACATGTAAGTGGCAAGTGACCTTTTTTAACTACACGCAATTTATTTGGTCTTGATCATTGCGAGCCATATCATGTTAACATATGCCGTTTTCTCTATATTTTAAGACCAATATGAAATAATGGCTAGTAATGTTCAAGTCTCACCCAATTTGATGCACAGAAGTAGAAACATAGAATAGAAAACATTAGAAAACATCTACCATATTATAGAGTAAACTAATCTTAATAACCTACCCATCATATAAGAACTTTTAGTTGCACAATTATAATAAACTATCACTTGCTAGAAACCCTAATTTGGTAAAGAAATTATTTCAAATGACAGATAATGAAAGAGTTTGTGGCTATTAACGCTGAGAATGATAACATTCACTTACAAAGTTTCATGATAAAATGCCGACTCAGCAATGAGTTCTTAAAGTAGGTACAATGAATCAATTTCCTCCTGTAGTAAATGATACATATATTGATTCGGGGTGAATCAAAGATGGCTACTACAGGGGAGACTTGCAAAACTCTAATTAAGTTGAAATTGAAATAAAGAGAGAAGGAAGAAAGGAACTCAATTGAAACAAACAAACATTTTTGTACTGACAAACTACATAACCACGTTCTGGAGAACCATACTGTGGCAGTCACCTTATCTGGTGTCAACTTGAGGATTAAGAGTATAAGGGTGGAGTCTAGCCTGTCAATCTGGAGATAGCCAATGAGACCTCTGTATAGGCTTAGTTTCCTCCTGAGAATTCTGAGAAATTTGGCCATAATTCCCCCTTGGAGGTCAGAGACTCACTATTGAGTCCCTTGGAGATCCTTTACTGACAAGACACAAGGCTGACTCCCTGTGAGACATCCCGGAGGAGAAGCCTCATGGGCTTACCCTGATGGAACCAAACCTCTGAAGCGAGAAAAAACAAACAGAGACACCTCCAGTGCTGAGATGCCTGAGAAGTGACAGAGAGGGCCCTGCCAGTACTGAGATGCTTACACTGTCACTGGATCCTTAGACTTTATTACCCACTGTCATGTGATTGTCCAGCATTTGACATCATTGCATGTACCTCATGAATCTGAAGACAACTTTATAGACTTGTATCATACAAATGGACTAATATCAGACTTGTGGGCTTGGACTGGACTGGGTTGGGATGTTTTCTTAATGTTCCATTTCTCTTGTATATAAACCTCTCCCATATATACATATGTGTGCTCATGAATTTGTTTCTCTAGTCTATCTGGACTAACACACATACTAATGATTCATGATTGAGAAAGAAGTGATATACAATCCTTATGGCCAAATCTACTTCAACTTAAGAATAAGGTATGGGAAGGCAGGCACACCACTAAATGGATCCCAATCCAAGAAGTGCAAATGAAGAGTAACTTAGTGTGCCAAGGAAAATTTCATAACAACACTTTGTTAGTCTGGGTAGACTAGAGAAACATCACAAATTCGTAAACATGCATATGTATATAAGGGAGAGATTTATATACAAGAGGAAGTGAACATTGAGAAAACATCCCAACTCACTTCTGCACAAGGTCATAAGTCTGATACTAGCCCATATGTCTGAAACCAATCTATAAAGTCCTGTGCGGACTCACAAAACACATGCAATGAAACCAAATGCAGGATGATCACAAGTGAGTGGGTAGAATGTCTTTGGATCCAGTGGAGTTGTGAGCATCTCAGTGCTGGCAAGGGCCTCTCTCTAAGTTTTCAAGCATCTCAGTACTGGCAGGAGTCTCTACATGGATGTTATGGTTTCAGAGTTCTGGTTCCATCAGGATAAGTCCATTTGGTTTCTCCTCCAGGATATCTCACAGGGAGTCAGCCTGTGTATTGTCAGTAGAGGGTCTCCAAGGAAGTGATAGAGTGTCTCCTGCCTCTACAAAGGAATTATCACATTTTCCAGAATTTTCAGGAGAAGGTTAGGTTCACACATAGGTCTCATTTGCTGTCTCCAGATTTACAGGTTAGATTCAACCCCTACACTCTTAATCCTCAAATTGACATCAGTTTGCGTGGCTGCTTCACACAAAAAAGCATACACTGCACTAATACTTAGGTGTTTGCTTGTTATACTTAGTTTTTTTATAATAAATGTGAGGACCAATATATCTAGGATTAGAGAAAGGCTAACTGTGAACCTAAGTAGCTCAGTATAAGGTATAAAATAATTGGATTGTGTTAAGATAACTGCTGTCTTTTTAAAGAAATATATCTAAGTTACACTGAATATAAAGTTTAATGTGTCATCAAGGAAATAATAAAAATTGAGGTGCTTTCATTTTTAGTCAAATTTTGTTAGCATCAAATATACGACAAGAAATACATGACAAAGTCACTGTGAGTCATAATAGACTCCATAGCAGTCATGACAGGAGGAATGGAAACAAAACCAAAACATAATTCCCATCGTCTTGTGAGATTTGCAGTCTAGTGAAGGAAAATAGATAATTGTTACTGCTGTCAGGTACCATTAAGTCAATTCCAACCATAGTAACCTTATGTACAGCAGAACACTGCCCTGTCCCAAACCATAGTCCTGATGGATGATGTGTTTGGGGCCATTGTATCAATCCACCTTTTGCAGACTTTTCCACTTCTTCCCTCTACCAAACATCATGTCCTTTTCTAGAAAGTAATCTCCCCTCACAATATTTCCAAAGTATGTAAGATGGTCTTTCATCATTCTTACTTAGAAGGAGTACTCTGGCCTTACTTCCAAGACAGAGAAGCTTTTCCTTTGCAGTCAATAGTATTTTCCATAGTCTTCTCCAACATCACAATTCAAATGCATTAATTTTTCTTCAGTCTTCCTTATCTAATATCCAAAAGTCACATGCATATGATGCAATAAAAAATGCCATGGCATGGAGCATTCATACTTTCGTCCTCAAAATAACATCTTTGACTTTTTAAAACCTGAAGAGTTCTTGTGCAAGATTTACCTAATGCAACTCATCTTTTAATCATTTGCCTGCTGTTTCTAACAGCATTGATTTTGTCCAAATGCGATAAAATCCTTGACAGCTTCAATTTTTTCTTCATTTCTCTTGATGTGCTTATTGGTCCAGTTGTTAGGATTTTGGTCTTTTTTACATTGAATGGTAATCCATCTTGAAAGCTTAATCCTTGATTTTATCAACAAGTGCTTGAGGATTGTTTGCATTCAGCAACAAGATTGTGTTATCTGTATATCAAAGGATTTTAATAAGTATTACAACAAGCCTGAAGTCATATTCTTCTTATAAATCAACTTCTCTGATTATTTGCTTAGCATTCAGAATGAATAAATGTGAAAAAATACACTCATTTTCCATACCATGAATTAAATCTTGCAATATACCTTTGTTCTGTTCTCCAAACTGCATCTTGGTCCATGTAAAAGTTCCTGATCAGCACAGTGAAGTATTCTTAAATTCCCATTCTTCTCAAGATTATCTATGGTTTGTTATGATCCACACAGTGAAATGTCTTTGCATAATCAATGACATACCAGTAAACCTCTTTCTGATATCTTCTGCATTCAACCATAATCCAACTGACATTAGCAATGATATTCTGGCTCCATGTCCTCTTCTGAATCTGGTCTGAAATTCTGGCATTTCTCTCTCAATGTTCTCCTACAACCCCTGTTGTATAATCTTCAGCAAAATTTTACTTTCATGTGAGATCAAAGATACTATCATAAGTTAAGCTTTTTGTTGGGTCATTATTCCAGTCAATTTTCCGAGTGTTGTTTTCCTGATACTGGTATGAGGGAGTGCTTCCAGTGCTGCCTAAATTGGTGTCTCATCGATTCTTGGACTCTTGTTTTTGGCTAATGTTTTCTGTACAGCTTGAAATTCTTCCTTCAGCCTCATTGGTTCTTGTTCATATGCTACCTTCTGAAATAATGGAATGCGTGCTAACTCTTTTTGGTTCAGTGATTCTGTGTATTCTTTCCCTCCTCTTTTGATGCATCATGTATCACTGAATATATTGCCCATAGTATCTTTCAAGATGCTTGATTTTTTTCTCGAGACCTTTCCATTTAAGATATTCTAAGAATTCTCTTCCCTTTTTGTTTTCTAATTCTGGATTTTTGCACATTTCATTTTAACATTTGGCTTTGTCTTCTTGAGGTGTTCTTTAAGTTTTTGTTCAGTTCTTTAATTTCATCATTTCTATTTGCTGTAGCCATTCTGAAACTATGAGCAATTTTCAGACACTCTACTGGCATCCACTTTGATCTTTCCTTTCTTTCCTGTCTTTAATGACCTTTTGTTTTCTTCATGAATGATATTCTTGATGTTCTCCCATAGTGGATCAGGTCTTCTCTCATTAGTGGTCAATGCATTAAATATGTTCTTGAGGTAGTCTCAAAATACAGGTGGGGTTGACTCAGGGTTATATTGTGGGTCTCATAGACGTGTTTCCATTTTCTTCAGCTTTATCCTGAACTTACATATTAGCAATTGATGTTCTGTTCCACGGTCAGCCCCTGGTCTGATTTTAGCTATTGATAATAAGCTTCTTCATCTTTTCCCACAGATGGGAACTTGATTTCTGTGTATTCCATCTGGGAAGTTTATGTGTACAGTAATCTTTTGTGTTGCTGAAAAATAGGTATTTTCAATGAACCTTGCAAAATTCAATCCTTCAATCTCCAGCTTCTTTGTGAACATCAAGTCCATGTATTCCAACTACTGTTCCATCCTCTTTGTCTTCAATTTTTTCATTCTAATTGCCAATAATAAACAATACATCTTGATACATGTTTGATTAATTACTGACTGAAGTGATTGGTAACATTCTTCAATATCTTCACCACTAGTTTTTATGGTTGTGAATAAAGTTGAATAATAGGTGTACTGATTGGCCTTCATTGAACTTCCTGATTAAAATTGCTACGTCCATTTTGACAATGAGTGCCACATCACTCCTTTTGATTGTAGTTTTCAATAGTAAATATATGTTGTTCTGATTTAAAATGGATAATACCAGTCTATTTCAGTATGCCAATGCCTAGAATATCAATTTTTATGCATCCCACTGTCATTTTGAAAATTCCAATTTTCCTAGATTCATGCTTTGTACATTTCATCCTCTGATAATTAGCAGATTTTTGCAGCTACTTCTCTTTCCTTTGCATCTTGTGCCATCGGCAATCAAAGATGTTGAAAGACCCAGTCCCACAGGCTTTAACCAACTGACATCCCCAACATCAATTCTACTCCAAGAAATCAGCTTCTTTTCAGTCATATTTTGAATGTCCTCTGACTCAAGGGACCCATGAAGGAATACAGATAACTAAGACATTATAAATAAGGAATACACAGACACACATATTAGGATTCCAGTTCATGCATGTGTGATTTATTCTATAAAAAGATATTTTAAAATATCTCTGCACTCAGTGAATGATTACAGATATTTCAGATATGTTCTTTAAGTAATACGCTTGTATTACTCTCCTGAGGGTGCATTTAAAAAAGGTCCAATCAGGCTAAGCCCCGGTGGCGTAGTGGTTGTGCGCGGGGCTGCGGCCCACTGGGATGGAGGTTTTATTCCAGCTCCACAGAGCAAAGGCTGGGCCTCCTACTCCCACCACCTGAGGGCAGTGATGCCCCACAAAAAAAAACAAACAAAAAAAATAAAAATATAAAAGGTCCAATCAAAATAGTGGCTTCCAAGTTTACCTATTAAGCTAGTTAAATTCAAGATAGAAAAGTCTACTCGGAAAGTTATTGGTTATGGGGGATTTCATAGTCACTGGTTTGGGGCATTTCAAAGAAATAACCTCGGTAGATTTTCTCAAATATCACACAAGATGATTAATGAATGTTATCATAAAGAAGTCTTACGAAAACTGCCAGAAAATGTACTAAGACAATTTTTTATGTTTTTTTAATATTTTGCATCATTATGATATTTTTGCTTATTTATCAGGGACAAAAAGAACTCCCCGATGAGTCTGCCATTGAGGAAACTTACCCCCTCTGCCACAGACCCGATCTTGCTCCTTTAACTTCATGCTCCACGAACTCAAGGACTATTGAGAAGGAAGATTATTTGAGTCCTTTGAGTACGTCAATACAGCTATTTTGATGAGGTGTAGACTAAGGAACTCAGAATCCTTCAGAGAAGAAATATGGAGATAGAATTACTGTCTGCAGAACTAGATGAACATTTGCTTTTCATGAAGATTAGATTTCAGTTAATGCACTCAAACATAACCACTACCTCTAAGGAAATGGAAATCTGCTCCTTGCTAGGATGCTAGGCAGATTTCGATGAAAATTATAGACTAAAATGAAATAGTAAGTAAATCTTGATCTACTTTAGAAAGTCAGTGAATGAAAATTCAATTGGTCATTATTTGAAACTCATTGTAGGATAATGTTTAATCAAGCAGGACTTTATATCATTTTATATAAGGGCTCCATTAATTAAAGAGCAACAAAGTGCAACAACCAAGATACTAATATAAAATTATATGTATGAAATATAAAATGTAATTGTGATTTTAAAAAATCAAGGAGGAAAAAAGGATAGATAGTACTGGGGGGTTGTGCAGGTTGTTCCATGTCCAATTTATTTGTAGTCATATAAGATTTGCTTGGTAGGATGTCATTGGAGCAAAGATCTAAGATGGGAACAGAATTTAATCAAGCAGATATCTGAGAAAGAAGAATTTCAATGTAGAGATGTGAACCACAGAGTTTTAATGCAAAGGCCTACTGGCTTTCAGAAACAGAAAGACGATTAACGTAGTCTAGATAGTGTAAGTTAGGGGGAGGGGAATAAAAATAGTATCAAAGAAAATGAATGGACACTTGGCATAGAACTTGGGAAGATACTGTGAAAGTCTTTGTTTTTATTCTGCTTTATATGGGAAGTAACGGGGATTTTTGAATGGAAATAGACATAGTATGACTTTTGGTTTGATACAACCACTCTATACTGTGCTGAGTATAGTATACAGGAAGACCAGGGCAAAGAAAAGGTAGGTGACAACTGCATTAATTTTCTATTGCTGCTATCACAAATTGCTACACACTTACTGGCTTAAAACAGAACATACTTCTTATCTTAAATTTTCTAATCTTAGACTATTTGTCTGACAAGAGATTCAAAGGAATAAAATTAAGGGGTCAGAAGAAATGCTTATGAACAATTGACGGCTTCATCCATATTTAGGCCCCCTGGCCTTGTTTTAGCATATGATTACAATAGCTTTAGCAGTTGATGATGCTGTCTCTTGACACAAATTTCACCAATTTGTTTCATGTAAGCTACCTCTGGAAAGGCCCATGTGAATAGCCACCATTTATCTTATTGGGGGAAAAAATGTTATTTGCAATGAAGAAGTCATTGGTCTTAAAAAAACTCTTTCATGCAATCTTCAGCATCATATTTATCACCATGGCCTTATTTTCCAACTACCAATCCTTTCTCTATGCTTCAAACTTTTCACTCCAATCATCAGTAATCATCAATGCATAGTGATCGCAGATTTGATCAATTTTTGGCTATGGAAGATGGTAAAAAGCATCAAATTATTCATCAGTTTCAGTGGCTTATGGATATGTTTGAATAATAGTTCCACTGATCACCTGCCTTGAAGGCAAATGCAAACTATCCTATGACAGAAAGAATTGTGCTTTCATTCTTTTAGACAATGAATATTATGTTCTTCTTCTTGCTATTCCTTGCATTGTAGATTATATGATTGTCTGATTCACAGTGGACATTATCATTCCATGGCAGCTCACTATTGCCTACTTCACCTTCCCACTGCTGTTGAGTGGATTCCGACACATAGTAATCTTGTAGGATACAGCAGAACTGCCCCTTTGCATTTCCAGTGCTATAAACATCGATGGAGGCATAAAGTCTCATCCTTTGGAGTGACTGGTGGGTTAGAACCATTTACCTAGTGAGTAACAGCCCAACTCATAATCCATTAAGCCCCCATGCTCCCATGGGAGGACTAGTGGAGAAGGCTGTATGTTCTCCTAATGCATATGGAGTTTAATATGCATCGGCACAGAGAACAGAGCTCAATGAAGAGATATGAAGGTTTAGTAGACCACCATCTGCATGATGGCAGAGGAAGACCACATGACAGATGGAAGCATGGTTCCAGTTCTGAGTCTATAACAGAAAACATTTAGATAGAAAGAAAGCTCAATAAAAGCAAAGTGAAATATTTATCATTATTCCTCATTAAGCATTTTATATTTGAAAAAATCTTACATTATTATTCAAACATATGGTTAGTCTATCAGATCTTCTTTCATCAAGTTAAAATTTAAGACAATATAAAATCATGACACTCATCTAAATTCCAGTAAGGTCTACTCCTGGCTTATGGAAAATGATGTATGTGAGTGATCTCTGGAATAAAAGTCCTTATTAAGTTATCAAAGATAATAATCATTTCTATGGAAGAATATCTACAATTTGTAAAGAATACATTAAGATATTTGGGATATTTCAAGATATCAGTAACTCAGCAGTGACAACTAATGAAAGTGACTGAATAATGTGAAGATTAAAAGATCCGTATGAATCAAGAGTCAATTTAATGAATGTCATGGGTCTTCCGTCTTCCTGGTGTTTTCCCCGGGTCTCCCCTGTCTGTAGGGGCATACAGAGCCTTCTGAGTACTTATCCTGTTCCAACTGCTCTTGCTCCCCTCTGCATGTTCAGGGCACTCACTTCTATGAAATTCTTACACATGAATATGCACCAGTATTGCCATTGTAGTCATTGTTCATCAGCTACAATCTTATTATTTCTTGTCTTCACTTCTGGAGATTGAAGCAGAACTGTATTCACACTGCTTCAAACAGGTACTACTACTTCCGCAAGGTGCTAGAGCGTGTTAGTCTGGGTAGACTAGAGAAACTAGAGTCTAGTCTGGGTAGACTAGAGAAACAAATCCAGGGAGTCTCATGTGTATAAGAAAGAGGTTTATATACAAAAGCAATTGAATATTGAGAAAACATCCCAGCCTAGTCCAGATAAAGCCCATTAAGTCTGATATTAGTCCCTATGTCCAACACCAATCTATGAAGTCCTTTTCAGACTCACTAAACACATATAAGGATACTGAATGCTGGAGGATCACAGGTCAGTGGCTTGGAAGTCTTGATGTGCTGGTGCTGTAAGCATCTCAGCACTGGTGGGAGTCTCCATCTGGCTCCTCCAGCTCAGGGAACTAACAGGGTTCTAGCATAGTTCCATGTGTCTTCTCAGCTGGAATGTGTCCCAGGGAGTCTGCCTTGTCAGTAGAGAGTCTCACAGGGAGTAGGCATGTGCCCTGCCTCCAGTAAGCTATTTCTTCTTAGCACCACCAAATGAGGCCACCAAGCTGTGACTTGATTGTCAGGCTCAACTCCATCCCATTCACTGTAATACTCTCAAATTGTCCACAGATTATGTAACTACCATACAGTGGTACTTCACCTTGGTCTGCCATGGTCACTACAACTGTGTAGCAGCACCATCACTTTGGGACTTTCAAGTTACAAGAACTATTTGGCATTCTACCAAAATGAGTTATTGCGTTTACTTATCTCTCTTATGTAAATCCACTAACCATCTTTGCTTGTTCAATGTGGTGGTTTATGGGTGACTGTGATGCTGCCAGCTATGCCAAGAGTATTTCAAATACCATCAGAATCACCCTTGGTGGACAGGTTTCAGGGGAATTTCCAGACTAAGATGAAGTAGGTATAAGTTTATGGTAGACCACTTTTTTTAAAAGGGCCATTGAAAACCTTATAAATAGTAAAACAGCATTGTTTAATATAGTGTGAATGATAAGTCCCTAACATGAAAGACACTCCAATATAACAAGGATAGAGTGGTTTCCTCAAAGTAGGATTGTCCTGCATGACATCGAGGTGGCTATGCCATAGTCCATCTTTAAGTGAGACACTACTTCTGAAATGTCATCAGGGCTGCCCAGGATGACCAGGCTGCAGCGGAGAGTTCAGAACTCAGCAGACTAGGAAAGGAAAAAAAAAGGCCTGGTCATCTGGCTCCAAAAATGAATGAATGAAACCCAGATGGATCACAATAAAATGCTATATGGTGTATTGGTGGGATGGCCCTTTTTTTAAGTTGGAAGGCACCTTACCCATTGAACCCAAACAATGAAGTTCAACATACAAAAGGGGTGAACAAGGTGCAAGAACTGGCCGTGTTTTGTTCCATTAGGTCTAAAGTGTCCTGAGTTTAAGTCAAGGCCATTAATTCTTTCAAAGCAGGCTGCCACATCCTCCACAGCACACGTTGTGGATCTGAATCACTGACCTGTTGATGATGTGCCTGCACACCTTGGGGCCTCCAACACTCTGAGATGCACTCTCTGAGAGGGAGCTGGAAGCATTGTTCCCTGCGTTTTATTTGGTTACAGAGAATGATCTGTTTGTACTTAGCCATTCCTTTCATTACCCAAGAAAAGCCTGGGGGGTAGTACCACAGTGTGCCACAGGGCTTCTCTGAGTTGAAATTGACCTCATGGCCATGTGTTTTTGTTTGTTTCAAACAGAATTTCTATAAGTTGCTGCTGTTACTGTGCAGTAAAAAAGGAGTCAGACAGAAGAGTCTTACTCAGATTAAAAAAAAGAAAAAAATAATCCTGATACAGCATGGTTTACAAGAGATTGATTATTTAGGACTGGAAAAATTATGATGAGAATAATGGGCAGCCATAGAGAACTACAATAAATAAAAATGATTTACTTCTTCCACCTCATGGAGGAGACTTGCTAGGAAGGACCCTACTCAAAGGATATTTTGATTAAGGAGTTGGTAACTTTGTAGAGTCTATTTCAGAAGTATTTCCTAATACACATCTAAAAGTAACACAGGGAAATTATAACACATTTTCTTAAAACCAGAAATAACTCTGCTTCTCAGTGAGGAGCTCAAACATGTATCCTCTTAAGAAAAAATCTCCAGAAATTTCTCTATGTGAATCATCAAAATACGAAAAAGAACAATTTCTTCTAAAGAAAAGTTGTTTAAGAAGCTAAACAGCACTTTAATCCATATGTACCACTAATCTTTTGTATTTCCAACAGTCTTCTAGCAGAGAAGCAACAAGCCCACATGAAAGAAGCATGCCTGCCTGTGTGATCATGAGGTGTCAATGGAATCAAGTAACAGGCAGGACAAGACCCAACACACACACACACACACACACACACACAAGCATATTGTTGAGAATGAGGAGGTTTGGAGCACAGACCCAATCCTATGTGTAGATAATAGGACATCCCCTCACAGGAATAGGACCACAGGAAGGGATGAGTCAAGCAGGATATAGTATAGCACTGATCAAACATATAATATTCCTTTGGTTTTTTGAGGCTTTTTTTACCCCCACTATCATGACCCTAGTCCTTCCTTTCAGTTATGGCTAGACTGGAGCATGTACACTGGTACAGATAAGAACTCACGACACTTGGAATCCAAGTCAGATAAACCATTCAGGAACAGAAATAGGAGCAATGATACCAGGAGGGTAGGGGAAAGTTGGGGAGAGGGGGGAAAGCAGGGGAAACAGATCACAATGATTGGCTCATAAACCCCACTCCAAGGGGGACAAGCAACAGAAAGGTGGGTGAAGGGAGATAGCAGTTGATGAAAGATAGGAAAACAATAATAATGTATAATTTATTAGGGAATCATGAGGATGGGAAGAACGAGGGAGAGAAAAAAGAGGAATTGATACTATGTGCTCAAAAGAAAGTAATTATTTAGAAAATGATGATGACTTGTACATATTCACTAGATACAATTGATGTATGGAATGCTGTAAGAATTGTAAGAGCTCCCAATAAAGTGATTTAAAATTTAGAGAACCAATATCCACAATTACATCATGCAGCCTCACTAGATGACAGTGAGAGTGGTCTGGTCTTGAGTAACCCCAGATTTAGATTGCCAACTGATATCTCTAAAATGGGACCTCACATGTACAAATTTCATCCTTCCTTTTTTTTTCTTTTTTTTTGGGGGGGTGGGTGGAGGCATCACTGCCCTGGTGGGAGTAAGAAGCCAGTCTTGCTCCTGGAGAGCTGCTGCTGGATTTGAAGTGCCAACCCTGTGGGCCACAGTCCCGCACACAACCACTACGCCACTGGGGCTCAGCCCCCTTCCTTTTTTGTTCATTCAGCAAATGTGTACTAAATACATAGGATATTTTGAGCATTTGTGGTAAACATAAGCAAATGTAATCATGTAAACTAATGCATAATTGCAGGCACAAATTCTATGGGTAATAGGTATATGAAATAGGCAAAACAGGCAATACTAACTCAATTTGTCATCAGAGCATGTGTCTCTGTGGAAGGAATATTGGAGTAGAAGTAGTGCTGTGCATAGAATCATGCCATTCCAAAAGATATGATGATGTCCTAAACCCTGGTGCCTGTAAATTCAACATTGTTCGTATCTTTGAGATGTTACTAGCTAAGGGAGTAATGTTGGAGCAGGATGGCATCTTATCTAATATTAGTGGTGTCTTCATAAAAAAAATAACACATAAACAGACACACAAAGTAAAGACAGGCATTTGAAACCAGAGGCAAAAAAGGAATTGACCTACAAGGTTAAGGATCTCAAGGATCGCTGGTCATCACCAAAAGCGAGAAGAAAAACAGGGACAGATTCTCAGCCAGAGCTTCCTGAAGAAATCAACACAGGTGACACCCAGATTTGGACTCCTTGGCTCCAGAAATGTGCAGCAATAAGTTTCTGTTCTTCTAAGGCAACCTGTGGTATTGTGCTATCACAATCTTAGAAAATACCTGCAGATTGGGAAACTGAGTAGAATTTTACCAGGAAAAAAATGGTGTGGTGGGAGAGAAAATGTAATTCTGGTTATAAAAAACAAAGTGTATATATGGTCCATTTGTGGGAGGGCATCAACCTAAGGTTCAGAAAGGGGGCTGGAGTGCAGAAAGTTATAAGTAATTGGGGAAAAGGAAGACAGGGAGGGCACAGTATGCCTAAGGCTGATGGGGTAGAAGAACATGAAGGACCTTCTAAAAATATGGGTTTTACTAAAACAAAAATAAAACAACTAAAAGAAACAAAATTAATCTGTTTATAAAAGGTGGGGTAGAACAGAAAAAAAGGCAAGTTAAGATTTGCTGAGTTTGATACTGAACTGGAAATGGGGAGTTAGGGAAGAGAGACTACCATGACTCTTAGGCTAAAGGAACAAAATTCCTCAAGTCAGGAGGCTGGTTGCAGGGCAAGCATGAGAGATCAGTAAGGAGTTATCATAAAGCACCTTTGGGATCATGTAAATTTTTGCACTACAAGATATTGAGAAGCATCTTCAATTACTACCCATAGATCCCCAAAAGGTGAGCATGGGTTCCAAGTGATTTGTAATAAGTGGTAATGCAAAGACTGGTTATTTAAGCTCACCCAGCAGCACCAGACAAAGAGAGTGGGTGGTGTGCTTCCATAAAGGTTGTAAGGAAGTCTTACGGAGAAGTTTCCCTGTATAGCACGTGAAGTCATCATGAGCCCTCAAAGGCAGCGAACAACTGCAGATGCCAAACACAGCCCTCTCTCTCAATGTGACAATGCAAAAGTCTCTAGATTGCCCAATGTCCCTTGGGGGGCAAAATTGCCCGTGGAATAACATGAGCTGATTACATGCCCTTTGATCAGAATACAAAACACCTGTACTCTTTGATGAAAGGCATTGATTAGAAAAAGGTCATAGAAGATCAGCTCGAAAAGAAAAAAGGAGGGATGTACTAGGTAGAAAAAGGCTCTCTCCCACCAGAGAAGGCATTGTGTCAAATTGCCAAGCAGGTTGCACATTGGAAGGTCATTGTATCTCATTGTATCGAGTTCATACTTTAATCCATGTTCTGTAGCTCATCACATTCATTTTTCCAGAGTCTCTGGTAAAGTTTCTTTATGTTTACATGTGTACAGACCAGAAAGAGTCTACTGCCATCGAGTCAGTTCTAAGTCATAAAGGATCTATTGAGGGATTCTGACGCTATAAAGCTTTATTGGGAACAGGCATGCCATGTTTCTCATGAGGAGTCATAGGTGGTTTTGATGCCAATGTTGTAGTTAGCAACCAAGAACTTATCCCAGGGAGTGACCAGAATTCCTCACATTTATATAAGGAAATTTAAAAAAATTATTAGAAAAAATGAATTAAATGGACTTTTTAAAATGAACTTTAGGAAACCCTTTTATATTTTAGTAGTCTTTGAATTTTCAACAATCAATGTGAAAATTACCTTTTATTTCCATACTGCTTTCAAAGCAATGGGAAGATTTAGGATAATTGAGAATACCTTTCCTTAGAATAAAAACATTTTTACTGTGCTCAGAAATATTTTAACACACAATTGATAGCACCAAAGATGACTATTCAACTGCTGTGTCTGTCACCAAGGAAGTCCCTTTCCAGTGTTTGTCTGATTTTCACCAAGGTTCCTCCTTTTCCCCTATCTTCTTCTTATCAGATTCTGGTTTAGAACAGATCTTGAATTTGCACATGTCATATGGCTAAAAAGAAATACTTTAGAGTAATTTTGTGCAACATTTTTTCTGTGTAATTCTATAATTTGAAATAAAATGGAATGGGATCTAAGTCTATTTTAAAAAACGCAGGCGACCACAACTGATTGTATTAGACATTTTCTATTTCAAGAAATTAATAGCATGTCATTCAGATTCTTTTGCTAACAGGATTTAAAAGTAAACAACTTATTTTCAATTTCCTTTCCCCCAGGCAGGTTATGTATGGCATTAATAACTTTCCCAATCATAGCAGTAATTGTTTTTAGAAAGAGAAAAAAATTCTGATAGCAAGAACAGTTTTCTGATGACAAAACCTTCTGCAGGAAGAACAGTCACATGTACGAAAAACTAAAATGACATTAGATAGAAATTATTTTCTGGGATTATGAAAGGTATAGGGATAGTTTCTGTCCTAAATCTGTTACTTGCACATAATGTGGTACTGGAATATGTTCAATTGTCCATAGTATGGTGGAAAAGAGTCTGATTTATTTTATTTAAATATAGACATTAATATAGCCTTATGTTTTATAATACTTTCCATATAACTTCATTGATATTCTCAAAAATTTTAAAATAGCATATTAATTATTTTCTGGGAAAATGATGATATATTTGAGTAGCTAATTGATTATCTAGCTCTTTCAGGATAAGCCTTATTTGAATCCTACAACCATATCTGTATCTCTTTTTCACTGGTGAAATAGGGTATATTTTAGATTTGCTTGACATGCCTCTTGACATATCTTCTTGACAAAGACATCCATTGCCTCTGAATTAACTCCAACAGAGGGTGACCCCCACCATAACTGTAATCCATTCGGTTTCAATGGCTATTTTGGAAGTCAAGTTCCAGGTCTTTCTTCTGAGGCATCTCTGTGTGAATTAAAACTTCCATCCTTCTGTTAACAGCCAAGTACTTTCGCCATTTGTACCACACTGGGGAATCTGCCTAACTGTGTAAGCTTTCAGATCTTCTTCACCTAAAACTGGGAAGCACACAGAGTAAAGATTGGCACCCTGACTTTCCTAATGAGAGCCTGTTCATAAAGGTTTTGGCACATGTTTCACTTCAAACGGATGATCCCTTCAGGACCAGTGGTGAGAGTGGTGGGACTGGGAGGGTAGAGGGAAAGTGGAGTAGAAAGGGGGAACCAATTTCAGGGATCCACATATAACCTCCTCCCTTCAGGGAATAGGGAAGTGGGTGAAGAGACACATCGGACAGTAGATGATGTGACAAAATAATGACAATTTGTAAATTATTAGGGGTTCATGGGGGAGGGGGATATATGAGGAAGGGGAAATACGGGGGGTTGATACTGGGGGCCTAAGTAGAAGGAGGATGCTTTGAGAATGATGATGGCAACAAATGTGCAAATGTGGTCTGCTTTCAATGGCTGTGTGTATTGATAGTGATAAGAGTTGTATGAGCCCCCAATAAAATGATTTAGTAAAAAAAATAAGCTTGACGGTGAGTTTGGAGTTGAACACAGTGTCTTTGCTTCTCAAGTGCAGCCTGTCATGATGGAACTGGTCACGTCATCTAAAGGCAGATTCCAGCCAGTTGCTTTGGATAATAATACGTCATTGAGACAAGTTATCAGAAAAGCTCCATTCCTGAAGGAGGACTTTTGCTTGGCAAAGGAGGTCAGTGACAAAGGAGACCCTTGCCATGATGGATTGACAAGTACCTGCGACATGAGTCTCAAGCACAGCAGCAGTGAGCAGGGTGCATGAATGGTGGTACGGCATCCCCTTGTAGACAGGTGTGTCAAGAGTCACAGCTGGCTGGATGGCAGCTACCACCACCATTAAATATCTAAGGCTGTGGTTCTCCTTTATCTTCCCAGAGCTCTGAATAGCAAATGACGCTAGAGACCAGCTGTCACCAGACGGATTGGAAATGACTCCATTTGTAAAGGTTTTTCTTCTATCTCTCCCCTTGTTATTTATCAATCATTGCCATTATCCACAAACCATATAAAATTTCTTTATGCTTCAAAGGAGAGACGAGACTGTCAGAGTATACCCATCATGTGAGTTGGATATTGGATAGAACACAGGGAAGAAAAAGAAAAAGAAACAAACAAAAAACCCAGATGGAGTCCCTAATTGTTACACGAGGCAAGTCTAGTGAATCCCAGTCTGAACACATGTCCTCAGGTTGAATAGCAAGAACCACTGTGTGTTTTGCAGACAACGAGATTTCTTCTTTGTTATCAAAATATATATTATTTTTGCAAGAAAAGTCAGACTCTATAAATACAGACAAAAACGATTTGAAATTATAGCTACTTGGTCCTTTGACAAATCAGGCAGTCTGATGAGACGATGAACAATAACAGTATGATCTCTTGATGAAGAATGGCTGCTGTTAGAAAAGTTGATAATATATCACTTGCTAGGTACTCAAGGCAATAAAGATTATGTAGCTTGAGTCCTTTTAATAGTGATCCATTTTCTCAATGAGATGGGTATGGAAAAGAGAGATGGACACCAGTCCACTTTTACCCAGCTTCTGCCTACTTGTCCATCCCCAGTTAGACTAGTACTCTGCAAGCTCTATAAGTCTAGCCACACATACACACCAACCTTTTCCCTGATTCTTTGGCTTTACAGCAAATCTTTCCCTGGCACAGTTTAATTTCCTTTATTTTTCTATAAGACTCAGTTGAAGCCCCACCATTTTAGAAAGACTTTACCATTTCCCCCATTTAAAATAATGTTCCCTTAACCAGACTTTCTGACCTCTTCTCCTGTGAGAAGTGTTGCATTTGTGTATTGATTCTGTCCCTTCTGTTAGTATAGGTATTACATATATCTCCACTGTTCTACTCTCAGCAGCCACCACTCTGAATGGTTCCTACTTTCTGTTCAGTGCATGATTAAGGAATCCATTGCAATAGCTAGTGTTTCTATCATTTTACACTTTTTCAAATACTTTTATGGAAGAGACATATCACGTTTCTTCACTTTCTACTAAGAAAAATAACTTCCACTAAGATACTAACACTCAGAAGGCCATTGGATTTAGGTGCTGTAGAGCTGAAGTACAGGGAGGAAGCACTGCCTGATCCAGAACAATCTTCACATCCCTTGCTATCATTGAGACCATGATTGCAGTTGTTTCAATCCATCTTGTTGAGTATCTTCATCTTTTGAACCAACCATCAATATTTCAAAACCAGTCTCACTGCCAGAAATTTTTGTCCCTATAGGTTTCAGAGACAGTAAATCTTAGTGAGAGTAGAAGCCCACTCTTTCTCTTTTGGATCAGCTTGAGATTTTGAACTGGAAATCTTGCTAATTAGCAACCCAATGTGTAATTGTTATGCTCTGAGAACTTCTATAATCCACACCAGTAAGCACAATATTGTTTTTCTTGAGATATGCCCCTCCAGATAATATGTTCCAACTACAAAATCTCACCATACGACATCATGAGAAGCATGCTGGTTGTACATCTTCCAAGACAAGACTGTTCTTTCTTCTGGAATTCATGTTGATGCTGTTATTAGATGATGCTGAGTGATTTCTGATTCATAGTGACTTCAAGTACAAGATAATAAAACACTAGTGGGGCCTGCACCATCCTCACAATTGTTCTCATGTTTAAGCCCATTGGTGCAGCTGTGGGCACTGTGTCAATGCATCTTGTTGAGACCCTTCCTTTTCACTGCTCATCTATGAAGAAGGAATGGGGTGTCCACTTTTGAGGAATTAGTCACTGAAAACCTACAGCACAGAAACATTGCCAAAGCAGTTCAAGAACAGGCAATCTTCTTTAGCAATATAATTTAAAGGTTTTAATTGTTTCCTTATTAATTGTTCAATTTTTCTCACGGATAGGAAGAGGGCATTGGGCCTCCACTCAAGTACTTGCTTATGGCAAGAACACTTTGTTCCAATAAATTGGCATTCTATGATGCTCACCTTCCTGAAATGATCATGGGAGACATACGTGTGCATAACAAAAATGGTGAAGAAAGCTAATGGTGGCTGTCTATCAAAAGATAAAGCGTCAGGGGTCTTAAAGGCTAGAAGGTAAGCCAGTGGCCATCTAGCTCAGAAACAACAAGGCCCACAAAGAAGAAACACACCAGCCTGTGTGACCATGTGCTGTTGGAAGCACCAGGTATCAGGCATCAAAGAACTAAAAATTATATCATTATAAATGAGGGGGAGTATAGATTGGGGACCCAAAGCCCATCTATAGGTAATGGGACATCCCCTTACAGAAAGTTCTCAAGGAGGAGACAAGGAAATCAGGGTGCAGTGTAGCAATGATGAAATATACAACTCTCCTCTAGTTCTTCAATCCTTCCTCTGCCCCCCTTATCATCATCCCAATTCTACCTTACAAATTTGACTAGACAAGAGGATGTACACTGGTACAGAAAGAAACCATAAACAGGGACTCCAGAACACATGGTTCCTTCAGGACCAGCGGTGAAAGTGGCGATACCAGGAGGGTAGAGGGAAGGAGGGGCTAGTAAGGGATAACCAATTAAAAGGATATACATATAACCTCCTCCCTAAGGAATGGACAATCGGGAGACAATGAGAGTGAATGGAGACATCGGACAGTGTAAGATATGACAAAATAATAATTTATAAATTATCAATGGTTCAAGAGCGAGGAGGGAGTGGAGAAGGAGGGAAAAATGAGGATCCGATACCAAGGATTTGAGTAGAAAGCAAATGTTTTAAGAATGATGAGGGCAACAAATTTATAAATGAGATTGACATACAATGAATGTATGTATGGATTGTGATAAGAATTGTATGAGGCCCCAATAAAATTATTTTTAGAAAAATGATTGAAAATGCTAAGTCTTAGATCAACCTAGTCCTCAGAGTGACAACTTTGTACTATGACACTTCAAAGATGTCTTTTGCTGTACATTAGCTTGTGGCAATACATCATTTGATTTATTGCAGTTGATTCCTTAAGCATTGATTCTGGATGCAAGTCAAATGAAATGCTTGATAACTGCAATATTCATTCCATTGACCATGATATTTTCTATTTGGTCCCATTGTGAGAATATTTGTTGAGGTGTAATTTATATACTTTAAGGCTTTCATCTCCATCAATGAGTGCTCTTTTCTTTCATCAACTAAGATTGCAACCTTTATTCTGTATTCTTCTTCACGTAGCCCAAATTCTCAGACCACTTGCTTAGCATACAGGTTGGCTAAGTAGGATGGAGAGATACAACTCAGGCTCACACCTTTCCTGATTTTCAGCCACAGTATGTAATATCATCTTTCTTGAGTTTTAACAAATCAGAAACCCCTAGATCACTTCCAATGTCTACCTTTCAGTCAATATACAGGTCAATATATGAGAGCAGCATTTTATTTTTTCCAAAGTGACTGTGGTCATGTGCTTATGTCAATTTCATGATTGAGATGTAGGGGTGAAGTCTAACCTGTTAATCTTGAGATAGCCATTGAGTAGCCAATGAGGCCTCTGTGTGGGCATGGCTTTCTCCTGATACATCTGGGAAATCTCGCGATATTTCCCTCGTGAAGATGAGAAGCTATCTCCCAGTTGTTGGTAGTTAGTCTCAGAGATGATTAATCATAGACAAGACAAGATGGCAGCATCTGAGGAGCCAGAGAAGCCACACAGCTTTGCCCTGATGGAGCCAGACCTCTGGAGCTGGAGAGACCACATGGAGTGCCCTGCAAGCAATGAGTTACTTCTGCAACCACTGGATGCTGTTGATGAACCCTGAGTCCTGGAAGCAAGGAGCCATGGGGAGACCCCTGCCAGTGCCGGGATTCTGCACCCACTGACCTGTGACTTCATGAGTCAGAAGGAGACATTATAGATTGGTGTCAGGCATATGGGTTAATATAGGACTTGTGACTTTGAACTGAACTGGGTTGGAATGCTTTCTCAGTGTTCCATTCCTTTTGTATATAAACCCTTTCCTTACATCCATATGCATGTCTATGAAATTTGTTCCTCTAGTCTAACCCAGACTAACCCAGTGACCATTCTCCACAATGTTACCCATAATTTGCTATGATCCACACAATTCAATGATTGTGCAAGAACAAAAAAACAGACCAAAAAAAACAAAAAAAAAAACATGTTGCCAAAAATGCTAAATAGATTTGAGGTAAGCATTCATAATATGCGAGATTAGGAACAAAGAACCAAAGATACACTTCTGAAACTCAATCATTGATCAGGCCCAATAAAAGCTAAGCAGTTTTGAGTTGATGACTTCCTATATCCTCTGAGTATACTTAAGCGTTCAATGATTATCTTCTTCAACCATTTACATAATCTGACAATTAAATATTATTATCATATTTTCAGAAGAGAGAAACAAGTCTTAAAATAGGATGTTAATTTCAAAACAGTGCTTAAATGTAAACTTGTATTTATCTCACTTCAACCTCTTTCCCCAAATTTCACTGTTTTTCTGAATTACTTTTAAAACATGTATTGCAAGATAAGCTTTACAGTATTATAGAATGATGTGTGGCTGCTGTGGCAGTTAAGTGTCATGGAGTCTATTCTGACCCAGAGGGACTGTCTACATGCAACAGAATGAAACACTGGTTGCTCTTACACATGAGCCCATTGCTGTGGCCACTGGAACAACCCATCTCAATGTGAGGTTATATTACCTATTTTACATCATCTTTATTTTTCTTGTTTTTAATCATGGGGGTGGAGGAGGCTCATGTAGCTCCAGTAAACTCCACACATCAATTGTATCAAGCATACTTGTACATATATTCCCATCATCATTTCCAAAACATTGTTTCTTACATCGCCTTAAGCAAGATGTTCTAGGTTTGGGCATTACCACTGGGAAACCCTGAAAATCTAGTATTAATGATAACATCTTATTGCGTCACTTGCAGGGTGTACTAGTTGAGGTTAAATTGAACTTGGGATCTTTTGACTTATCTCAAGAACTGACAAAATAATCGGTTCATCATATTTTCCCAATGTCTATTCTCTTGAGTTGAACCTGCTAATTTCTTTCAAAGAAAGTCTTAATGTGAGAGGTTTTTTGTTTTGTTTGGGGGGCTTTTGGTAACTGATCAAGTGACAATAGAACAATAGAAACCACATCCTGATTGGATGACTTTATGTATTTCCATGGATTGGGTATAAACCATTCAGGGTGAGTTAATAAAAATGCAATGAAAGGTTGAAAAGAATAAATGTGTGAAGTGCTTTTAAACACATGAACATATAAGCACTACAGTTTAGGAACTAGGGGGGACCAGTAGTCCCATGTCTACATAAGTGCTATGAGGGCAAAAAAAATATGGCAACATGCAGGCACATTGGATTTGGCAGGATTGGGAGACTGAGAGTGACTGCTTACATTGAAGTGTAAGAAGCAGTGCATTCTAAGCAATGAAAAGAGGTCAGCATAGATAGAGGAAATGCCTTGAGGACTCACAAAAGTTTCCACTGTAGATGCTGACTTTTTGCCACATCTGGGGATAATGAGTCAATATAGGAAAAGTGGTATAATCTGACAGGTACAGAAGTATTTTAATTAAGGTACTTCATAAACCAACATTATGAATTACTAAGCTAGTTTTCCCTTTGGTTTAGCATGCCCATTGTGGATATTATAATACCTCATAACCTCTTCATTGTTAAAACTCTGAGTTCAGATTTGTACATAATTTTCCTTCATAGATAATTTGCATCACGTATCTCCTTTATCCTATACCTTTTCAGATTTAATAACAAACTTCTAATACAAAAATTATATCAAAAGCTTAGTTTTCTTTTTAAAGGCTGGATACTTTGGATATGTTATCTAGAAAATTACATAGTCAATTATTTTCTTGAAAGGAAACAAAAATTTTATAATTAAGGAAGTTTCATTTTAAATACAAAGGAACCAATTTCCATAGCTTATAATTTATATTTAAAGAGCTGTATGTATAATTCAGGAATCTCAAACATTTGGAGAGTAGTTTTCTTTCAAACCTTCACCATATCATTCCTTACATATTTCGAGTTTGCAGAACTAGAAGACTCAACAGAGTACTTAAAATTCAGGATGTCATCACCATTGGAATAAGACACTTCTCTCTAAATCACTTTTGTTTAAAAAGTATATTGTTAGACAGGTTGCTATAATAAATCGCTTCTATGTTTATACCTTTTGTATGTAATTTTGTCATTCTCATCAAAAGGTAGGTTCCAATTCTGAACAGTGTTTTGTGCTTGAAACAATTTAATGGTTTGCTTTGAATAATCATATGTAACAGAATTTAATCAACTGCAAACTCTAGGGCTAGACATTCATAGTCTCTGCACCTTCTTCTCTTGCCCTATCAGTCATGGACTCCTCTGCTATGAAGAGGACAAGTCTAACCTACCAGATTGTGATAGGGTGCCTGAAGGTGCCCATGGACTACCAGCTATCATTAATTACCAGAAGTAAACAAAGCGAGTCTACACTTCAGCTGTCTGCAACCATTTGAACGACTCTAGATAAGACAAGCAGAATCATTGCCCAGATTATTAGGCATGATTTGAAAAAAAAAAAAGCGCTGTTGTTTTAAGTCACTTGGGTTGGGGAGGAGGTTGTTATGCAATATTGATAATTAAATTACTTTGATATTAATCCCGTTTTCTCCTGAAAACCAAGATCTCCCAAAATTCATGGGCCAAAAAGTAAGATTTTCATTTTCTTTACCAAGAACCTCTAAGTCCAAACATGTTTTTGAATTCAATACGTTATTTCAATTCTGTATCAAATGTCAATGTGAAAAGGACTTCTATTGTCATGGGTAATCTATGAGTTGATGAAACAGTTTTTATCACTATGGAGTTGATTATGTTTACTTGTGAATTTTCTTTTTATCTTTTAGAGGAAAATAATCCTTGAAAGATTAAAATACAGTAAAAAGTTGCACAACATAATGTCAAATAGAATTTATGCTATAAATTATTGTCATTAAACATCCCATGTCAATAGAAAAATAGGAAAATATATATGCTATGTATCTGGTTGGAGAACTTTCAGCACAAATGATTTTTTTTAAATCCAATGAAAAATAAAAATGTTAGCTCTCAATGGAATTAAAAAAAAAGAAAATATGACTCATTCAGTTTTTCAATGAAAAAATTGAGGACAAGTTAGTTATGAATCTTAGCCCATGCATTGCATTAATGATAGCCTTTTGACATGCGATGAGGCAAAATAGAAATTCCTAGGTGAAACAATTGACCCATGGTCCCATAGGGAAATTCAAATTGTCCCTTTCTTTCAACTTCACCTCAATGATCCCCAAGGACCTAGCAAAACTGAAGTCAAGAGAAAATAATGAGATAAAATTTAATTCAAGAGAAAACCAAAAATGTGCTTTCTTGATATTCATTCACATTCAAAGATACATTCAGAAGTGATAATGAAGGTTCTTCTTTCCTACCCTTTTGGAAGGGTATCCAAGGAACAGTTTAGCCAGAGAACAGTTTGGGCCATATTTTATTTAGGACTCATGTGAAGTTCCTCAGGACCTGATGTAGAGTTGAACCTGAGGGATGGTAAGCTGAGGACAGGGTACCAATCTCTTTAAGATTCTATTTTGTATCAAATCCTAAACTCAGTACTGCTAGACAATGTATACACTGACTCCCAGGGATGATTATTGATGCAAAAGTTGGTTATTCACAGCATCAGATAGACTGTCAAAGAATAGGAGTCCAATAGACCTGGCAGGAAAGAGTCTTTGGTACTTTTATTGAGTGCTCGCCTTGAATGTGAGAGTACAAAGTAATCAGGTTTAGCCAATCCAATGGGGATAGGTGAGGGCAATGCCCAATTGATGACACAGAAGACAATAAACAATTTCTCTGGTGTTTGCTTTGCAAAACTAAAACCACATATTGGCAGAAACATTTCCACAGAAGGCTGACAGAAATGAAGTGACATTTCAGCCCAACACATTCTGTTTATTTAAGCTGTTATTGATGTTTGTCCTTGAGACTTTCAATTTAATTTACCCTCCATGAGAGAAACTATAACTATTTCATATTCATATAATGACTTACTCTAAGAATTCCTTTTAATTGAAAAGTGGTCAGTTTTAAAGGAAACAAGTCATATCATTATTATTTATTATTATTTTTAAATTTAAAACTGATATATTTTCCTGTGAGGTGATTCAACATTTTAGCCCATATGTAGACGCCAAGGACTGGGACTGTGAGGAACTGAGGGAGCTGATTGGAAATGTAAAGTAGGTAGATGATTGGGTAGACCCTTAATGAAATTGATCTTTGGTTAAAAAATGAGAGCTCATTCCTTGAGACTTCCTTGAAAGTCCATAGACATTTATTGAGTAGAAAAAAATCAGAGTGATGTCAATAAACATATCTAAGATTTCAAGAGTACAACCTACAATTCCAAGCATTAGCGAGTGTTAGCAAGTATCCCTGTGAAGCAGGGATGAGAGTGCTAGAATGGGTATCAGTGGTGTGACAAGGTTGTGCTAGAGACTATGGCAGTGCCTGCACTGAAATTCTAATTTAATTCTGATTGGGATATCTGAGGGCATAAATGTAACATTTGAGATGAACATTTTTTACTGTACTATGGAAGTCATTGAAAGTGTTGGCTGGCTGTGTTAGAACATATACTTCAGACATTAATAAAAGGTACAAGACATTGATAAAAAATGCCACAAAGAGAGAGCCTATTTAAATAAGCTTTGCCTATATTGTCCTAACATATAATAAATATATAATATGTGAGTTTGTGTATGTGTGCACATGCATAGATGTATTCAAAGTTAATCTCAAGAAAACTGAAGACTAAAATATATAATGGAAGGCATATGTCAGTATTGATGACCAATATTGATATTAAAAATGCAATAAGAGCATGTCAGTATAAATGATCCCCTTTACAGAACAGAAGCCATTATCAATGCCTGAGTTTCAAGTCAAAATTAAATCATCAAGGACCCATCTATAATAAGACATATAATTCTCTAAATCCATCTAATGCTGTATTTATGCTAGTGTGCTTGCAAAAATTCTTGGGAGTAGAGTAATCTTTCCATTTTTCATTTCCTTTGCAAAAGCATACTATAAATCAAGACATTTTGGTGACAATTTAGCAGGATAGGTCAGAGTAGTCTATTGTTCATTAATATCTTATAATGTCACACACTCTATTGTATATAAACTTTCATTACAGGCACTAATAAAGTGAATTGCTTCATTTTCGCATAGCTATCTCTTGAATTAGTAATGTCAATAAAAATTCAAAATGACCATATTTATAAAGATATAACACTGTGATGAGCAAAACAGTTCTTCTAGAAAGGGGGAGATAGATTTTCTCTGACATATTTTTAACAGAAGTGCTTACTATAGTACACATTTAAATGAAATCTACTGCAGTGTGTTTTAAGAAAAAGTAGGTCTTGAAAAACTGCTATATCAATACCCTTGATTGAAGTGGAACAATCTAAGACTCAGTTGTTTTAAAACAGTTATCTTAGAGAGGTGTCAGTGAAGTCTACAGGAGCATACAAGTCAGTGTGATCAAAGGATTATCAACAATAAAATCCAGCACTAGAGATGAAGACTTTCTTAGTGCTTAAATGATTAATACCTGGTTTGCACAAGGTTATGAATGACAGTGAAAGTGCAAAATCCATTTACAGAGCCCTCAGATGAATTAAGCCTACACTCAATTCGCTTGATCCATTGACCAAGAGTGTGAATAGCCTTTTCCTTAGGCAGAGTGCATTGGAAAGTAAATTACTGAAAATATGGCAAGTTACAATTTAATATCTCTTATAATACCACATGTTTTCCAGTATATATTTTCCCTTTCAACCCCTTGTTAACTAGTTCTAGAGTTTTTACTTTCTGTTTTCTTTGGATTGAAGTTTTCCCGTGTTTCGATGTTTCCTTCGTTCTCTAGGGGATATGATTTTCTTTATATGAAATTCAGGACAAGTAAATCTATAGCAAGAGTAACTAGATTAATAGGTTTTAAGGTCATGAGGGAACAGCCAGAGGATATTGGGGTGCTAATGATATTAGGTACATAGAAGAATTCTATGGATGAGAGTGAGAGCCCAAGATACATTTGTGAGAACTACATGGAAATAAACCTCCAGTGTTCTCCCTCTGTCCATAATTGAGGGCTAGGCAGGAAGTGGTTACTCATCAAAGTGCCTTGGAGAGATGAGTATAGATGATCAAAGGGATAAACCTGACTTGAACAGCTAAAATTTTGTCAGTTGATACCCCCTCTGATGCATGCTGAACCTAATCTGGCCTTGAAGCTTTTCTGGATTTTTGTTTTATTTTTTTTGTTTGCTCCTATTAGAGTTTCTCAGAGGTGTTTTGTCATTGGGAGGGTCCTCCTCTTGAAGTTGTGCTCTATTCTTTTCTGTTGTGGCAGTTCCATAATCTCCTGTCAACTTGAGCAAAGGGGTGGAGTCTGAAGGAGTGAAGGTCAATCACAGCCTGATTCATCACTCCTTGTGGGCATGACCTTCTCGTGAGGATTCTGAGAATTTCCTTTTCCTCCCTGAAGGCAGGACACACTCTCTGCTTCATCTTTCTGCTGACAAGCCACACGAAGCTATGCTAACGGCAGCCCTCGCCATGGAGATGCTTCTACCACCGTTGAATTCAGAAGATTGTCCACCCACAGGCTGTGGTCTTCCTGCATTTGGCATCACTGCATGTGCTGCATTAGTCTGAAGTGGAATTTAGAGACTGGTATAGGACATATGGGCTAATATTAGATATGCACTTGATCTGTACTGAGCTGGGACGTTTTCTTAATATACAATCACCCTTTGATATAAAACTGTCTCGTATACAAATGAGTGTCTCTAGATTTGTTTCTCTATTAATCCAGACTAACACATATGTTTTTCAGTACATGACACCCTGAGTGGATGAACCTATGGGGATAGAAAAGAGAATAAGTGTTTCAGGTCTGCCAGGGAGGGCATACAGTGGTGGTGGTGCTAGATGTTAAAAGGGAGATTATATCAAGGAGTCCAGGAAGGAGAAGAATGGAAACTGATTGCAGTAGCAATTGCACAATACTGCTTGATGTGATTGAACTATGGAATGATAGATGCAGTAACTCCTAATTTATAATAGTTTTTTATTAAAGACCATTTTATTGGAGCTTGTGCATCATTTTTCACAATACATAAATACATATACTATGCCAAGCACCTTCACATGTCTGCTGCTGTTATCATTCTCCAAATATCTGCTTTCCCACTTGAGCCCTTGATATCAGCTTTCCATCCTTTCCCCTCTGTCCCTGCTTTCCCTCTCCCACCAACCCTCCATACTTTATTAATTGTGATATTCAGAAAATTGATTGTAGTGATGAATGTACAGCTCTCTTAATATATTAAGTCAATCCAATTGAAAGGAATAAAAACAAGCTAATGCTTAGAGACGTTAAGTGGCAAGCCAAAGTCTAGGTAGTGCATGGACCACTAGCCAGCAGCACTTCCTGTTACACCAATGTTCCCCCAAATGGAGGGAAAGTCCCTAAGACTGGTAAGATAATCTTAAGTAATTTAAGAAATTGCATAGACTAACAAAATAAGAGGGTTATTTTCTTATAAAATATCTGTTAGTCCATCCGATTTACATCTAGTTTTACTTGAAATAGTGCAGTTTTTAATGTCTCTGTGACATCCACCTTCAATCTCAATGGAAGTAGAAAGCCTAACCTTTCCCCTGCAGAAACAGTGCTGCTTCTGAACTGCTGGTGCTTCACGTAGCAGCCCAGCATGGAAACCCACTCTGCCACCGGGGCTCTTTATGTCACGGAATTGATGGGATACCAGTGGGATTGGTTTGCTAACATCAATTAGCCCCTGATTTTAAAGCAAAGAGTGAGTCTGAAGCAAGAGATAGCAGCAGCAAACTAGAATTTTATGGAGTGGAGTTGGTTGCAAATTTTATCTTTATTTTGGTGTAGTAAAATATAGATAACGCGGCATGTGCCAATCCAATATTCTTCACAAGTGCAATTCAATAAAATGAATACAAGGATTGTGTTGTACAACCATCAACAATATTCCTTGTCAAATTTTCCATCCACAGATATAAAAATATATAACATTGCCTGAACAATGATACACTCTTCCCTCTGTGCTACTTTCCTGGCCCTGGGAATCATGATAAAGCTCTAATCTCTCGACATTTGTCTCTTTTAGGTATATCATAGAAGTGAAATCCCACAATAATTGTCTCTTGTGATTGATTTATTTCATACAACATACGTTTTCAAGGTTCGTGCATGCTATGGAATATTTTCTTTTAATGGCAGAATTATAGTTCTTTTATATAGAGACCACATTTTCTGTATCTATTGATGGTTATCTGGTTGTTTTCAATTTTAGCCTCTTGTGAATAGTATTGCAATGAATACTAAAGTATAAATGTCTCTGTGCATCATCGATTTCAAGTTCTTTGTGTGTGTGTGTGTGTGTGTGTATATATATATATATATATATATATATATATATATATATAAAACGAGTGGCATTGTTTGAATCAAATGAGGCCTTAAATATTTTTTCTTGGGAAAAAGATGGAAAGAGAGGAGTTGGTCAGGGTCAGTGTAGCAACGATGAGGTATGCAACTTTCCTCTAGTTCCCAAATGCTTCCTCCAACCCACTATCATGATCCCAGTTCTACCTCGAAGGCCCTGCTGGACCAGGGGGTGTACACTGCAGTCAGAAACATGGGGAATTCAGGACAGATGATCCCTTCGGGACCAGTGGTGGGTGAAGTGATGTCAGGATGGCGGAGTGAGGGTGGAGTGGAAGGGGGTAACCAGTTGCAGAGATCTACATATGATCTCTCTGGTATACTGACAGTGGGGAAGTGAGTGAAGGGAAACAGGACTGAGTACGATATGAAACAGTAATAACAATGTGTAAATTATTAAGGGTTCATGAGGGAAGGAGGAGGAAGGGGTAATATGGGGAGCTGGTACTGGAGTCCCAAGTGAAGGGAGGATGTTTCAGGGGTGATGATGGCAACAGGTGTGCAAATATAGTATGCATAAAATTGACATGTGTGCTGATCGTGATGGAAGTTGTATGGGTCCCTGTGGCAGTCATGTGCTTATGTTAATTTTATGATTGAAATGTAGGGGTGGAGTCTAGCCTGGTAATCTGGAGATAGCCATTGAGTAGTCAATGAGGCCTCTATGTGGGCATGGCTTTCTCCTGAGACTTCTGAGAAATCTCGTGATATTTCCCTTGTGAAGATGAGAAGCTATCTTCCCCAGTGGTTGGGAGTTAGTCTCAGAGACGATGAATCACGGACAAGACAAGTTGGCAGGGTCCAAAAAGCTGAAGAAGTAGGTGGAGACCTCACGGCTTTGCCCTGATGGAGCCAGACCTCTGAAGCTGGGGTGACCACATGGAGACCTCTGTCAGCGATGAGTTGCTTCTGCTATTGATGGACCCTGAACCCTGGACTTGCGGAGCCATGGGGAGACCCCTGCCAGTGCCGGGATTCTGCACCCACTGACCTGTGACTTCATGAGTCGGAAGGAGACTTTATAGACTGATTTCGGGCATATGGGTTAATATCAGACTTATGAATTTGCACTGGACTGGGCTCACTGTCCTGTTCCTCTTGTATATAAACCTTTTCTTTATATCCATATGCATGTCTATAAATTTGTTCCTCTAGTGTACCCGGACTAACACAGCCCCCAATGGAATGATTTTTTTTTTAATGAGGGAGAAAGAGGAGCTTATACCAAGGGCTCGAGTAGAAAATATTTGAAAATGAATATGACAGCATGTGTACAAATGTGCTTGATTCAAAGGATGTATTGAATGTTATGAGAGCTGTAAGAGCCCCCAATAAAATTATTGAGAAAAAAGATAATGGGAGTTTTCTAGAAAATTTTGCAGTCCCCCTTGATTTTCCTCATAGTTGTTGGCTGAGGGACTGCGGCCCACTGCTTGATGGTTCAAATCCAGCAGCAGCCCTCCAGGAGCAAGACCAGTTCTCCCACTCCCATCAGAGGGCAGTGATGCCCCCCAATTTTTTTTAAAAAAGTTATATTCTACTAATAATTGAACAGGGGCACAAAAAGGAAGGATGGGCAAAATGGGAAGTCAACATCTATGGATATGAGGAAGAAAATGTTCCAAAGTTGATCCTGGTGATAATCACATAACCTTTTGAAATATGATCAACTGTTGAGTTGTATGATGTATCAATTATACCTCATTAAAATAATTTTAAAAGTTATCTTCTATTTAACAAGTGATATTGTTTTGCATTTACTGTAACAAAGTTACTTTTGAAGGATAACTTAAGTTTGGTGATAGAGCGCGTTTCAAATATTAAGTGAGTAGTAGAGCAGGTGATCGCCAGCTGTCAGAGAGCCAGAGGTGGTAGGTGACTGATGCAGAATGAAGGCATCTATTATAGCAAGGTCATCAACATCAGCTACTTTCAAGTTAAAACTTATTTTTGTATAACCACATTTTATTTTAAAGAATAGGTTGCTATTTAATAATTCTGTGAGCAAAGCAGAGCCAAGCAAAGTAGAGCCAAGTCAAAAAAAAAATTAGAGGTGTTTAGATGAAAAAAAAAAGTGAAGCTCAGAAAGATAAAACAACTTGTTCTTGTTGATCATAGAAGAAACAAGTGATAGAGACCGAAAGTCACTCTGAATTCACTTTCCTCAGAGGTGGTTAGACAGCATGCTCTTTAACAAGGGTTCCTGGCAGACCAGTCAATGAAAAACTACATTGTCGATTTTTTAAAAAGCCAAACCAGACTCACTGCCATTGAGACCATTAGACCCACAACTGTCATGTAGAAGGTGTCCAAGGCTGGACGCAGAGAGCCTCATATTTCTCCCATAGAACTGATGGTGGGCTTGAACCACCACCTTTGTGGTTAGCAGGCTAACATCTACCCAGGCCTCATGAAAAAATACCTAGTAGGAATTAATTTTTTCATAAGTTATAATATCTAATCTTAGTGTGAAACCTTTATAACACCTTCCATCTAAAGCATACAACATATAAAATTTAAATTGATACTCATTAACAATAGATTTATAGAGGTGAAGAAGGAAGTATAGTTTTTTTAAAAGAACAAAAGTATGATTCTTTGCCATAAAACTTTCATATTTCACTTGAATGTTTATAGGACGAGAAAGGGAGATCAGATTGCACAGCATTGTTGACAATACAAGGAAATGAATGAATGAAATAACAAACTTGTGAATTGAACATTTGATGCTTTGGTAACTTGGAAAATACTAAACATATGAAGTTGTATTCATTTGTATTTTAATATGTATGACTTCTTTCAATCTCAAAATCATCAAATAGTTTAGACAATCTCAAATTTTCAGATGAAAAGCAGAGTCTCTAAGAAGTTGGAGGACAAGCTGGGGTCTCTGTATAGTAATCAATGTTTGTCTAATCTTGTTCTCTAAGTCTACATCCACATAAAGATTTGGGGATGTGAAATTTTGATTCTGTGGCTATTACTGATCCATTAAATACATTGGGTCTTAGATTTGGACAGGTTTTCAGAGGTATCAAAGGATACATTATGTCATCTTAAGCTGGGGCTATTTTAAATTCACAATATTCAACTCCTCAGGATCAACATTCATTGTAAAATGTAATATTACAGGATTAGTGCTAAATCCCTTTCTTTTCATCACAGCTTCTGGATACTGTTCAAACTATAAAGATACATCCACCTGATGCCCTGTTCTTGCACATTAAGTCATTTTTAGAATATTGTTAAGTAGGGATAGCATAGCTTGATCTGTACAGTTGTAATAGAAAAGCAAATTCCATCCATGCCTACCTATAAAGCTGTAAATTGGAGTACAACATGAGAAGTGCCATAACACACCTTTTATAGCCTAAAGCATTACGTCAGCAGGCTGGTAGAATGTTTCTGACACCAACACTTCATGACTTTTGATTAAGGAATTTGTCTCGTGGAGGTCTTATTACAAAGAACATGAGTTACCTATGAGAGATTACACAGCAGCCCATGCTAATGTGTTCATTTATCACAATACACTACATTTTGATGACATTTAATACTTCAAACTCACTCTTTGCTCTAATCCTCCTGACTTCTAATGCTTCAAAACTGACTGAATACTAATATTCATTCCATTTCACACACCAGGAACAGGAAGCATACGTCAGCTGCCATATACGTCGAGTCAATTACTGGCAGTCAAAACAGAATCCTGGTCCTTTATTGAGCATCCACCACTCTCCCTGTGCCGATTTCAAGTAGCAAAGGCTCTGGGAATCCAGGGCAGAAATGATTACATGGCTTTAAAAAAAACAAGGAACAGTGCAGTCACTATTGGCATTTTAAGGACTGCTCTAAAATAGGCTGAATTCTGGATAAGAGCGATGAGGTGTAAGGAGATAAAATTATAGCATCATGCGATGCTAGAGCCGAAAGTTATCATTAGACTTAGTGGCCTCAACCTCTTATTTTACAAATGATTAAAGTAAAGCTTGTAAGGAAGGGGACGTTTCAATTCAAACAACACAGAAGGAAAAGACAAACAGTGAGATGGAAAAGTAGGTTTCTGAATTCCATAACCTGTGCTCTTTCACTCATTTTACCATTTGTGTCAGGCTGATATTTTGTTGTTGTTGTTGTTGTTGTTGTTGCTATCAGTTTAGGAAGGGTCACCAACAAATCACCACCTTTAAAGCAGCGCAGCCTTATATACAACTGGATCAAATCCAGTCCACCCCTGCACTGGCCTCACCACCTTTGTTATGGTGTCAATCAAGGAACACTACAGTAAAACCTGTGAGAGCTGGAATCAGTGCTAGGTGTAGATCCAGGACAAGGAAAACTCAAATACTTTCCACTATGAGAGATGATGACAAAGTTGTAAGACTGCACCATATCAGAGGCAGAAAACTTATGAGACCTAAAAAAAAAAACCCAAAACATTTCTGTCAAAGTCCAGGAGGCCTGAACTCACTGTATTTGAAAACTTTTTTTGTTTAATTTGGTTTCATTTACTTTCTATGTCATTAGTTAACAAGGTACGGCCTGGAGGGGACAGGTGGATAGAAATGATTGGAAAGTGAGGATACATGAAAAGTGCAAAAGAACGCACAAAACAGGAAGAATAATCTTCACCTGCAATCACTCAAGACCTGCTACATTTTCCCAGTGGCTGGTGATGCAGTATTAGATATAATCGTTAATAAAAATGTAAGTTTGTGACCTAATGAGCCTTTTTTGAAAAGTATTTTTCAGGTCCTCTATATGCTTATTTTTGTTAAGTAGAGAAGCAAAGTGGATCCAAGTGTCTCATGTGGTTTCTCTAAAAGTTTATTTAGAAGGGTGTGATATTCTGTAGGCAAACTCTTCATTGAGTGATTGTGTTTTTCTTAGCATGATTGAGAGAATGTGAAGTATTTTTAGTGAGTGTTTTGACAGGATGTACTTAGCAATTTGTAAATAATAGAAAACTTGCTGATTGTACATTCTACTCAAAATATATTTATCTCAAAGACATTTTTAAGGAACAGATGACACAGAATAAGAAACAGCTAATCTATGGCTACTCCATGCTTTTATATTAATTTATTATATTTCTTGCTCCATGCTTCAGGTCAACCATAAGGTCGTTGGCAAATGTGAGTGACTAATTCACATAATATATAAAATCTTTTTAGAATAGTCTGTGACCTAAAGCCTTAGAGGGCCACTCTTTTAAAAAAGAAATCTTCATGCAAACAAGCTCAAGAATAAGGGAGGACAGTAGAACATGCTACATAAACGATGCTCTTTATATCAGGATCCTGAGAATCCAAAAGGAAATGTGTTAGGCCGGGTTGTCTAGAAAAACAAATTCAGTATGGCAGTTACATAATCTGCCAAGTTTCAAAGGGGTGGAATCTATCCTGTCAATCAGGTCATAGCCAATGAGAACTCTCTGTGGTCTTGACCTTCTCCTAAGGATTCAAGAAATGCCTGTCTTCATGCCTCAAGGCAGGAAACACACTCTCATCTTCATCTTCCTGCTGACAAGACACACGGATCTCCACTAGAGTACTGGAGCTGGAGGAGCCATGTGGAGATCCACGCCAGCACCGAGCTGCTCCCACCCACTACCACTGGATCCACTGGCCTGTGATCTTCCTGCATCTGGTGTCATTGCATGTGTTGCGGAAGTCTGAAGAGGAATCTATAGGACACATGGGCTAATATCAGACTTATGGACTCATATGTATAAATATAGGTAGGACCGTTATATCAAGTATTAAGTTTACATACACAAGAAAGCATCCCAGCCCAGTCCAACTTGAGTCCGTGGGTTTGAGAAGCCAGAGGTTTCTTCTGACTCGCAGGTAACTCTGAAAGGTGAAGCAGGATGCTGGAAGATTACAAGCACTTGGATGCAGAGTCATGGGGATCCATGTTCAGTGGGAACATGCCAGAGGACTGACAACTCACAGAGCCAGGCAGCCCACACGGGGTCACGCCTGGAGGCAGGCGCAGTGTTCCAACAAGCAGGAAAGCAAAGGGGCAGAGAGAGAAGACCTACCCAGTTTCTCCCTTAAAAGGCCTCACCCCCCAAAAGGTTACCACGCGGTTGACAGGTTGGACTCCACGGTCTCCTTCTTCAGATACCATCAAGTTGGCATAAAAGGTAACTACCACAGGAAGGTACACTGATTTCCAAGACTTAGAGACATTTCCATTTCTTAAAATAAATCCCATGGAACTTCCAAGGATTTTGAACAAGCCTTGTGTCATGTGAGGTGTGCTGGGGGCTGGAGTAGAGAAAGCGGAAATGAGGAAGAGAAGCTGCTCCAGGGTAGGTCCAGGATGATTGCCTCTAGCAGATGTAGGACCTGACATGATTAGCCCAACAGGTGCTCTCAAGTTTGAGATCTCAGCACTAGGATGAGGCGAAAGGAACACTGTCTTCCATTGGAATCCTGGGAAATAAAGCCTAAAACAATGCTTCTTATGAAAGTGATTTATGAAGGAATGTCCTCAGAAAGGAAAGATAGGAAGGAAACCTCCAATAGAAAAGTAATTGAGGACATAGCATCTGATGGGAAATTGTTTTCCAGGAACATATCTTTCCTGGCTACTGGCAGATGACTAGATGGCCTCCCAAGATTCCCATTGGGCCAAGGGCAATTCTCCAGGGAAAAATCCACTGGGAGTCTTAGTGACAATATTTATAGCCTCTGGGGAATGAATTGATCAGTCTTCTGAAAAGAATCTGGGATGACGACGGACAACAGCCACTACAACTTGTCAGACAGGGCTAATGAACTTGTACACTGCGGAAGGGGCTCACCAACACCATATACATGTCAGACTTAAAAGAACTTTGGCTTTGGCTGAGCTACTGGTCTCAACTTTCTGAATGCTATGACCCTTTCATATAGTTCCTCATGTTGTGGTGACCCCCAATCATAAAATTATTTTCATTGCTGCTTCATAGCTGTAGTTTTGCTATTATGAATCGTAATGTAATATCTGATATTCAGGATGCATTTTCATCACAACAAATTGAACACGATTAAAGTAAAGCGATTAATCACCAAAGCAATATGCAAGTATGGATTGTGAAATAGTTATTTCCAATTGCAAATAAATGAAATTTTGTCTTGAAGCATGGTGTAGCGTGGGTAACAGTCTTCACATCGGGTACTCATACATATGTAGGTATACCTTTGTGTTGGTGGACCCACCTAGAGATGGAGAGAGGAGCAGTGTCTCAGTTACTAAGATCACCGAAAAGATGTGTTTTCTGATGGTTTTAGGAGACCCCTGTGAAAGGGTCTCAACCCACAGGTTGAGAACCACTGGTCTAAACTGATGTGTATTCTAGGAGCATGTAGCAGGTGCAGTAGGAAGACAAAGCAATGAATACTTCTAGGCAGGGAAGAGTTTCACAGTAGGAAGACATCAAAGCAGGGAATGAAAGAACAATTACAGGGAACTGCCTTTGAAATGCAAGGGCATGACCAGATCTAGGCAGGTGGTCAGGACGCATTATGACGTACTTTAAATTCTTGAATTTTACACTATTTATAGTGTGTTTCAATAATTCATTTAAGCAACTTTCAAAAAATATAAAGTATAGTTTTGTAAATGATAAATAAATCAAAACCAAATTATTGAAGACATTCAAAATTCTCTAAATATATTATTGAAACTTTTAGACACAAGATAATACATCTAAAGAACATTGCATCTGTTCTTTGTTTCTTATTTTGCATAAGACATTATAAAATATGTTATCTTCTGGCATAGTTACTTCTTTTTTTTAATCATTTATCGGGAGCTCACACAACTCTTATCATAATTCCTACATACATCCATTGTATGTCAATCACATTTCTACATTTGCTTCCCTCATCATTCTCAAAACAGTTGTTTTCTACTTAAATCCTTGATATCAGCTCTTCATTTTTCCCCCTCCTTCCCTGCTCCCTCTTCCCTCATGAACCCTTGATAATTTATAAATTATTATTATTTTGTCATATCTTATACTGTCTGATGTCTTTTCCCTTCTTCCCTGCTGTCCATACCCCAGGAAGAAGGTTATATGTAGACCCTTATAATCACCACTTTCTACCCCAACTTCCCTCCTCCACCCTCCCAGGATCGCCACTCTCACCACTGGTCTTAAAGGAATCATCTATCCTGGATTCCCTATGTCTCCAGTTCCTATGTGTACAAGTGCACATCCTCTGATCTATCTGGCTTTGTAAAGTAGAATAGGATTATGATAGTGGGGGAGAAGACACATTGAAGAGATAGAGGAAAGTTGTATGTTTCATCATTGTACACTGCGCCCGACTGATTTTTCTCCTCCTCTTCTGAGGAGGGGATGTCCCATTACTGTAGCTGAAGTATGGCTAGAACTTGAATACAAATCAAAACTTCAAGATACACATTTGAGGTGAATATGATCTACAAACTGGTGCTTATTAATATAACAAGGAGACCACCTGGATATAGAATCCTACACTGGAGTTTGTTTTGTGTCTGTTCTTTGCTTTGTACATTATATTTTTACAGGATCTGGTTTTTTAGATAATGTTGTTACTATCTAATTTAAATCAGAAGGTTACTTTTCAAATTTTAAAAAATTCTGAGAATGCAAGCGGTCACATGTTCCCAAATTTGTGTAAGAATAAAAAGGAAGGACACAGCTCAACTCTTGGCTACATGCCTGAGCAAGCTGTAGCCCTCCGCTCTCCTACAGACTCATTCCGGCTGATTCTCGCTCCTCTGTGTCTCCGCTCATTTACAGCAATATTTGGCACCTGAAACCTGAGGCCGGAAGGGAAGATAGAAGGACTCATGGGAGCACGGTGGTAAGTTATATGAATACTGCAGCAGCTTGGCCAGAGGCAGAGTCATGGGAAATTCTGTATCTACAGAAAAACTGCATATTGAAGTTTTGAAAGCCATTTTAAAGATAACAGGAGTAAAAGTCCAGACATCGAAGCAGTAACAGAAGGGCTTTGCCCGTTCCCGTCTTCTCTTTGTCACTAATGAGCTCACTGTGGTGGATTGGAATGTGTCCCTCCAAAAGATATGTTGAAGTCTTCACCACCAGCTCCCATGAAAGTGACCTTATTTGGAAATACGATCAGTGCAGATGTAATTGGGTGATGGTGGGCTCTATCCTGAATGGTTCCGACCATTTGAGAAAAAGAAGACAAAAAGGCACAGGGAGAGAATCATATGTTGTCATGTGACAGAGTCAAGGCTAGAATGATGTATAAGCAGATTCTCCTCAGAGTCATGACTACACCTGGAAGTTGAACCCGTAGTCTTCAGAATTATAAGAGAATAATTTCTTTTTATTTTAAGCCACTTAGATTATTGTGCTTTCTTATAGTAGTCCTGGAAAATGAATACAGTAACTCTTCTTATACATCCCATGATTTTCAAAGGTGGTAAGAACTAGAGAAGCTGCCACCACTGTCTGTTTGACTGAATTTGGGGTAAACCTAAATGCTAGCAAGAGTGTCTGTGGACTCATAGAGTCTCTCTGAGAAGTGATAGTCTACAGATTTATAATAAGAAGAAGTGTATAAATAACGGTCACAGCATTGTAAGGATACTAAACAACAGAAACACTCAGTAAACAGTAATGGTGACACTGCCATCATTTATGTTTGTATTAACCATGCCAGATAAATTATTTTTTTTCAATCATTTTATTAGGGGCTCATACATCGTTTTTCACAATATATAAATAAGCATACTCGTCAAGCACCCTCACATGTCCGCTTCTATTATTGTTCTCCAATCGTCCACCTTTTTCCCTTTAGCCCCTAGTAT